>JABBOT010000005.1:2596476-2982165 GCA_016165875.1 Acanthopleura granulata
TATCTCTTCTCTTGGTTAAAGCAAATTCTTAACTCAGCAATTCTACCTACCACGAATATTCTTTTATTTACTCTGTTTGTAATAAGGGAGTTTGGAGTTCTAACTCTTTTGTCGAAGAAGGTAAAAAGAGTTCAACTGTGTCATGTGACTTTTCAAAAATGTCAGGCAATTTTGTTGATTTTAATTTGCCGATCACCTGTCTCGCCGTGTTAGGGAGGAGCAAACGATCTCTCCTTCAATCAGCAACATTTTAAATCAAAAAACTTCCAGCTCCTTGATTCTCCCTATCATACGTCTAGTCTAAATAACTTTTCTTGAAACTTTTCTTAGACGCCCATGTTATAGTAAATGTAATCAGAAATGGTTGCTTAGCATTTATGACAGGTCACATGGTATAGTAAGGTTTTTCTTGCTTTTAGCGATAAAAGATTTCGAACTCGAAACTCCCCTAATTTCCTTCTGTGGCTATAAGGCATGATTTTTTCAGATATCAGATTATGGTCAGAGCTTTACTCCGAATAATACGATTTCTTCATCACATGAAACTGAAAATGGTCATATAAATGAAGATCAATTGAGAATAAATAAGCTAAATAAGTAAGTAAGTAGGTGAGAAACTAACTACCTAACTAACTAAGTAACTAAATAAATAAATAAATAATTAAATAAATAGTGTATCCATCATCTGCAGTATCATGATTGCAGGCTTGAAAAAGAAGAGGCAAGAAATTGGGTGGGAAGGCGCTGACAGTAGAGGCGAGCCTACTGTTGTGCGGACCAGGCGCATTTAAGGGGGATAATGCGGAGTTGATTGCACAGTTGTGTAGAGTAGCCTCCCCTGATGTTTTTTCTCTGGACGGCATCTTCAATTATGATATATATGGAGCACGACTCGATAGCAACTACTTTTAAAATCGGGAAACACCGTTTCGTTCTTCACAATTCCATGAAAGTATGTCTGGCACCTATTCGCCTTTGATGAAAACAGCTGGTCTAGCGTCACAATCGGCAGACGCAGAGATGCGCGTGAATTGCGTCTCCGTTTAGACAGCCATCATTCTTTTTCCAAATGAATTTAAATTGAAAGGAATTTTTTTAAAACATCATGGATGGACGATAATGACAAAGCAGCATTTACTTACCAGAAACAACGTGGCCAAGTTGAAAAGTACTTCGGCACAATTCATGCTGAAAACAGTAAAAATACAGTCATGAGCAGCTTACTGCAGATACCTGTGAGTTACTAGGCTTATTTACGCTTGATTCACAAGATTACATTTTGTCTGGAAACTCGCAAGCCTTTATATTTAGCAAAGTTTGTGCTAAACACTTTTCTGAAAAGACAGTATGTAATACCGAGCAATTAGTTCGTGCGTTTGACTGGGGTTTAACGCCTCTTTCAACATCATTTCGGTCTAAATACAACATGCTACCTCACAAGAACGCCATACCGAACACACCAGACACGATGTCTCACTTGGTCACATTAAACGGACACCGGACCGATCAAAGCGAGTAGATACATGGCTACCAATTTTAACGTCTTTGATACGACACGATTAGGAATTGAACTCGACATCTACCGCATAGGAGACAGATGCTGTAACCACTACGCCACGACAGCCTTGAACGGGCATGCTAATCTCGCTACGGCCAAATCTAACAGCCGTTTCCCATGGACCTATGTAAAATATGATTTTAGTATTGAAGGTTGCGTACAAGCAGTGATAAGGGCGTTACTACAGTTTCTGAAACACGTTCTACCCTCCTAATGGTGACTTACAGGCTAATGGCGACCACAAATCCATCGGACACATCACGGTACCTCTGGTCTATTTCAATATAAGCTCGATCTGTGGAAATCAATAAAAACGGACATGTAAAGGTCATATGAACACTATATGTAAACAGACTTCGTACTGGCATGGAAACGTCAAACATTCATATAAAATCTCGTAATGACATATGTAATCGGCTGTACGCACATATACTATATGCAAGACTCTGATTAACAAATATAAAGGCGTGCTGACATACGCAACAGCATGCAGACATGCGTAAACGCCCAATCCCATTTGTTTGGTATGGTAAACCTGGTGAGTCGAGGCGGCGAATGCCACTTGTTTGTATGGTGAATCCGTGAGTGGAGGCGGCGAATGCCACTTGTTTGTATGGTAAACTCGTGAGTGGAGGCGGCGAATGCCACTTGTTTGCATGGTAAGCTCGGTGAGTGGAAGGCGACATCTGCATTATTGCCCAATGACACTTGTTTGTAAAGTAGAACGAGTGAGTGGAAGGCGACGTCTACATTCTTTGCCACTTTTGGTTATTTATGCTCTGTCTCTCTTTGTCTCCAGAGGGCTTGATACGACAAGTTAATGCACTTGAAATAACATTCTTGCCTTGAACTCTGCTTTTGATGGTATCTGCACTTTCACAAGGATAACAAACAAAATTCGTATTTTGTAAAGACAAAGATAAAAGCATCGATTTAAGGATAGTTAATCCCATTTGACACGAATAACACACTTACAAATCTGAAGTAAGAATTGTGACGGCATTCATTCACTCAGTGAGCGTAAAATGGAGGCCTTTTAATTGCAGTAATCTCTGGGTGAACTTTCTAACTTTCAGTGATTATGTACTTCCGATGGTAATTATTTATATTTTGACGGGTGTTTCACACCTTTCTTTCAAGAATTTTAAAGACGGCTATCAGTGATATGTATACAGGGTATGGGGATATCCGCAATAATCAAAACGTCCAAACGTCGACTAATTATAATATATGGCTTCCTTAAATGATCATCTGCTTCATTTACCTATTTACGAGTACTCTCAAAATATATAATTTTTTTTGCTGTTTTTTTTTCTTCTTTCTTTTTTTTTTACTTCAAGAGCGCCACAAACCGTGACGTAAACATCCCATTTAATTAAGTTCGAGTGACACATCTGCACCAGTGCGGCAAACCTTCAAGTCCATAGGCACTAAAAAGCTCACCGAGTTTCTAAATGATGTAATTTCTCCATTACTGTCAGGTTTTCCCCCAGTCAATGTTGTTATGTTACAGTCACGGTCATTGTATATTTCTCTAAAGTAATCCTGATAAGGGTGCCAAGTAGGCGTACCTGTCAGTCATTTCTAACCCATCCTGGTGAATTCAAGCGGTGAAAAGCTCCTTTGCCGACATTAAAATCTCTCATGAAATCCGTCTGACATATTATTCTTTTCTCCTGTCGAGCTGGTTTAAAATGACATTAAACAGTCTATCTTGGTGAGGAAATCCTAATAATTTCGCCAGCACTATTCAAACTAATAAGTCATTTGCCTTGTAATGGCTTTTATTATCAAGTCACTATTAACTTTTGAAATCACATCTCAGTGTATAGGCCTTTACGAGAGCCGTATGAAGACAGCCTTGCCCGAGTATATTTCTTATTCAAGGCTAAACATGCCACAGTTTTCTATCTTCCTACAACAGCTTTTCTGAGAATTTGCACCAAACCTGTTCAATTTAGCCGTTATTTATCCGTTTGACATTTAACTACGTAGTCAATAAATATTTTACTAATACAGCGGCGTGGAGAATACGGATAGCTCCCAGTAAACCATGGACTTTTCCTACAGATATGAACACTTCCTGCTTTAAAGCCGCAGCTATACAAGCCAGAGCTGGATTCGAACCTGCTGCCTCAATGGTCACATACAGTCCGATCGGCTGCAAGGAGAACACCGTCAAATACATGTGAATGTGCCAGGAAGAGATAGCCCTGGTTAGTTGTTGAGGGACTACTCTGTGACTGTGTCACTGGAAATCGCTGTCTGACATATAAATTACCGACATAATGACCTAATACTTATTGCAGAAGACAATGGTTGTCCGCTTTGCATTGATTTCTTTGTCCAGCTTGCCCCTTTTTGTTTTGTTTAGCTTTCAAAGCCTAGAGATTTCGAACACACTTCCATACTCCTCACACTCGTGATCCCGTCCATATTATTGGCTAATGTCACTTTTTATCTGGTGTTTCATCAACTTAATGTCAAACTACACGAGGTTTATTTGTGAACGATTATGGTTAGCCTATTCGAACGTGACACTTAATTGATTAAGTGGCTCTGGTTATTAAAACACCTAACCAAAGAAAGCATTATGAAAATCAGTTCATTATTATCTTGGTAAATATAACATCCTAAAGTAAGCTTTTTCCGATTTTGATTCTTTTTTCTTAACTAACCTTCCCACATAACTCTAGAACACGCTCTTGTCTGATCAGACTGATTGGTCAAAAACCCTGCCTGCCGGGTTCTTTGGGAGTAGGCTTAGGTCATCGAGGACAAAGCATACTTATAGATTCACAACAGTCAGAATTATCTGATTTCTGAGCTGGCTACCTTGACCAACTTTTTGTCTAAATATAAATGACCTTGAGCCGGTGAGTGATAAGTGGTTTCATTGTATAAACCTAAATGGAGGCAGGAGGGTGGGAAGTGGGAATTAGTCAGGCTAAAAAGAACGCGGGGACGTCAGGACAACCTAGATTAACGCGATCAAATTCTACAAAACAATCCAACCCAAAAATGTTAATGTTAAGAGCCAAAAAGGCCCCACTTGTTCTTGATCAATGGGCGTTAAGAATTATAGCTATTTATATAACAATCAGACAATCAGACAATAGACAGGCAGACAAGTTTATACTTGTCTACCACAAAATGGCTCCCTTGATGCACCACGGGATACTATAACTGCCTGAAGAAAGAGTTACGTACCACCAGTTCTCCTACTTGCAATTTAGTTGCTCTAGGAGAGCCAAGCGTCCATAAACTCGATGGAAACAACAATCTATTGCCCCCCCCCAAAAAAGACCAAAAAAAAAAAACACACACACACACACAAACACAAACTCATAAGAGTTTACTATTGTTTTTTTTTCTTAGAAAAATGTAGAAAATATAATTATGTACATAACTCCAAATTGCGGCCTATTGTTTATTTCACCAAACAGTTTCTGACACATGTAGGTTTACCCAGGGCGATCAGTGTCTGGCTTTGCTCAAAATGATCCCCGCATTAACGTCACAGCTTTACCCAGGGAGATCAGTGTCTGGCTTTGCTCAACATGATCCCCGGATTAACGTCACTGATTTACCCAGGGTGATCCGTGTCTGGCTTTGCTCAAAATGATCCCCACATTAGTGTCACCTGTTTACCCAGGGAGATCAGTGTCTGACTTTGCTCAAAATGTCCCCCGGATTAACGTCAGGAGATTACCCACAGTGATCAGTGTCTGGATTTGCTCAAAATTTTCACCACATTAATGTCACAGCTTTACCCACAGTGATCAGTGCCTGGCTTTGCTCAAAATGATCCCCGCATTAACTTCAAGAGTTTACCCAGGGCGATCAGTGTCTGGCTTTGCTCAACATGATCCCCGCATTAACGTCACTGATTTACCCAGGGTGATCCGTGTCTGGCTTTGCTCAAAATGATCACCACATTAGTGTCACGGCTTTACCCACAGCGATCAGTGTCTGGCTTTGCTCAACATGATCCCCGCATTAACGTCACGGGTTTACCCAGGGCGATCAGTGTCTGGCTTTGCTCAAAATGATCCCCACATTAGTGTCACCTGTTTACCCAGGGAGATCAGTGTCTGACTTTGCTCAAAATGTCCCCCGGATTAACGTCAGGAGATTACCCACAGTGATCAGTGTCTGGATTTGCTCAAAATTTTCACCACATTAATGTCACAGCTTTACCCACAGTGATCAGTGCCTGGCTTTGCTCAAAATGATCCCCGCATTAACTTCAAGAGTTTACCCAGGGCGATCAGTGTCTGGCTTTGCTCAACATGATCCCCGCATTAACGTCACTGATTTACCCAGGGTGATCCGTGTCTGGCTTTGCTCAAAATGATCACCACATTAGTGTCACGGCTTTACCCACAGCGATCAGTGTCTGGCTTTGCTCAACATGATCCCCGCATTAACGTCACTGATTTACCCAGGGTGATCCGTGTCTGGCTTTGCTCAAAATGATCACCACATTAGTGTCACGGCTTTACCCACAGCGATCAGTGTCTGGCTTTGCTCAACATGATCCCCGCATTAACGTCACGGGTTTACCCAGGGCGATCAGTGTCTGGCTTTGCTCAACATGATCCCCGCATTAAGGTCACGGGTTTACCCAGCGCCCTCAGTGTCTGACGTTGCTCTTAAAGATCAACGCATTAAAGTTACAAGTAATCCATACTTTCTCTTTGAAGTAAGACCTCTGACTGCCCTGTAACTGCCCTAATCCTCTAGCATGTTATTCTGACCGAAGACTCCAGGACCCACGAGGTCACATGTTGTAATCTAGCCCCAGCCATTTCAACTGTGGCTTTAAGTCCGAGAGTTTGGAACACTTGGCAAGGTGCAGCGGTTTCCAGCGTTGTTCTACATTTCATTCACCAATAACTGTGACCGCGATCGTATATGGGCGAGAGATGGCTAGACTCGATTAAAAATACCCCTCAATAAACTCTGAAATGAATCACGTCATTACCCTGAAGAAAATCTTCATGGTTTACATTAACGAAACAAAAAACATGATGTTCGATCATTTGAAATCCACTGTACAGCCTCCATCATGACGTAAAGGACAGCCATACGCAGTATATGAATGAATTATTCAAAGGCCCTGCACTAGTAAGGTACATTTGCCCCTTAAACAGGTAGCAGCTAAAAGGTCACAGATAAGTAGGTCATGTGTGATTCAAACAGATCTTTCTGAACTTTAACGGATTTTCAAGTTTCTCATGCATGAACGATAGTAATGTTACCCTTAGTGTGGCATAGGTTAAAAAAATGCTTGATGTCGCTTGATTACACCCTAGGTCAGGCGGAAGGGTGGATACTGATCCCACACGTGCAGGTACGCTGAAATGCTTCACTCAGCTCATTGTCGGACAAAAGAGAAGTAAGGAACAGCTCTAAAATTCAACTGTTCTACTGTAAGACTATAGAAAGACTTCAAATGAGCGGTAAAAGGGAAAATGTGGTAAAATTCGTGTCAATTTCAGAAATAGAATGTGGTTTTGAGCATGAATGTGCTTATTGCGGGATATCTTTTCTCGTAGCCTTAGAGTATTTTTGAAAACATTTCTGTGGTTAACGACAGTGACTGTGACCTCCACACAGGCTTAGATGGGCTAATACGTCTTTTCTCTTTACCTTTGACTGACGTCAGTCATCGAGCTTTGACACACCTTCACAGCTTCCCCGCATAATGTTCAGTCAGAGTTTCAATGAATCTCAGTCGACAAATTCTTTCCAATGTATTTTTTTTTTGTATGCAGAAGTGCATGCTTGGTGTTGCAAGGTCTAAATCTGAAGCGTGCTGAATGTATACCAACACGTGTATCATGAAGATGGAAAAACTGGCATACAAATCACCGATAGCCGTACAGGCAAAGTGACGCTTTGTCAAGGAGAGTAGGCCTATCTTGAAGACCAAACTGTCGTGCCCTGGTAAAACAGAAAGCATTTTTATTAAAACAAGGGCCAAAAGTTCATACCACAGCAGCTAGGGCCACATTCACGAAGATTTTGGTCTGTGAATGACATCTCCAGAACAGAAATGTCGCGCCTAGGTTAGGTTGAGCTCCAGATTGCAAAAGTTCCGGTCATCCTGAAATATTTCAGAGCAGGGAGAAAAATCTCGAGGCTAAATGATGCAACGGAGTTAGCCTGAATCATTTTACCGCTATGCCGTATAGGAAGCATTGGCAGTGTGCAGGAATTGTTCTATGTAAAAAACTGCAATGATTTGTTTTTAGGTTAGAATCCAAATAACATATATGTCTATGGCCTATTTACCTGTGGGAATACGCCTTACAAAATAGACAAACCTACGCCAAAACCAACACGCGAAATTAATGCGCGGCCTAATGTTTCCCTCTCCACACAACCCATACCCCCAGTCGACCCAATCCTGATTCAAGGGACATGGTTGGTGATAGAACAGGAGTTTGATCTCGGGAATTCTCGATGAGAATAGACTACAGAAGAGAGAGTAAAACCATGAAAAGCAGGTTATCTAATGTGCCTGCTTCTATCTGCGGAAGAAGCTTTCCGCTCCAAAGTTTTATGCACACGGAACTTGGTCGACACAATCTAAGATTCAGATGGTCGGGCCATGGGATTCTCATTATTTCATACATGTATGCACGGATAGATCTAGACCCTAGGCCTATGTGGTGATGCTCCCTGCAAATAATATTCGTGCAATTCCGTTGCCGACAAGGCGAAAACTACTAAAACATTTCATGTAATGAAACTAATCTCTTATATCATTTCTTCTTGTGTAAGGAAGGGTTATAATAATATTTTATTCGTTAAGTTGATAAGCATTTTTCAAAACATTTCCTCAACTGAGAGGCCATTCATACTGTCTTAATTTTTTAATCTTCCGGACATGTGCTCTGTTCAGCTGTTTCATGTTTTGAGTATGTGGACCCAACCCACTGTTTTTTACCCGGAGCAGTAGAGAGTTCCGGTACATGGGCGATGACCCCCCCCCCCCCCCACCTCAACGGCTGTTCCCAGAACTTGTCATGACCTGGAATTCACTATTCACTAGACTCTCAATAAGCCTTTGGATGACTTTGTAAACATCATTCCAGTCAAGTTATTTTACGACACTTCTGATACAAGCATATTTGTAACTGTTGATTCATTTTCCTTAAAAGGAAACTGTTCAAAATGATAAAGAGCCCACAATGAAAATTATCAAACATTATCAAAACGACACAAGCATATATATGAAATTATTGTTTTCTTTACCTTTCACAACATTTGGTCAAAATGAAGAGAGCTCAGAATAAAAGTGCTCAAAAGCATCAACACGATATCGGTATATCTGTGATAATTCTTTCTTTTCCTTTAACGGACAGTGTGCATTTATTTATTTATTTATTTTATTTTATTTTATTTTATTTTATTTTATTTTATTTTTTTCTTTATTTGCAAACATTCATACCCCCAAATATTTCACATATACGACAGCATTATGGTGGGAGAAAACCGACAGACCTTCCCACGTACGACAGGCAAGGAAGCCAGCATGAGCATCACATGAATTTACAGCGACCGCACTGGTGAGTGGCTCATGGGTCATGCACTGTGCTAGTACGCTAATCACTCGGCCATAATGTGAACATGATGCGATGTTTTACACAGTAGGGTATCGTATGAATTACTAGTTTTAGATTAGTGGTTTGCAATGTAATTTATATTTGATAATCGGGAGTATATGCAAAGAAAACGTTACGACTTCAGGATTTGCTTACTAAACAAACCGTTAAAAAGCATAGTCATGTGTTAGAGCTATAGTAGAGGTGACGATAACTCGGTCAGCTGCCCATCCGACCTTAGCAAATCCTTATAGATTAAACCAACAAATTCATGTGATATGTCGGCAAGTAATAATAGCGAATAACACAGCTATATATTTACTTAGATATGTACAACCTATAGAAATGCGCCAATATGTTTTGCATTGCCCATCGTAATAAATGAAACTAGGTCATAATCAATTAAAGCTAGAGTTCCTTATACAACACCAATTGTATAAAGTAAGTAAGAGTTATGCTGAATTGACATCGTGTGGAAATGAATTATAACTTTGCAGCTTTCATGTAATTTCTGAATGGCGTGGAATATCTACCTTTGAGCGAAAAACTATAATGGCGGATTGAAACCGTCTACCTGCTAAATGGTGCACATGTGTTTAGACCTACCGTTCGTATTTGTTTGTTCGCAAGAAGTGTCCCCAGTGCAATGCTTCCTCGATTCATTTAGCAAAGATTAAATATATGCAAAGTTAAGTCTAATAACAAATTACATTTTGAGTAAACCGTGTGCGTGAAATCTTTGTTTAATTCAACATTTCCGTAAGATTAGCGCTTCTATAACAAACATATATCTTAATCTATGTGGTTGTATCAGATTTGTTGAATCTCCTGAGGTTAGCTCAAGGAAGCCAGTTCGTAGTAACTAGAGGTCAGCAACTGTGTTTGTCCTGAAGAATCTTGAATGGCAGATGTACTTTAGGCACATCACTAGTACAACGTTTATATATGGAGAGCTGACCCCAATGTTTGACTTGGTGCACATTCTGGCTCCTTAGTGCGCGTGTGCTCATCCAAAGAAGGATGTTTGCAATACGTCTAACGTTGTCTGCTTTCATTGTTACTTCGTATTGCAAAACGTTCATATTCGCGCACGGGTATGCATGTACCCATTTGCGAGCTTGACACCTAAGCATTATTATATCATCTTTCCTTCAATGATGCATGTCACGTAACAGTAAACATGCAAGAAATACATACGTGATCAACCGTCATGGTAGTTGGAGTTACAACAACGTACTGCCTTCGGGACATTCTGACAACTCAGGGGTATCGCAGTGAGATTTAATAAGATAAAGACTCAGACTCGCTTTCCACTAGGAGCACGGGGTAACCTCCTGACTGAAGGGACAACTGGTGTTGGAATGTTTGAAGCGGAGGCATATCTACAGGAAATAGTCCCTTATTTGTGAGGTATAAATAAGTAATCAATCACTTTGAAGGGAAGAGTTTTCAGATAACAGATACGACACTCTGATGTGGAGGCAGAAGTACACTAAACGTGATACGACTCTGATGTGGAGACGGAAGTATACTAAATGTGATATGACTCTCTGATGCGGAGGCAGAAGTACACTAAACGTGATACGACTCTGATGTGGAGACGGAAGTATACTAAATGTGATATGACTCTCTGATGCGGAGGCAGAAGTACACTAAACGTGATACGACTCTGATGTGGAGACGGAAGTATACTAAATGTGATATGACTCTCTGATGCGGAGGCAGAAGTACACTGAACATGATTTCTTATTTGTCACGCATCACTTTGACGGAGCATAGCCTGCTTCTGGATTTACAATGGAGATAGGGAAAGCGTTGACAATATCAACTAACATACATATGTACAAGTTTACAGTGTTATGTAAGTTAGTTGACATCGCGAGGAACGGGCGATTCATGAACCATAAGTCAATGACCTTTATCCTTCGACTCACGTGACATGAAACAGACGACAAATCGCAAAATGAAAGAAAACGTTGCTAATACCGCTCCATATTAATGCACTTTCGCAAGACAGTGAAAGTGCACTATTTCATTGATAAGTCAATATTCGTGTGACTGAAACATCGTCTCATCATTAATATTTGGGTCATCAGATTACCTGTAACTAAACATTTACATCTAGAAAACATATGTAATTAATCGGGTTGCAAAAGAGCCATTATTGATAGCGTCCTTTAAGACATGCATATGGTTGGTGATAAGTGCATTCCTTGAGATCTCTGAGCTCTGGTATATAATATTCTTTAATCGCTCATGAAGAAGTATTTTTGCCCCAAAATGAAATTGATATATTATATGTGTATAGTTTGTACTCAGCGAGCATGGTGCCTGAGAACGCAGTAAATACAATTCTGCGGTACTACCCAGCAAAATGCCTCTCGCGACCTCTCGACAAATGCACCCTTAGAAACATTGGGCTAATGTACACCAAACTTTGCTTTGATGTCATCTTCATTCATACCATAGCACAATGATAAAGAGAAGGCTTCACCTTAGAGAAGACGTACATTTTAAACAGCTACAGAAGAAAGCACTCGACCGTTTAATGTATGCACGTAAAGCTTGATAATAAAGAAGATTAATTTATGACTGTCCTAGATCTAGTCCTAGATTCTCCATGTAGGACGCCGACCTTGAAATCCCCAGCCCGCTCAGAGCAGCGAAAAAGCACAGGAAAGAGTAAGTTAACTGTTCGATTGCAATTTAATGTAGTTTAATATTGTATTTAATCTAGTTGAAGAGCTTTCATATTTCTTTTATAGCCATCTCATAAAGCATATAACTGTGAACGAGGTATTGCCAGAATTTCTTCACTGTCGTGTCAGACATCATACATCTGTAGACCTAAACAGGGTTACGTCGGTACAGCTGGACTTTCTCCTATGCCATCATCGACAAAAAGCGTATACCTGTAGATCAGTGCATCCGGACATTCCTAGAATGCCTTCTCAGAAAGCATATATACATAGGCCAACCGGTCGTAGCCTTTCGTCCATGTCGTTCAAGCCTTGACAATTCTTCCATGTTGTCATACATGGAAAGTGTATTACTGTACGCCTAAACAAGGTGTAATATTTTCTTCCAAGTCATCTCCCAAAGCATCTAGCCATGGATTAGGTATAGCAAAACTTTCTACCTTGTATATGCTATCTCAGAAAACATACTGACCGATATCTGCAGATCAGCAGAGCATTTGGAGATAGGAGACAAATCACTTTTTGAATTCGAAAACATGAAGAGCTCGAACCAATGCTCAGGCCTACATACGCATACATCTCAGTTTACTTTTTCATGCATGAAGATTCAGAATGTCAAGCACAAATATGTGTGTTTGGTTCACTCTTGTGTTAACACGACCGATATGATATCTACTTATTGTCAAGTACTTTGCACTTATACGACGGCCGTCAGGAATCTCACAATCCTGCTGGCTTCACGCCGTCACCTAACTAGCCAGGTCTGGATTTGAGCTTTCGATCTCACCAGTCACAGTTTGAGCGGCTCTAAAACTGTTGACATTTGAATGGCATGTGCTAACGATATGTTAAACCGTAAAAGTATTTTAAATACGCGCCGGCGCTCCTGTTTCTGGGTGAATGAATTAAACCGGAGGAGGCTAACTCAGTGACTAATATAAGTCGGCACTCTCATTCGCAATGAATTCTGCCCAAAAGGGTGCAGGTCATGGCCGAGTAGTTCTGGTGCACCCCTTTCAATCACTAGTTAACACACACGGGTTCAAACCTGGGCTTGAGTAAGAGGTTTGTAAATTGCTCTAGCTTTTCACTGTTCATGGAACCTTGCTGACACTGAGCGATCGACGATGCTCACATTTTAACATCTGTCGAACACCGCTCGTTTTCCAGCAGTATGTTGTGCATATAAGCTCGTCACACGTGGAAATGATCGTCGGTAGCTTGCCAAAGGTCGGTGGTTTTGCCCGGGAACTCCGGTTTCCTCAGCCCGTAAAACTGACCGCCATAGTGCAAGTGAAAATTCTGATTTATTGCATTAAGCCACAATCGTTTTGCTGTGGCTTCAAGTCAGAAGTTTTACCAGGCATCTGACGAATGTACGTGGCTTACTCTAAGCACTCGTTTCGTCCACCCATAACATTGACAATCAATGACTCAGTCAATAAGACAACAATATCTAAACAGATCTGCCAAACGTAGTAATTGGCCAACTCGGAGATAGTAAATAAAAGAGTCAGATGACAGATAAATATATATATCTAACAGTATTATCGTTATTAGAGATTACAATTTCTTGATATAGCACAGGTTCTAGTGCTGAATTTGGTTGAGACCTATCCGGGTTTCGAACCGTCGAAACCCGGATAGGTCTCAACCAAATATTCACTTTCTAAATGACATCTACTAATCAAATATATATATATTACACCGCAAAACAGAATATGCTCGAACAGCTGAACGCACAGGAAATGATCACAGTTAAGTACTCACATGGGTACCATAGCACGTTGTATTTGCCGCCGGGAAAGGTGTGAGGTCGCAGGAGGATAAAGCAGGCGTCCCAGGTGCACAAGATGGTGGTGAAGATGAACCAGGTGAGGATCCAACCGGGCAGAGTGGTCCTGGAAGAAGCTCGGGAGGCGGAGCCGGAAGCGGAGGATGAGGACGCTTGGATCATCTTGACGGTCGCCAGCTGGTGAGGTCTGTCCTCTGTGACAAGCGCGAGTAACTGTTACGACGTGTAGAGTAGTCAAGACTACCGTGTAGGAACCGTGTAACGTCTTAATATATATACACGGGCCCGATCGGTCAGGCGTGTGTCAGGGTGCTTTCGGCTCGAGGGCTTGTGTCAACTGGATCGGCTCCAACTGCAGCGTTTACTAGGAACTGTGTATACGAAGAAGTCGGCAGAACTGGCTCCGTTCCTCCGGTTGACCTCTTAATTCGGGGTCGGCCCTGGTGTACGGCGGAGTGCTATTAGTGCTGCCGAACTTGTTATAAAACTCTCCCCGGTCAGACTAACCCAGGCATTGTCATATACACGTAAACAAACAAAGACGGCTGAGTTAAGTTCCCTGTCTTGGAAAATCTGGAGAAAAAAAAAAAGATTGATTATCGAATGAATTACGCACAGATTTTTACCATTATGCTAGCAACACCTGGGATTCTATCCGACTCTGATTGTATAGAATTTATAATGCGCTTTCCGATGAATATAACGATTTTCAAGTTTTAAGACGTAATTTATTTGACACTAGTCCGATTTCCGCATTTTTGTAGCTGTGTGTTTTGAAAATGAACGCCTGCTTTTTGGCCCCAATATGTCATATCTTGGATTAGGATTTTGTGAAGATAGGTTAATATTCCGGATTCACTCAGTGGGTTGAGCTAGTGCCCTCCGTCACCTGGCTCCAGATTAACAGTTGTTTATCAACTGCAGTTTGATTTACGTGAAAGAAAGAAATCGGGCTTATGGTTATAATATGCGGGTAGTTTCCACAAATTACCCCAAAGAAACACTTGAAAGTCCTAATTGGATGACAGAATGAAGTAGCAAACCACTAAAAACTTTAAGGTTATGGTGGTAGATCATGGTGCTGATCGGAAAAACTTTGTTGCTTCCATGGCTTTGCAGCTAAGACATATGGTGTTTGAGAAGCTTCGTCACATAGATCGGTTTACACCTGATCTGTATGGTGTGGAAGGAGATCTGTGGCTGAGATCTGTTTGCAGCTGATCTATATGTGTGGAAGGACATCTGTTGCTTAGTTGATCTATATGGTGTAGAAGGAGCTCTGTGATTTCGGTCCGTTTGTAGCTGATCTATATGTGTGGAAGGACATCCGGTGCTTAGTTGATCTATATGGTGTAGAAGGAGCTCTGTGATTTAGATCGGTTTGCAGCTGGTCTATATGATGGTGAAGAAACTATGAATCTTAGATCGGTTTGAAAGTGATCTCCAAGGTACCAAAGAAGCCTTGTAGCTTTGGTCGATTTGCAGCTGATCTGCATGGGGTCAGAGAAGCTTTGTATGGTGTCAAAGAAGCTTTGTAGCTGAGACAGGGTTGCAGCTCATCTGTATGGTGTCAATGAAGCTATGCAGCTTGCACCAGTTTGCACCTGATCTTCATGGTGTCGGCGAAGTTTTGTAGGTTAGATCGGTTTGCAGCTGGTCAGTATACTGTCGAAGAGGCTTTGCAGATTAAATACGTCTGCAGACAGTAAATGTGCTGTCCAAGAAGCTTTGCACCTTTGTTGAGCTTTAAATACATTTATATAAAAAATTGCAATCAATCCTAGAGGCCGCCAATTAAATACATCATTTAAATTGTATGTATTAAGCTCTGCACGGTTACACATAGAGGTCTAATTGGGCAGTACGAACCCATCGTTGTCTATGGTAACGCTGCAGTGCTTGTGTACTACCTGAGTGCTTTTTCAGAACGCACACACCGCGAAAGTGCAGGGAAGAACAAACGAGTACATAGCTTTGGGGCGCTTTGATAAGGGACGGAAAAGAGTTTCGCGAGTTCTCCGTTCAACCCAGTATTTGTGTTTAAAACCAGGTAACAGAAGATCGTAATGGCATCAATTCTGATTGTGCTTGAAACGTGTGTAGGCCTACATTTCGCCTGGGAATGACCTGAGTTTATTGATTCGCATAATTGCCTTAGATCGAGAAAGGTGTCAAAACAAGGTTACCATCATTGATCTGATAACAGATTTTACGCACAAATACTACACACACTGGAGTGAGTACAAAACTCCGGTAACCGATGGAGGACGGTCCGGTTATTTAAGACGGACGTTACACAACCACAGATGTTGCAAAAGTCAATACGCATGTCCGCATTACTCCAGGGCTGATATCATAAAGTGTATTGCCTTATGGTGCCTATATAAGCCAACTACCAGTTAGTAGGTGACTACTGATAGTGGTAGATCAATCGGGTAATAAAGTCCCTTACCTACGGATCCTTGTACTTAAACTTTTGGTATTTATAACTTTCGCGGTAGACAGGAAGCAGGAGACAAGGCTCACCATTGTTCTGTAGTCTAATACATAGAAAGTATATCCGTACCTCTCGCTGGGAACTATTTCCAGATTTCTGTCATATTACCTCTTTTCAAGAACGCGAAAATATAGTGACTAAAAAGAAAATAGCTGAAAGTGACATCAGGTGCTACGTTAGAAATTAAAAAAAAATCGAAAGCAATTGGAAAGTCTGTGTTATATTGAAGAATACACGATTGCTGCGAGAGCCCTCGGAATCGATCCACTAACTGGGTTAATTTACTGTTTGATGATCTAGAGAATTTGGGATAATGTTCAGTGACCTGCTAACACTAAGTGCAAAACTGGGACTTTATAACACCTGTTGGCACGGGGAAGTGCCTTTATTTGCTATTGTCACAGAGAATAGTACACCAGCCCGGGCCCCTGGGGTATATTCCAAAGGGTCGTAAAGTGACACAATAGAAAACACAATGGCTGTGTATATAGTTATTTAGCAGATGTTGTCGTCCATGCATGTCTTTTGTCCGCTGACCTAGTGTGAACTCGCTTTCAGGGGAAGCTTTCAACTTAGTCTTTCCCCACTGCAAACATTGCTAAATAAGTTGTATTCTTCATGTCAGTTGGCTATGATTTAAAACCTACGCTGCATTACCCCTGTTTTCTAATGGCATTTTTGCGAATATTATGCTTTTCAAGTGACCTTTGTGGAAACTAAGAACTTCTGTTTTCAAACAGTCTTGTTTGATCTGGTCAAAGTGCAACATTTTCAGAAATTCCTGTAAAAATTGGGACACTTATATCCGCGTATCGTGCACTTGTACTTGGGTTGCACCGACATAGTAAACCTGTACTTCGAGTTGAAACATATGCACACATAATGTAAAATAATGTTGGCTTCTAGTAAGACAATTTAATTAGTAGCGTTTCAGTGATGTTGTGAGGACATAAAACTCAACTCTGCCTATTGTTAACATGCGAGGCATAGGTAAAAAATCCGTTTTAGGACTACGCTCCCAGCAGCCAGACCCAGGACAAACTATTGGGGCGTTTTGAGATCGATCTTTTTTGTCGTTCAGTTTAGAAACGTCGTACTGTATCACATGACTTGTGAAAAATGTTCGGCAACTTGTATTGACATTATTTTACCGATCTTGCCATTTTACGTCAATGGTCTCATCAGAGATATTCACGACAGTTCTCTGTGGGGGCATGCTCACATCAATTAAATTCATGACAAGCCATTTTAGGGCAATGGTCTCATCAGAGAAATTCACGACAGGTCACTTGGGGACATGTTCACATCAATTAAACTCACGACAAGCCATTTTAGGGCAATGGTCTCATCAGAAAAATGCACGACAGTTTACTTTGGGGCTGTGTTCACATCAATTAAATTCACGACAAGCCATTTTATAGATACTATGGATGCTTCCAGGTGTAGTCTTTAAAGGTTTCTCTTCTCACCATAACTTCATTTTTGTATGGTCTTTCTCTTTAAACGATCGAGTAGGTCAGTGTTGTGAGCAGTGATGGTTAAATCACCCAGTAGGTCGGTGTTGTGAGCAGTGATGGTTAAACCACCCAGTAGGTCGGTGTTATGAGCAGTGATGGTTAAATCACCCAGTAGGTCAGTGTTGTGAGCAGTGATGGTTAAATCACCCAGTAGGTCAGTGTTGTGAGCAGTGATGGTTAAATCACCCAGTAGGTCGGTGTTGTGAGCAGTGATGGTTAAACCACCCAGTAGGTCGGTGTTGTGAGCAGTGATGGTTAAATCACCCAGTAGGTCGGTGTTGTGAGCAGTGATGGTTAAATCACCCAGTAGGTCAGTGTTGTGAGCAGTGATGGTTAAATCACCCAGTAGGTCAGTGTTGTGAGCAGTGATGGTTAAATCACCCAGTAGGTCAGTGTTGTGAGCAGTGATGGTTAAATCACCCAGTAGGTCGGTGTTGTGAGCAGTGATGGTTAAACCACCCAGTAGGTCGGTGTTGTGAGCAGTGATGGTTAAATCACCCAGTAGGTCAGTGTTGTGAGCAGTGATGGTTAAATCACCCAGTAGGTCGGTGTTGTGAGCAGTGATGGTTAAACCACCCAGTAGGTCGGTGTTGTGAGCAGTGATGGTTAAACCACCCAGTAGGTCAGTGTTGTGAGCAGTGATGGTTAAATCACCCAGTAGGTCAGTGTTGTGAGCAGTGATGGTTAAATCACCCAGTAGGTCGGTGTTGTGAGCAGTGATGGTTAAATCACCCAGTAGGTCGGTGTTGTGAGCAGTGATGGTTAAATCACCCAGTAGGTCGGTGTTATGAGCAGTGATGGTTAAACCACCCAGTAGGTCGGTGTTATGAGCAGTGATGGTTAAACCACCCAGTAGGTCGGTGTTATGAGCAGTGATGGTTAAATCACCCAGTAGGTCGGTGTTGTGAGCAGTGATGGTTAAACCACCCAGTAGGTCAGTGTTGTGAGCAGTGATGGTTAAACCACCCAGTAGGTCAGTGTTGTGAGCAGTGATGGTTAAACCACCCAGTAGGTCAGTGTTATGAGCAGTGATGGTTAAACCACCCAGTAGGTCGGTGTTATGAGCAGTGATGGTTAAACCACCCAGTAAATCAGTGTTATTGGCAGTGACGGTTAAACCTCCCAGCAGGTCGGCGTTATATGAAGCGATGGTTAAACCACCCAGTGAGTCAGTGTTATGGGTAGTGATGGTTAAACCACCCAGTAAGTCAAAGTTAAATTACCCAGTGGGTAGTGATGTTTAAATCACCCAACGCATCGATGTCCACCGGGGCAGTGGTATTCAGTCCTACGTCTTACTAAAAGCATATGCAGTGTAATTATAGACTACATCTGTGTATCGAGGATAATACCATTTTCAATAGCGGTACTACGTCATATCAGAGGGTCCGACATGGGAACGTGGTTTTATGCTGTGGGATTTCTATAGATTCCTGGTTAATCGGAGAATGTCTCCATCAAATTTGCCAAGTGGAAATAGGCAAATTCAAAAATGTGATCGACGTATGATGAATTAGATCCGATAAGCTCGCGATGACACTAAGCTCTAACATGGAACTATACGGGGAGGAGTTTTAACCGTATTAGAGGACTTACCAGCTGATAAGAAGAAAGAATAGATACAGGAAAACAAACAGTTACAGAAAAAGATTAAGGAGTGATTGGAAAGCGCTTAGTCCGTGATGTGAACGCACAGACAAGAACAACGCAGTGGTTTAACTGTCCGATGGGGTCTCAGGCTGTTGAAATCTGCCATGTAGAGGAGTCCCAAAACTTAATTCCCCCAAAATGCTACGCTTATGTCATAATTCAATATTCACGAAGCCATTATAAACAGACCGATGTGTACTTATGCAACAATATTTTTCATATATACGCCTAGGCTACCGTCAGGCTGATTTAGATAAACTGCAAGTTATAAAATGCCATTGCCGCAAAAAACTAAATTAAAGGGGTAGTTTAATTTAAATCTCTTTGTGACAGACCCCGTGAATGCATAGATTTATCAATATCCATAGTCCAATCTTTTCGTGTATTCTTGTTTACATCAGGGCAGAACATTAGTGCTTTTATGAAAAGGGCGTTGAGTATCGTGCTTATAACGCAACTTATCTCGTGGCTATACGACAAGTTAAATTACCACTATACGAGAAGTTACACTACGGTTATACGACAACTCATATTTCGGCTTTATACGACAACTGATAAACCTGATATACAAGCGATGATCCGGTTTTAATTCAAGTGATATTTCGGCAATTCATCATGCAGTAATTCGACCATACTTCAGTCACATCACAGGGGTGTCTCACCCAGTCACGTTATACTGACACTAGGCACGAGACCCACCCAATCACATTATACGAACTTTATGTCGACCAGTACTTGGCCTAATCCTTTTATGCTAAGCGTCAAGTGAGGTATACTGCCAAAGTCACAGATGTTAAAGATTGGGGATTGAACCCCAGATCTACTGTTCACGAGGCAGATGCTCTATCCACTACACTAGGTTACACAAGCGATATTCTAACAATGCAACAAGTATCGATCTGATAAAGTTGCGTTAGCTAGTGATTACGTCATTGAAAGAAAATACAATTCATTTGGCATTCCTCATAGCAGACGATATGCTTGTTATATCACTAACAGTTGATCCATTTAACCCAAATACTTCAAAGGGCTAAGCTTATCATTTCCAGCAAAATGTAGTTCAAGATTCTAATCAAACATGACCATGAAATTTATTGACTGAAATGTGGAGCAAAGTTGTACACGCCGACCCAGTAACGATCTCCGTATGTATACTGCACTCTGAACTTCACGCACCTTACTGACGAAAGATTGGTGACCTCGGCACTTTTGTGAAGTCAGTATTATATTTGAAAAGACGCTGATAATAAACCTTGGTAAACGTACAGAAAGTATCTCAATATAGTGTCAGGTATCTTACAGCTTGCCTGAAAACATGCTCATTGTTTTCATCATTGCCACTTATCCCACCATGGCCCCACAATCTCTTGGAGCGGAGGAATCCACAAATTTCCTGACCAAGGTCAAGTCGGAACCCGCACCTCATGTGTGTTGGTGATTAGAAGACTAGCACATCAGCATCAAGCACAGCCTCAGAAAGTAAAGTTCGTAAAGGCATAAACGATAACTTTTAGATTGCATATCTCAGTCATAGTACGCGGAAACAAGTGTTTCTATCTGGCTTGACTGTTATTGGTCTAATCTGTCAGTCAGTCCGGCATAGCCAGTTAAATCAGCCAATCAGCACGCTAGCCAAGTCGTCAAGGCGTACGTCAGATTAGACAGTTGGTCAGATTGTCAGTCAACCATGCAGTCAGCTTGTTTAAAACAATGGAATTGAGAGAGGTACAGATTTGGGTTGAGGAAATGTTCATTTGATTACCTCTGTTATATTCCGGGTCACATGACGGATATATCGCAAATTAATATTTGAAGAGCTCGCTCGGTTGTTCTTTTGGCAGCAGTAACATGAGGAAGCGCGGAACGAAAACAACGAAGATGGCTTAAAAGATAAGATGGCTTAGGCCATATCAAGGCGGCGAAAAACTTATGGATTTATTTTTTGGACGGTTGTTTTATGATTATGTGACCTAGTGTTCGCCCGTGAACGCGCGTTGGCTCATTTGTGACTACCCATGCTACTAATCTTACCTAAGCTGTAGATAGGCCCTACACCACAAACTCGACCCGTGAATGTTTTGGGACTAAGGACTATCGCGCACGGTTGTCAATTCGATAACGATTCAGTGAAGCTGTCTTACTGTCTTAAAGTGTTTCGTAGGAAGACAGTAATCCACTGGCCATTCTTGCCTTTGTGGCAACGAATTATGAGAAAAGTGGTAACCTAGTACGCCAATGCTACAAGACAACAATGACCACTTCAGCTTGGACCCTGGTCGCCATTACCTCTCCAAACCACCCACTTCCACGGAAATGGTCAACTCACAAACATATGGACTGTTGTGTGGAAGACAAAAGCAGTCACATAGCGATCTGATACAAAGAAAACGTAACATAAAGAAACCCGTGAAACCTTCTTTGACATTTAATGATGAGATCTGTTACATGATTAATGCGGGAAATGCTGTATTCTTCATAGAGCATTAAACATAGGCTTACCAAGCGTGCACCCAATCTGGATGAGTGAATGTGTATTTCTTGCATTTGCAATAGCATTCACTCCCCTTATAATAATACAAGGGTCTGTGTCTGAAGACCAACCCTTAGGTAACAAAGTCTGCAAATGGTATTGCAAACGCAACATTCACTCAGGACAGGGTGAAAACTTTGTTGGTATCTTTGTTACAGAATACTGAAATCATGATTTGAATACCCTGCTGGGCAATTGCAGGTAAGGGTAAGTGTATAAACGTGAGCGTGTAATTTGAGTATAAGAGAGCAGTTGACGACTTACACAATGGAACGGCCAGGGAAAATTATGATCAGTACAAAGTGTCCACTCACCAAGATCAAATTTTATTTTATGAAAATGGAAGACTATCGTTTGACATCGTTTGTGTTGCATTCTGAACGTGTAGTTTGGGTAAAAAAAGAACAGATGAGGGACAGAAGATTTGTACTTGGATATGAGAAAACGGCTGGATGAGGAAGGGATAAGTCTCAAATAAGTTTCTTTTGCATGAAAACTACTTAATGACAAACCCCTTCTGTGTTCCATTTACAGGAAGCGTAATAGTTGTCATACGGACACGATTCAACTAAGGCAAGTGTGCACTTGGTACCTAATTGTTGTCATACGGACAAGATTCAACGAAGGCAAGTGTGCACTTGGTACCTAATTGTTGTCATACGGACAAGATTCAACGAAGGCAAGTGTGCACTTGGTACCTAATTGTTGTCATACGGACAAGATTCAACTAAGGCAAGTGTGCACTTGGTACCTAATTGTTGTCATACGGACAAGATTCAACGAAGGCAAGTGTGCACTTGGTACCTAATTGTTGTCATACGGACAAGATTCAACTAAGGCAAGTGTGCACTTGGTACCTAATTGTTGTCTTACGGGCAAGATTCAACTAAGGCAAGTGTGCACTTGGTACCTAATTGTTGTCATACGGACAAGATTCAACTAAGGCAAGTGTGCACTTGGTACCTAATTGTTGGAGCGGAACATTCTTTCTCTTTCGACGAACTTTCGAGAGAATGTGACTATTAAGTGTCGTTTGTATCCTGGTATGGCTTTACCTGTTGTCATTGATAGTTCCCTATTTACGGCATACTGGCAGCTTTTGTTACGGTTTCTCTGTGACATTTATATGGGAAGACACATTAATGTGCTAACTGAAGCGTCATTTGAAACATAATGTATAGTATACTCTTCTCTTGACATTTTTTGTCCACGAGATTTAGATTTGGGGTTGCAATATGCTGTTAAATATAACTGCTTCAACCAACCCAACTACCCTGATTTACTTCATTTCTTTTTATGTCTTTGAAGTTGGATTTCTGAACTATTTAATGTGTGCAGCAATGACGGCCTTTCCAGAACTCAAAAGTCTGTCTTTATCTGAATAAATATCTGAAGTGTTACTTGTAACGCTTGAACTACTTACATAAAAAGTTTAACTTCATCATCATTATTGGATATTTCAGAGAAGTTTTACATCTAGGCGTCGAAATGTACATTCGTGTGTCATTTATGAACCCCTGTGGAGATTTCAGGTCAGTGATCACAAAACCAGGTTCCAGAACAAAGTTCACCCAAAACCACCAAACATCAAACTTACAGTGTTAAGTTAAGACAGGGTCATGGAAAGAAAAGCAACCAACAGTTTTCAGATGCCGGGAAGACGCATGCAATGTTAAAGGCGCGCAAATTTATTATGTATCCAAATCGCGCAGAACCTGATGGACGAAGTCGGACAGAGCCTGGTGCACGAAACCGGTAGACATGCCCGGACATGACAGGGCAGACCGTGGTTAAAAAAACTGGCCGGTGCCTGGTAGATGTGATAGGTGAACAAACCGTGATAGGAGAGAGCCTAGTGAACAAACCAGATAGAATAAAACCAGGCAGAGTCTGATGGACGAAACCCGCCAAAGCCTGGAGAACAGTACCGGATATATCCTAGAGGATTAAAGAACCGGGTGCACGAAGTAGTGCAGAGCCTGGTGGACAAAACCAGACATAACCTGATGAATTTAGCCAGAGAAAGCCTGATGGATTAAATGGGTCAGAGTCTAGTGGATGAAACAGGACAGGGCCTGGTGGATTAAATGGGACAGGGCCTGGTGGCTTAAACGGGACACAGCCTGGTGGATTAAACGGGACAAGGCTGATAGACGTGAGGGGACAAAGCCTAGTGAACAAAACCGGACAGAGCTTGGTAGCCGTGACAGGGTAGAGCCTAGTGAACAAAACGGGGCAGAGCATGGCGAACAAAACCGGGTATATCCTAGAGGACGACAGAACCTGATGCACGAAGCAGATCAGAGCCTGGTGGACAAAACCAGACCAGAAACGGGTCAGGGCATGATGCATCAACGGGACAGAGCCTGATGGATTAAATGGCACAGGGCCTGGTGGATTAAACGGGACAGCCTGATGAACAACACTGGAGAGAGCCTAGTCAAATAAACGGGACAGACCTGATGGATTAAAGGGGACGAGGGTGGTAGACGTGACAGGACAAAGCCTAGTTAACAAAACCGGACAGAACTTTGTAGACTTGACAGGGTAGAGCCGAGTGAAGAAAAAAAAACGGGACAGAGCCTGATGGATTAAACGGGACACAGCCTGATGGATTAAACTGGACGAGGCTGGTAGACTTGATAGGACAAAGCCTAATGAACAAAACCGGACAGAACTATGTAGCCGTGGCAGGGTAGAGCCTAGTGAACAAAACGGGGCAAAGCCTGGTGAACAAAACCGGGTTTATCCTAAAGGACGAAAGAACCGGGTGCATGAATCTGAGCCTGGTGGACAAAACCAGACAGAGCCTGATGGGTTGAACGGGGCGGAGACTGGGGGGATTAAACGGGTCAGAGACTGGTGTGTTAAACGGAGAAGCCAGATGGATTAAACCGGACAGAGCTTGATGGATGAAAAAGAGCAGAGCCTGATGGATTAGACGATACAAAGCCTGGTGGGCGAAATATTGCAGAGCCTGGTGGATTAGACGATACAAAGCCTGGTGGGCGAAATATTGCAGAGCCTGGTGGATTAGACGATACAAAGCCTGGTGGGCGAAATATTGCAGAGCCTGGTGGATTAGACGATACAAAGCCTGGTGGGCGAAATATTGCAGAGCCTGGTGGATTAAACGAGGCAGATGGAATGAAAATATCAGAGCCTTGTGGATTATACGGAACCAGGCCTGATAGATTAGACGGGACAGATACTGGTGTATTAAATGCAACATCTAGATGGATTAAACCGGACAGAGCGTGATGGGTTAAACCGGACAGAATCCGACAGATTAAAAGAGCAGAGCCTAGTGGATTAAACGGAGCAGAGCCTGGTGGGCGAAACTGAGGCATAGACTGGTGGACGAAATAAGGCAGGGCCTGGTGAACGAAATAAGGCAGGGCGTGATGGGCGACATAAGGCAGAGCCTGGTGGGTGAAATAAGGCAGGGACTGGTGGGCGAAACTGAGGCATAGGCCGGTGGGCGAAACTGAGGCATAGGCTGGTGGGCGAAACTGAGGCATAGGCTGGTGGGCGAAACTGAGGCATAGGCTGGTGGGCGAAACTGAGGCTGGTGAACGAAATAAGACAGGGCTTGGTGGGCGAAATAAAACAGGACTAGCGGGCCGAAATAAATCAGGACGAGGTGGGCGAAATAAGGCAGGACCTGATGGGCAAAACTGAGGCATAACCTGGTGACCTTTGAGGCTGTCGAAAGATCCTGGGTTCAAACACATTATAAAGCTCTGTCCTGTGAAACGATCCTGGTGTTTATAGGCGACTGTGGACCAGCGAGAGTGATGACGTAGGTGTCAGTGATTTCACAGATATCTTGTCTGCGCAGGCTCTGGTGTCATCAAAAAGGACAGTAACAATTAACGCGGATATTTCTGCACATTAAAATCCAACTGGTCCTAAAATTTTCAGTTTTGGTAGCCAGTCTAAATAATGTCATTCAATTTTTAACGTCACTTATTACCTTTGCCGTTCTACAAAATAGGAGGAATATTTTGTCGCATTCTAACTTGTTTTAACGGTGAATTACAACGCTTTAAAATTTCACAAAATTTGCTTTCATCATACAGTCTTCTTGTTTCATTGTGTAAGACTGTGGAAGTTTTCTTTGTAATTAATTCAAATGATATTTTAATGTAAATATTTATAATTGTCCAATATGACGAAAAAGGTCCATCGCTCATCGCTTTTAGAATAACGTGACGTCATTGGTGGTGTCCCCAAGCATGTTTTAAAAAATGAAGTAGTTTCCATGTTGCCGTTGACGACTAAATATACGAACTAGAGTCACCTTGACGCCACGACTTTCCAAATTTAAAGGGGAACATCCCATGTCGCTTTGAACAAAGTATAGACTGTCCAGATTTGTATATATTTGGACAAATATACAGGCTACAGTTTGCACACACGTGAATAAAACAACAGTAAAATACACCACAATCATTCAGTATATACATTCAGTTTCAGCTTTAATTTTTCAATCGTTGTTAAATTTGGTTCCTATATGTGTTTGGAATGCAGAAAGTGCGGATTAATTTCAAACCCAAATATGCCCTACTGTTTAAGACGATTTACTCGGCACACAATCAAATAGAAGCGAAACCCGCCTGCCAGTACATTTGTACCACCGTGTACTAATGCTACGACAAAATACACACACTACCACTTATGAAAACTGCTGTCTCAGGTCAGTCACTCAGAGGGTGCTCAAAGCTCCGTTACCATTGTACAACAACGGATAAGGTAACTCCAGCTATCATAGCTAGACCACTTCACCTGTAATCTGGCTGATCCCGGTGACATCAGCCGCTTACTGTCTCCTATGGAGGTCACCTATCGTCCCCAGTGACAGACATACCGGTTAACCCGAAATCGGTCAAGTTCAAAGGTATTTGTACCCACCTCTTACCCCTGTCGTACGTGATGTACTTTCTTAGTGCGGAAATTGTCAGGTCCATAATCGGTATCTGTTAGCAGTATTGGGTTCTCAGTTCCACTGACGTGAGGTTTCAGGAATACTCTCTCTCTATTTTTTTTTCTACTGAGAACAGCTAAACACTACATACGTGATTAAGAAACGGAGTTAATTAGAAGCCATAAGCGAGGAATATTATATGAAGTTACTGAGCTTTCATGTAATATGGAGAGATGTGCGTCAGATTCGATATTCACCAGACAATCGCCAGCAGCTCAAGGCACATTTGAATAAAGTCGACAAGACGTAAGCCACAAAATACATTCCCTCATGTACACAAAAACTCTCTTTCACTCTCTTTTTCTGGGTAGGGACTTTGACAAATAAAAATCTCCTGTTAAAATCAAGGTTCTGTCGGAGAGGCTGTGACTGTGGGTGGGGAGGTCATTTAACTAGGACTGGCATAACAAAGAACGTGTCAACAAGTTCCTCACAAAATGCCTTATTTATATGCATTCAAGCTATACATAATAAAAACATAAAATCATGATTTTGTTGAAATGTCAGAAAATTAATAGCCTCAGCAGTTTGCATTCAACTGCCCTAAGGTGCTTGCCAAATCAAGAAGATTGTATTCACATCTGGGGCAAAAAATCATTTTACACAGATCTGATTACTGCTGATTTTTAATTCGGATTCCTTAAGTCGGATTAGTGAAAATAAAAAAATTAAAAAATATTGAGAAAAATGTAGCGTTGGACTGCGGTATTCAGTGTAGCTGTTCAGGGGAGAATACCTATGCGGCACTAGTATCAATATTCTAGGTTCAAATAGATCAGTTATCTTAGGTTCTGCATGAAATACTTGTGTCGCTGTATAATAGTGCTATCTCTGGGTATCAACCGCTCTAACTGGACAGATCTTACTTCAACTGCTTGATAAAATATCATGAGTTCATTTTTGTGTTAAATATTAGTATTTTCAAATAATCTTGAGTACGGCGTAAAAAACACCAATCAAATAAATAAATCAGTATTTTCACTGCATGTATAGGATATGTTCAAAAGTTGTAGATCCTGTCTAGTCATAATTAAGGGATCATAATAGCCAATGCCAAGATGTTACCTATTTGTTCACAGATCATATATTTGCTTAAAGGGACATTATGTTGTATGGGCTAGTAAGGCATGGCCTTGTAATTCAATCTGTACACAACAAAACAAATGTTTTTCTGCATGAAAAGCACGGCATGTCGAAAATGTACTTGCGCTTCAGAAATTCGGGCTAAAAATCAACCGACCAGCTAATGATAGAATTCACGAACACCACCGGTTATGCTTAAAGGAAAATTGTCCCGTAAATAATAAGTATTGTTGCGTTATTACGGAATGACATGAGCATTAGGTATTTTACTCAAATAGTAAAAGTTACAAGCTTTTCCTTAACCTCACCACCAGCATTGTGCATTAAGTGAATGTTTAAAAATAACTTTAAAAAAAGGCAACTGAAAACTGAAAGTCTGCCAGAATATTTAAATTCAGTGCGCACAGCGTTCGGTAAACTTTATATGTAAATAACCGTGGCTGATGACAAGTGTAAAAGAAGAGTTTACGGCTCTCTCGGAGCAAGAGGAGTAAAAGAGGGCTCAGTAGGTTGACAAGCAAGTCTAGAGTTGTAACTGGTGGTTAGTTGTCGTAAAACTACTGCTTGATAGGTGGGTGTAAATGTTGTTGTTCTTGTGTCGGTGTTAAACGTTGAACAGACACACGTTTATGACTCATAGTTTAATGAGAAGATTATTGGTAACCTTTCTCAGTGCTGCTTAAGTTTTTGTACTATACATGTATCTGTGTATATCAAAATTCGAATTACCCGAGTTCGTGTAGCCAATATCATCTGATCCCGAATGCCTGCAGATATGTTTCGGGTCCTTTCGCTTGAACATTAATGAGGCAAAATAGCCCGCCCTCTGTATTAACTTCGAATAACGGAAGGACTTCTCCGGGCTCGTACAAGCTACATACTCGATGAATATTTCTAATTCCAATGTGACTGATTTAGTTTATGAACGAACTTCAAAATTTCGTTAACACGTCGGCATCAGAATTTGTTTAAAAATCCAAATTTTGGGTGACTATGTCTCTTTAAAGGTTAATGGATATCGTCATCTGTACATGTACCTCTGAAGATCTTATCTTCTGTTCGACTCCTGTCATTTTTGAAATGACGAGCTCTGTGAAGTAGACAACGTAATATCAGACCAAATCAAAGAACTGACTCGGTTGCAAGACGGCTGGTTGAAAGGGGAAGGGCACATTGATGTGCCAAATGGTCCTCACAGGATGTTATTTTTGAGCCTGGTGTCAGGATCGGGCAGTAGTCTAGTGGTTAGAACGCCCTTCAACCACTGGCCACATGCGGTGCTGGTTCAAACTCGACCTTGGACAAGGAATTCATGGATTTATCCCTCTCTTAACTGTTTCTGGAACCGTGGCAACAATACATCGTGGGCAACACTCGTGTGGCCGTTTGCACAGCCCTACCTCCGCTGAGGACTTCGATTGACGCCGGGTTTCCTTTTTCCGTCATCCATAAAACTGACAGTCATCTTCTGAGAAAAAAAAACCTGGACCATATTAACGCGTATAGGTTTCTACTATCACACATGTCCGTTGAATTGACATCCGGTGCTCATAAAGGTGGAAAGGTCCGCTAGAAACCTGCAGACGGTCGTGGGATTTCCAGGTACTCTGTCCGGTTTAGTCCCACCATAATGCTGGTCGGCGTCGTTTAACTGAAATATTCTCGACTACGGCGTAAAATACCAATTAAATAAATAAATAAATCTAGAAGTTCAACGACAACATGTATTAAATCCATCTACATAGTTTATGATATATGAACGTTTACGAGAATTTACTTAGACATGACCAGCGCAGAATTGAATGTAGAACGCCGTATCAACAAACACGTCGATTGACCTTCACGATGAGGGACAAAATCAACTAAGACGAAATTTATCGCCATGACCATTGCAACCTTAGTTAAATGACGCTGTATCAACATTATACCTAAATAAGTCTGGCCTACAATTTTCTATACGACTGCCTATGGGCAAACACGGTACTAACCCAAGGAACACGAAAGTCACTTCAGGATGTCGTGGCCGGATCAACACACAATACAAAAGTCACTGTGCGAAGCCTTATCAACCAACACGATATACGGATATCTGCATAAATTATGCATGGTAAAATCACTATAAGGGTGCCGTAACTGCCAGTTGGATACCTACATCGATAATTCACAAAAAACTCATTAAAAAATGCTACATCAACCAAACGTACTGGGAGATGGCCTGCACAAATCCACTAAGATACCCTTCCAAGGCCAATTCAACTCAAGGCTTATTTAAACTGTTCATGTAAAGGCTTAAACACAACTTACAGGCCCCCTACCGCAATGGCTTATAAACAGAGAAGGGGGGGGGGGCAGAAAAAGTAGCCAGTGGTCTTCAGTGCAATTTATTAGATGTCGCCAGTCTAGGATTACTGAAAACGTTGTGTTGTTGACATAGCAAACAATAATAATGTTAAGAACGATTGTAACGGACAGTTCTAAAACACTTCTACGACTGAATATAAGTTAGTTCCTCTTTCACCAGAGCTGAGAAAAGAAGAAGATAGTCAGAGATGTTCAGTTTTAACACTTTATTACATAGAAATCGATTATGTACAATAAAACGATATATGAAAGCACAAAGAAAGATCCTTGGCTAGTGGAGCCCCCTGCTTCCGGACGGCTGGTACGGCCCCTGTAATAGGGAAGTTTCGAGTTCTAACTCTTTTATCGCTATGATAAAGTGCTACTGTACCACGTGACTTGACAAAAATGTTAGGCAACTATTTCTGATTACATGTGCTGTAACATGAGTGTCTAAAAAGTGTCACAAAAAGTTACTGAAGAAAAGAAACGTCATTTGTACCTCCTGAACATGGTGAGATGGGTGATCAGTAAAGTAAAGTCAACAAACGTTGCCTAACATTTTTGACAAGTTACATGATGCAGTAGGGCTCCTTTTACCTCCTTTTTGTAGCGACAAAAGAGTTATTACTCGAAACTCCGCTATTGGTTCGGTTACAAGGCTGGTAGTCGTCCTGGTACGGGCTTCTTGGGCTCAAAACCTTGAGTCAGACTGATGCAGGCTGCCTCGCCAATTTTGCCACAGTCTTAGGTATTTGATTTTGTTCATGATTGAACCCCGTGTCTACGATTTACTAGGCATACGCGCTATTAAATAATCTGTGTTCATTCTTGTGGTGGTGCAAAATACAATAAGCACAACACGACGGTGCAAGGGTGTTACTGTCGACAACTTCTCACAAGAATTTCTTGAGAGATGGTTCAAAGAGAAATTTTTTCTCTCGGGGATAAACTGCAACCGTCACAATGGTTTGCACGTGAGGGAATATTTACCAGAGTGACCAACGCCTACAGTGACAGCCTCGTATGGGTAGAAAAGACTGCAGCAGTAACGCAAGGGCAGCAACTAGGCTACATGTAACAGTTGGCTGAGGGTCCCACGGAACCAGTGAAATAGACCTCTTGTCAGTCGGTACAGCGTACAATTAGGTTTTCATTCTAAATGTAACTGTAAATGTACTTATACATCCCAGGGCACCATTGCCAAAGCAGAATTAGGTGACACAATGCCGTGATGTTAATGATCCAGCCTTACTGAAGATGCCGTGGTAGTAGGCCTACCGGTGTAGGAACAAGGCCATTTCCACTGGCGACATGATGGTTGTCAGTGTCGTGGAACGGTGGAATCTTAGTCATTAGCTATTAGAGTGAACCTCTGACTTGCGGAACATAGCTCCACTTTCTCTCTCTCCCCTGCATCTATGTAATACCATGATACACTTAAAGAGCATTCAGATCTGAAGATGAATGTTATGTTCTTAGGAGGCAGGTCATATCAAACTCCATGTAAGGACACATGACTGTGACACCAACCGCCCACCCCCTCACCCTCCCTCCGACAACACTGGAGACAGGTAGGCCCACAGGTCAATGATTTCCTCGTTTGTCCCATGACTCGTGTGGTTGGAGGTCAACGGCTTCTACAAGAACAGAGCACCTGTACTGATACGCATACAACATGCTGTCCCTCGTTGTAATTGTGGATTACACTGTTAACAGCCCATTCCATTTTCTGTCCCCGTTATCTACGTAGACACAGTTGTTATTAGAGCAGTTAACATGTTGCCATTGTGATCGCTGCGATGTCTTAATTTTCCATATCTCGTGCTTCAGTTTCACCTTAAAGTTATTACGGTTAAAAAAAAAACTGAGCACCATTTATATGCAGTATAAAGTCATTATCACCTGAATTTCGGTCACACAAGTACCACCCTAGTCTTTCCATGCGAAAAGTTGTTCTCCATTTTCGCCTGGGGAGTCCGTGTTTATTTAAGGGAGGGAACTCTGATGGCACTGAAAAAAATCAGACATATACATTTGTCTCCCTTGTCTCAGTTCATCACTACATTCATACTCTACACAGATGTACCGTTTTAAAACATCGCTTACTGTCTGATGTCTGAACGTATCAGTCTACATGGTTTTTAACATGATGCAATGCACAGTCTATATACACATCCAGTTTATTTGACCACAATATCATCTGTATCTGAAGTAGAGCATACAAAATATATATAATTGAATTTGGTGCTGCTGCAACAATGTGATGGAAGGAAAACCATTGGATGTCGTTATTTATTTATTTATTTATTTGTTTATTCCAACATTCATTTCAGTGGTGTTTTACGCCGCAGTAATGAATATTTCACGTATACAAGGGCAGCCAGTGTTATGGTGGGAGGAAAGCGGGCGGATCCTGGGTAAACCCACGACAATCAGCAAATTGCTGCATTTGTGAGAAGGTATTACGTCATTACGCTGCGATAGTCCACTTACGCCGCCCAATACCCCACCTCCCCTTCCCTCCCCTCGTCACGAATCGGCCAGGGAAATTAGATAGCGGAGCATACTTTCTTTCACCCAGGTAAACCTCCAGGTAATGCAGTGATGTTTTTTGCTCATTCCCAACACTGCCCCCAATTAATGATGTCAGTTATGAGAGACGCCCTTATCTGCACATGGCGCAGTGTGCATTCGTGTTACCTAAGGGGAAAATTTCTAACGTGACTGAGTGCTTTGTTGCCAAAACATTTCCGCGCCATAATCCGTGTTGGTTTACGTGATACTCCATTCTTTCATTAAATGTACAAGTCATCATCGTTACTGACCAATCACGCAGCCCGAGTGCAGACGTGCTGGACGACATCCATGAATTCTTTCACGTAACTCGATCCCGATCCGCGACAATGAAGGGCTGTCGTGTGAACGACTAATGGCAGGAAATGTCTGGCGTCCGTTACAAGATGAGGCTAAGAGAACCAACAGAGTAGATTTTCTGGTGCTATAGCAACTCACAGGGTCATGAACATTACACATGTTATTACCTTCACCTTCCTGTATGCGGTGAATATATGACATGTTTCGTTTCGTTTGAAGCCATATTTCGGGTAAATATTAATCAATATCAAAAGATATGTTTCCAGTAGATATTCTGGAGCCTCAACCTGCCAGAGAGCTGGACGGCATCTGGAATTATCAGGAATTCTCTCTACAGCACGCAAGTTTCTGTGGTTCATTGTATTTATATTACTGACTTAAACGTCTTGAGGCGATTGTTCCGGAACATGTCCTTGACACTGGAGTATGTCCTTGATCTGTGCGAGATTTACACCTGTTGACCGATTTGATTAAAATAAGGCAATGTAAATATTCGTGAAAATAAGGAAGTTTTAAGAATATAAGAAAGAAGGACCTCTTCCTGAATCAGGGGCTTAGAAGCGGCCTGCGATTACCTGCAGTGTGGTTTGACACGGGAGAATCCGCTTCACTAACAGATATTGGTACCCACAACAGTAAACATGAACGAATGAAATGAATACCACCCATACCGCCACCTTGACACTGCACTACGTACGTCACCAGAATGAATGAAATGAACACTTCAGATTGTATCACCTTTACACTGGTGCGGTGTGATTCCAGGATTTACCTCATGGACAATTCACTCGCCATCTCGAACACAAATCTCATCGGGTCATGACTTGTGTATGATTAGGGTACATTTGTCCTTCACAAAACTAACCATGTGTCTCTTTCCACATATCACTTGTGTTCCATGTTCTATCGAGAGAACGAAACGTTGACCATTCTTTCATCACTAAGCAGTCCAGATCGCTCAAAGATCTAAGCCTGAAATTAACCACCATCTCAAACTCTCAAATGATCGACAAGTCACAACGTCCACTCATCCTTAGAGGTCAGTGCCCATGTAGAATCATGGAGAGTAAAACAAGAGAATCATGCACAGTAAAACCAGAGTAGAATAGAGAGTAAAACCAGAGAATCATGCAGAGTAAAACCAGAGAATCATGCAGAGTAAAATCAGAGCAACGAGGGTAGTGTGACACTAGTAGTTAGAAAACTGTCACATTTAGTCAGTGAAAGTCGTCTTTTTGTCTATTTATCTCACCTAGGGTTTTATTCTAAATGCTTCAAAAGTAGCAACTTATACTTCCCCTAAACGACGCTGCCCTAATGGTACCCCTTTACTGACAGACAGGGGTAGAATCAGCACGGCGATGCACACATAAACGACCACGACTGGCTACCAGAAGCATCTGATAACTTGGCGGCATTAGGAGCGGCCAGGTAGCCAATGTCGTGAGATGGCAGACATAGTGTTGAAGGAGCATCCAATAACACCGCGGCTTCGGGAGTGGTCATGTAGACAGTGTGGTGAAGCGACAGGCATAGTGTTGAAGGAGCATCTAATAACTCCGCCGCTTTAGGAGCGGCCATGTAGACAATGTCGTGAAGTGACAGACATAGTGCTGAAGGCCATGTTACACCTCAAGCAAACAAACGACATGTTTGCGTCCAAATGACGCCTGCGTGGAACAGAGGAGGCATGTCAGCTGAGCGTCTTGGGATTTCACTCGGTGTGTCCATTTGCCAGACAGCATCATAAACATGATAACGCAAGCAAGAATCCAGAGTAGTGTTTTCATAGTGTAGTATGTCTTTAACGTTCATAATCGCTTTCAGTTAAGGTAGTCTTTTGTTTCTAATAAACACACGAATGGTATGTTTTCTCGCATCAAAATTTAGACGTCATAGAAGACATTGGTACACCAATCTTCATCCACAATTATGGACGTTGTCTGCCATCAGTCGCAAGACCAACTGCCAAAAGTAACGTTGAACGGGAACCACCAAACAACGAACATAAAGAAAGAAAGTAGGGCGCAGCCCTGTCAAAGGCAGTCGTCAACGGTTTTCAATTAAAGACACAAGGAATGGTAAAAGCGCTCACATTAAATCAGTATCCAAATCAAGTATACTGTAGTGGTTTATATTATTAGTTTATAAGTAATGGTTTATCAAAAATATTTATCCCATTAGAACTTTGATTTTATCTATTTATTTATTTGATTGGTGTTTTACGCCGTATTCAAGAATATTTCACTTATATGATTGCGACCAACGTTGTGATGGGAGGAAACCGGAAACAGCCAGGGGAAAACCCACGACCATCCGCATGTTGCTGGCGGACCTTAGCACGTACGGCTGGAGATGAAGCCAGAATGAGTTGGACTTGAACCCAGACGCATTGGTGAGAAGAACGAGGTCATAACACCAAGCTGGCGTGCTAATATGCTCGGCTACGGAGGCCACAACTGTTCCCATATCCAGCGTGGTAATTTTATTCAACACAATACATGTAAATCCCATATAACCCTTGGTTAAGCAGAATCAGGCGACATGAGTACAATAGCACTGAAGGGGCGACTGTGTTATGATTGGCTACTTAACACAACGTCAGCAGCAAGAAAAGGAACTGTGGTTATAACTCCCTTTTTATGCATGTCATTACATGACCTGCGGCTGATGCTTGAACGCTTCGCTACGAAAGCTCTGTTCTCCTCCACATACTTGACAATGGCAGCAGACAACTGTGCCACTCAAATAAGCACCTATTTCCCATTTATACTAAGAAACAGAAAAACACACGAACGACTAACTGACTGTTGTTTAAAACCCTCGAGTGAAAGAAAACAAAGGTGCGTGTCTGGTATACCCGGATTTGGTTACTCCCCTATAACCCCACACATACCTATATACTGGTATACGCCTTGTTCGCTTTCCTTACATCTGATTAGACCTTGCTACACTGCAGCATCACTTCCCTCTCCTACTCTAGATGACACCGAATGATTACAATAGTTTGACGATCGTATATATTGGCCACGGCCCGTGTAAACTGCGATTATTTTCGTGGAAGTGTGTATGGGGTTGATGAGGAGGTGAGGTGGAGAAAGGGCAACTAGTACAGTTGTAATAAGTCAAGTTACGACCCCAAAGATTTCTGAGCAAGCAAAATGGCTTTCTTCGTACAGAGTTAAAACGTCCTCTGCCCACATTACCGTGAATAAAATCAGGGGACTAAGTTGTATTTGATAACTCCAAATTTGGCGAAACTCCGTAGGGTTATTTCATGTTATCGCATCATTTTGGAGAACTACACATTATATACAATTCAAAATACATGTAAATACACAAATTGAATAAAGCAATTCTACTCCAAGTTCGGCAGGACAACTGTTGTGTAAATGTGCAGTATATTATACAAGCATTTCAATTCGTGCATGTAAGTGCAGGGAATGTGGGATAAAGGAAGGCGAATTTCGCAAAGTATTCCTGTATACCGGTAGTTGAAACATAAGTACAAAATAATTTACAACTGGGCGTTGGACTACTCGTTTATAAGAATACATGTGAGAAATTCCCCTACCCTGTCTCGTAATTCCCTGAACTCTGGAAATCCCCTTATCTTATACACGGATGACTGAAATGCGTACTCTAATTTAACCAGTACAGTAATGTAATGAATCCATGGACAAATATACTGGACTGTAGACAAGAGTTTATACTTTAGTCAAAACTTTATGAATGGCGACAATGACAATAACGATAGCCATAATGAGGATGATGATAACGATGATATATAAAATATCAACATAACGGACTGGATTTTGCCACAAAATATCATTAACTTCCAAATGGCAGATTCTTGCAAACATTTGTCTCTTTAGCGCAGAATTTACCAGTTGTTACCAGCTTTAAAAGCGTTGGCCTTAAACTCCCCTACCGTGGCTATGTATACCAAAGACTTAACAGAAATTTCCGCTTGTTTTGACTGGAGCGGGGAGAACTCAATGGTGGATGTGTGTGAAGACTGACCACGCTTTGAGCGGAGTGAGCGCATGAAGACTTCTGAGCGGGAACACGGCCAATTACAGTTGACCGTGAGATCAATCCCCAGGGGATTACCGGTATCAACTTCTCACGTCTGCCCCGTTACACAGACCGGAGTCGACATCACCTTGCCATGTCTAAATACCAGATCTGAAATCAAACAACATCAGTGATTAACAGAGAGAACGGGAGGGGGGGACGTGTGGTTAAGGTATCCAGAGAAAGATGTTGGGCTTAAAACCTTGGATGACAAGACCTTAAAGAAAAACATATACTCTAGGTTGATGAATGCATAAGGAAGAATGCATGTTGGACCTGGTTTTACGTGCAACTTTACACGAAGCTCTCTTGTTCGGCTGAATCTTAGCAAGAAAGCGCTGCCTATCTCTACACAACAGCCGTATCATTTCACGCTTATCTTATACAGTAGTGTAGGCGAAGTGTAAAGCTCACACTGTCAGTCCAGCACAGTAATGTAGACGATGTCTGAAGCTCACACCTTCAGTCAAACACAGTAGTGCCGGCCAAGTGTAAAACTCACACATTCAGTCAAATACGAGGCGAGGTGTAAAGCTCATTCCGTCAGTCAAGCAAAGTAGTGTAGGCGAAGTGTAAAACTCACACATTCAGTCAAACACAGCAGTGAAGGCGATCTGTAAAGCTTACACCATTAGTCAGACACAGTAGTGTACAGGCTATGTGTAAAGCTTGCCAACCAAACACAGTAGTGTAGGCGATGTATAAAGCTCAAACCGTCAGCCAAATACAGTAATGTGGTTGATGTGTAAAGCTCACACCTTCAGCGAAACACAGTAATGTAGGCGAGGTGTAAAGCTCATACCGTCAGTCAAGCACAGTAGTGTAGGCCAGGTGTAAAGCTCTCATCTTCAGTCAGATACAATAGTGTAGGCGATGTGTCAAGTTCTCACTTTCAGTCACACCAAAATTTTTTTGTTGTTTTACTGTAAGTGAAGAATTTCCCAGTAGCTTTCACTTTCGAATACCGGCACCTAAGTACAGTGTAATGTATATGTATTTCTGTATAGGTGATACATCAGTCGTTGCAGTGACTGCAGTGTAGGGGTACACCATTCGCAGCAGTGACTATGCCAAAGACGGTGTCAAAATTTGTCAAGCCAGCTCTCTTATTATAAATTAAATTCAAGGAAATAAAGATACTGTGTAAACTTTGCATTAACTCTATGTCTCCTATGTGTACGATAACAGTGGAGGATGGAGCGGATCAGCTCAACTGTGACGGTATCTTTCTACTGTAATAAGTGTAAATACCTTACATTTAAACAGTCTGGCTAATGTACTCTGCCAGCACTGGGTATCTAAAATACCGGTTACACTGGATAGACGTTGACATTTGGCGGTAGTTCCACCATCCGCTCGCCTGACCACAATGTAGGTAGATATAGATCCTGCGCCAGGATTCTCTACAGGGTTAATTCCTCGGGACATATAGAGTGACGGGATGAGTCAGCCTGGCTTTGACCGACTTTCTAGGTCTGCAACCTCTGGAATGAGGTTTGTGGTCAGTGGCAACTGTTCGCCGGCATGAGTAATAAACACTAAATCTGACGGCATCCATATGCTCTGGCCTCCCTCATCCTCACGGGATGAACAAACAGGATGCCGTATTGGTCATACATTTGGTAGATTCATATAGCCAAGGCAGGAGAAACATTCCAGCATTCTAAAAGGTTGTAAGGGTTTAATTTGGAACAAAACATATGAATAAATGTAAAGCAACTGCAGTTAAGCCAAAGTCATGTGCGGCGATAAAATTAATACAAGGCCATTGAAGCCGCCAGCGGTAAATAAGTTCGAAAACGTATAACGTTAGACACGGTACCGGTGTGAAAAGTTTAAGTTGGTGAAAAAAACTATAAATCAAGTAAATGTCGCGTGTGTAACAGGTACCACGCCGGGGAAGGAAGACCATCGCCAAATATGGCTAACTACATTTGTCGGAGAAGCATTAGGCTTCGAGCAGGGATGTGGTTAACAGCTTTAAATACGGCTGTTTTTTTCTGTCTTTTTTATTATCATGTTTTTTTGTTGTTGTTTTTTGTTCTCTTCACATGTATGTTATACGTGTGGTTTAAAACAGCTCTATAATCATGTTTCACAATGACATGAACTTAAGCTTTAATTAGTGTAATTAAAGATTGTTACCTTTACATTTTTGTACACTTATTCGACATTACATAATGTACACTTGGTGTAAGAAAGTACATTACGCTGAAAAAAACCGACACAACACGATTCAGGGTATATATTGGTAGAAAAGACAGAAAAGTGCAAAATAGCTGCTTAATGTATATAGAACTGCATTTACAGGAATTTATTGCGCATTAAAAGCAGTTTAAGAGGTTGCCAGTTTGCCAGAATGGGTTCAGAGGCCACATGTAATGCGTTTCAATTAACAAAGTTCAACTTGTAAAGTAATGTTGACAGAATATTTTTATATTCAAAAAAAATCGTGACAAATATTTACATGTACTCCAACATCACGATGCAAAAATGGCAAACATACACGTTAATTTTGATTATAAAAAGTCATGCTTTGGAATTTATACGTAACCGGCACTTACCGTATTACTGAGGTTATACATATCCACAAATTAGAAACAATGAGATAAATGAAGCGTGCATGGTTGTGCATTAATGCAGAAATCTCAGGCCAACAAATCCCAAATTATGTGCATATATACGTGTAAATGGTATGGAGTTCTAAGATAACGGTTATATGAATCATGCACTCAGACATACAGAAATAGACTGAGGGTTGGCGTCATACACAGTTCAGCCCGTTATACCCTTAACTGATGTTACAACAGCTGTCCAATTACAAACGTGTCAGGGATGCATTTTCGTCTATGTTGGAGACACAAAGATTTCACTGAGTAATGTATCTCCGACCTTTGATTCGAAGAGGTACACATTAGGTTTTAAGCTGTAAAGTTCCCGTCTTCTGGCGCAATTGCCACTATCAAGCCTGGTCATTATAGACTTCGTGCCGATCATTAACTTATAGAATATAGGCGGTGTTCGGTCTGGAACAGGTTTGGCGGCAAATCAGACTGTGGACATTTCATATTAGTCATGACAGTCCTTTATTTAATCCTGTGACAGACAAATTAAAAGGCCAGGACAATAGTTCATTGTCTTAGTGAGCTGTGAACAGTAAAAATCGGTCATCTCAAATTGGGTGGAGTGGTTTCTTTTTAATCCCGCCCGATCATCTCCATATATGTAAAACGGACACAGAACAATTCTGGTTTTATATAGGGGCCAGGTTCTTCTATTTTCCAGAAGCTTCTTACTTTCCACTTTTTGTTGTTCAGTGGGTGAGGTAAATGCATTTTACGGTCATTGTGATCTTCACTGCAGAATGCTTTGTTTTTGTTTCACAATCGGCAAATGTACCATAACGTCTGTGAAACATCATTGAATTATATGTGACAGACTAAGCCCTATTCCTCTATATGTATGGACCACATAAATTCGACGCATCCAGACTATAGATACCAAAATTAGTAACGTTTACACACACACACACACACACACACACACACACACACACATATATATATATACATATATATATATATATATATATATTCTCATTCTATTTCCTACACTATAAACGGCAGAATTTCTCAGTAGAAAAAATTCCGAAAGAAAATGCAATCTGTCAATTCCCTTTGGGATGCCGTGGACTATAACGAGGGTCTCGTCAACAGTTGACCAAGTTGAATGTGAATTAAACTGTTTAAAGAGGCAGAGTTTGTTGCAGAGAGAATAGCGGTCACGGCGCAATAGGCGGAAGTTATATAGAAACAAAGACTTTTCAAGGACCCGTATGTGAAGGAAAAAGTCCAAACATGCGCAAACGCTTTCAGAAAATTCTAGGCAAAATAATTTGTCAGTTAACAAAAACAGCTTGTAGAACGAGCTGCACGTTAATTTAAAATATGCCCAACATTCTCTCCGGTCTGGTAACTGAATTGTCTAATGTCTAATGTTCTGCCAACACCATTAGCGTTGTGGAAGTGTCGGGATAGATATTTGGATGTAATTTTGGGTAGAACTGTCACTTTCTATAATCAGCTGATGTTTTCTATGTCAATTATGCTTACGCGTTCGCCTGGAGCAAAATTTGCCATTTTAATGAATCATTGTGAAATGAAGACGTCCACGAGGCCCGCGGCGATTTGATACGTCAGCCCCCATGATGAATAACCCGATTCGAAAAAAATCTCTTCGAAATGCGTTGCATGGCAATGCTCTAAGGGGAATATTAATTCATTCAGCGAAACCACAGAGAATAGAAAAAACTTATCTGACGAGAGAAACCCCCTCAGAGAATGTAGAATTAGCGAAACATCCTGTATCTAAAGCAGAGTACTGTTTAACAAAATCCATACCAATTCCCTCCACATCCTGCGTGTATATATGTGTAGACCCAAGTCCACAGACAGCTGAATGGGTCGCATATACATCATCATTGTAACCAAGACCGTTTTAACCGGTTATACCAGATTCATGTACTGTGTATTTCGATTTCCTGGTATGTTTTACTGGTATCACACAACAGCATCATGGTCTGTTCGTGATTTGTTTAGATTTGACCACTGCCGGTTGACAGGGATTATCTGATATAGTCTGAGATCTCAGCTGTTGAAAGTTACCATCGTGCATTAAATGAGTCATATTTGCCTTCCTGGACAGTCTATCCAATCATGAAATAAGGAATTCTATGGCACACTGTGCAATCTGACATAGACTGTCATTGTGGTCTTCAGCTCCATCGACTGTAAAATTCCACAACTGGCTGGACCTTAAATCTGAAATCGTGTTTTCATTGTAAACTATGCCAAAAGCTGAAATGGATATTAGAACAATAAGAAGAGTGTCTATCACCTTAAATATGACTGATTGGATGTAAGAGCGTAACCAGCAAATATGGATCATAACAGTGGATCCATAGCAGCATTCCACTTAAATATGGGCATAGTCAAGTTCTGATCTGTTCTTGTAAATTGAATGGTGGCTTGTCTTTTCAGCGTGCTTTATCTTTGTCGGCAAGTAATTCTTTCCCCTGTTCCTTTACCTCGCTGTCGACATCACTCCGTTCACATCAAGGACATGTCTTCTTTCAGAATGTTGGACACAATGCCGAAATGTATTCAATGCTGGCTTCAGGTAAGCCATACGAAAGATGTGTACTGCACACGACACTGCCATCCCGTAAGCGGTGCATGTACTATGCCTGTATGCTTAACTACGCGCGAAGAAGTACCGAGGCTGCCCATTATTCACACGCCTAAGTACGCCAGGAAGTGCCAAGATTGCTCATTTGTCTCACGTTTAAAGTGCTCAAAGAAAATACCAAAACTGTCCAATTTGCCTCATGCCTAAATATTCGAGGAAATATCAAGACTGCCCATTTGTGTCAAACTTAACTATAGAGGTATAGGCTTAAACAGTAGCCACTTACAGGTTGGTTATAGCACCATGGCCCAAGGAAAATTGTGTTAAAAAATGTTGTGGTGTTTATAGTAATTTATTAGACGTCGCTGGTCTAGAATGGCTCAGAATGTTGTTTTGTCATCACTGTTAATAACCACATCACACGAAGCATAAAAGCAATGCTAAGGGTCCATGAAAGACCATATAGGGAGTAAAACTACACTGGCAACAACCGCGTGATAGTTGGCAAGTGGTTATAGGTAACAAAACCCGGCCTCTTAGCGATTCACCTCAGAGTCCGCGTCAAGAAAAATGGTAGACAACAAATTTCAAAGAAGAGTGAAAAACATGTATTGATATAATGACATAGCTAATTGCAACAAATGAAATTCTCAGTTTTCTGTAATCTGGAGAACACTATCATACAACCCAAATTTAAGTTAAATCATTAACATTCAGGTTAGATCCAAATGTTGTGTCTCAACTGCGCCCAAGGAAACTGTTGATACTAGCGTAATGTAGGAGCAAAACAGTGGTGATGCCTACACCGTGACGACTCCGGGTTAGGAGGTATTAAAGACACCTATGACCAAAGACAGAGAATGTCGTCTCCGTAAGTACTAAGAAGAGATTTAGCTAGACGCATTGTGAAAGTGAGAGTGATGGAGATAAGTTCCTGATAAGCTGGAGTTCCCGCTGTCTCCACGGCTGTATGATTCACGTTGAAAGAGTAGGTTTGATCGAATTTAAATTGTTATAGGATCTGTTACTGAGCGGAAGTGATTGGAATTCCGGACATCGCAAATCTGGTTGTAAACAAAGTCTCAGTTGTCGCCGGGCAAGGTTTCGGATGAATGCTCTCATTATTTATTTGCTTTAGCTGTCAACTTGGACAGACTTTAATCGACTGGTCGTTGATAAACCGGGAGGTCCGTTTTGCCCGTTACTATCAGGATTAGCCCCGGGCCATTGTACATAGATACACAGCTATTTGTAAGCATAAACCTTTTACTAGCCAAAACTCTGACCACCACAAAAAAATGTCTGTTTAATTCATGCCATCCTATTGTCCAGGGGCTTTCGGTACTTTTATGAATATAGACGTTGCTTGTTATAAATGACCTGTTGCTGCACAGGAATTCCTTCACCACAATGATCCTCTTAATTATGCCACCTCCGCCTTCTCTGACCAGAGCATTATGTGGCCTGCCTTTGATCTGAGGACGGAAGGCGGTTTCCCCAACTGAAGGAACTAAATACTATACTTAAGTACTGTTTGAAACGAGATATATTTATTGTTGTAAACTTTGGTTTGAAATTCCCAAAATGTAGGTGCTTCAGTTATATTATAAGCTTGCAGTAAGTTAGATTTATATTGCTGTATACAGACTGAACTCTTTTTGAGTTCAGTTATAAGTTAGTGAAATCAAACGTTTTAGAGTTGCGGACTTGAAAATTAGAAATAAAAAATTCATACATGTCAAACATAACCGGGTAGTTTGGTTTACATCTGCAGTGTTCATCGTAAATTTAAACCAGCTCTGTTTGCCGATTTACAATATTTATGATTTTGGTACACACGGCAGTCCCGTGTTGTAATATCTGATTGATTGCTGCCTTCCTCCATTGTTATATTTGTGTTCCTCTCCAGAGCATTCTCAAGTACTGGTGCTTCAGTTCCATGTTGTAATATTTATGCCCCTATAATGTACTGTTCACCAGTCCAGCGCCATGCGTTAGTGGGTTGACCATGTGATAGGCCAACATGCCTGGACATGTATTCCTTTACTCGTCTCGTTTGTAAAACAGGCCTGAGCTCGACACCCCTAGCAGAGCAGAAATCCAGGGACTACGTGTCCCCCCCCCCCACTCCAGCACCCAGCGGCCCGGGTGACATATTGACTACACAGACAAACCGTGCAAAGAATGCATAGAACCATATATGTCTGGGCCAATATCCGGAACCTAGTGTAAAAAAATACCAGAGTTGTTTTCGTCGAGCAGAGAAGAACATATTTGTGGTTAGGTCAGAACGCGATGAATGAGTAGATAGAGTGAACGCACTAGGGTCAGCGAGGGCAGTTCTGCCTGGCCAGCCATTCATTCATTATTCCGTCGACTCTAAATGGCTTTTCATTCATGCTTTTATCGCTGCGTTGGCTGCAGCCCGCTGGCTATGGTGGTCTGTGGTAGGTACTGGATGGTCAGGCCATACGGCTGATCCGTCCCAGTCCACCGTTGTGCGTGTCGCAGCTAGAACCTGCCCCAGAATCGACTTAGCATAAGCTCAGGATTATGCACGCGAGCTGTACTTTATCTTTAACCTTTATCGTTTAACCACAAATATGTTGTATCTCTTGCACATAAGGCCAAAAATGTGAACCAATTTTCCAGGATGTTTTTTTTTCTCGCCAACTGCCTACTTATTCCAGAATAAAAAAGAAACGACGGCAATGGGAATATTTCCATTACGAATATGAGTCACTCTGGAATCAGCCGTGAATGAATACGACTGGAGAGGGGAAAAGAAGAGAAGGGGTTGTGTGTGGGGGGGGGGGGTGAAGGGGAGAGGGTTAACCTTTTGTGCACATAGCAACTGCATAACCTTCAAATGTGACCGAAAATGACAGCCAAATATTAGGTTATCTTCGACTGTACCGTGGAGGACTCTCCAGATAAACCCGACAGGTGTTGCTTGCATGAACCGCGGCCATGTGGGTGAACCAGTTTCGACCATGCGTAGACGTGTCCAAGCAGCCTTGAATCTATTGCCAACATACTACATTCAACACATTCAGCAGTCACATCATGCATTCGTTCAAAACGGGAAGAGCTACCATTGTCCAATTAATGTGTCATTTTGCCCAAGTTTACAGTACCGGTATTCATGTTTTATTTTATAATAAGAATGGTTGGCGGTGGCGAAGTTGATGATACTGGACGATTGTACAAAGTCCTGTGGGACCCAAGACACCAGCACGCGTCGGGAAACCCATAGACAAACCTCCTTACCGGAAATCGCAGCCCAGAACGAGCTTAGGATGGATTCGAAAACACGCTACTGAGGCATCATCATGGTGTCAGGTCCAGCTAGAACTCCACAAATTTCCACCACTCATTACCCTCCGTTTCTTCAACTGCGATACTTATATTTCATATGATGTCGCGGATTCTCATTAAACATATTTTATAATTCACGAAAAATGAAAAGAATTTTTGATGTTATTTCATCTATCCGCGATGAAAACAAGCCCTCATCCCCCCATCCCCACCCCTTTACTTCCATCGCACAGTTTCTTTCTCTACCCACTAACAGCACATAACTTGTATTTCCCGCTCCATTTCTTCCATCTTTCCCCCCACAACAGGATGTGGTTTTCCTCACACTAAGCCGCTGTTTGTCAATGCCTTTTGTGTTCCAAACTCCCCTCTAGCCTGGCCGAACATCTCTAACTTAACCTCAAAGCTTCGGGTTTTGTTCTTTTTCACCCTTATACCGGTTGTTATCGAGAGCTGCTTAATTTTGTGCTTGTAGACAGTACTATTTGGTACACATGTTATATTTGGTATTTCAGAGCCCTCATTGTCTAAGTCAAATAGCCCTGTCTAGGACATTCAAGCATCTGTTCGAAGTAGGTAGACAGAGCGCGTGGGTAGTTACCTGAATACCGCGTTAACTTTACCTGAATGGGACCAACAACTGAGCATGAAACTGAACCGGTGTAGTTCAAGGGTACCAATTGTACTTGGTGTGCACAACTGAAAAGGCACAAACATGCCTGGAATGTACCCTTTGCACTGTACACTGCTGAAGATGCACAGACTTGCCTGGAATGAACCTATTACACTGTGCACAAATCAAGAGGCATAAACTTGAGTGAAATGAACCTATTACACTGTGCACAATTCAAGAGGCATAAACATGTCTGGAATGAAACTCCTACACTGTGCACAACTCAACGGACATAAACTCTTTTGGGCTGAACTTATTACATTGAGGACGATATATACAAGTGCAGCACACAACTGATGCTTCAAGAAGTAAACAAATGATGTTCTCTTGATAACTAATGATAGCTTCACTCCACGCCAGCAGTGTAGTCCAGCCTTTTCATGACAAGACAAACGCTTAAACCTCTGATGTATAACACGAGTCATTTCCATCTTGGTGTATCAGTTAACATTCGTTATTTTTAGTTGACTACAACTTCGGATAAAGGAAAGACCAAGAACAGATATATCGTTTCATGAAATGAAGAATTGATGAAGTGATTGCTTATTTCCTTCTCATTTAAATATAAAATATATGCTTACAATGGATCGAGACAAACGATCAGTGTGAGACATAAATTACAGATCAACGAATCGACGAATTGGTGTAATAACGTGCCACACACATTACAAGAGCAGATAATTATCCAGCGTACGCCGAACTGATGCCTTTCATGATTTGAAAATGACATTGCTTCATAAATATAACGAATGCAAAACTCACCTGTATTAAAGATAGAATGGTGACATATTCTTAGTATTTTTTTTTTTCATCACTTCATTAGGCACCCTTTTCGGCGCCAATCTGGTATATCGGCCAACATATTTAAATTCGCTTAAGCGCAATTTTGCTCTGAGATTGACACACTCTAAATCTACTCTACATTCCGTGTTGCACGGTCTGTTGGAAATATACTATGTAATATAAGAGTTTACATTTTCAAAAGTAGCTAAAGCCTTAAACTTCATCTTTCCGGAGACTGGATGCTGTATCTTCATGAAATGCGATTTATATATGGTCACGCAAGCCTTGAACCTGACAAGCTGACATGCACCCATTATTCAATAAACACTTCATTTTATAAAAGATTGATTTGAAAACAATATAATTCGGCCAATGGCTACATTATTTAGTGAACGTAATGTTAACATCATCAAATGTAATCCATGTTAAAAAACGTGGCTCTCGGGTGGTAACGAATTAACTCTGTTGGTGCTATGTGCACTGTTAGCGAGAAACAGGAGACAACGTGATTTTGAAGAAAACAACTACTAAACAAATTTCGTTGAGAGATCACGACTTTTAACGGGTCAGTTTTTAGCACAACCTTTGATGTTAATCGTCGCCTCTTAAGCATGACAAAAGGTGTAATTAAAGTTCTGTCACGCGACATGAGATTGTCATTTGTGCGTGTCGTGTGACCTGGTCAGCGGTAAAGTGGCGATAAGCTGTCATAATGGTCGAATATCCCTGACGGTCTTGGTGTGGAGGCCTGATGCTCGGGCTTTGACTGGGCTACACGGCGGCGTGACATCATGTAAATACACGCCACACGCCGGGTAGCACGCAGGCCTTGTGTCAACCGTCAGAGAGCGTTAAAACCACTTAACATCTTATTAAAAAAAGGCAAAAATAGTTGATTTTGAAGGGACACGTGCATATGAGTGTTTAAAGCGGTGGATGAGCGCAGATCCTTGTCGAACAGCAAATCCCCATTAACACAACAGGATACAGATGCACATGCTTTAAATTAAGCAGGCTTCAAACTCTTATCATTGTTTTGTGGAGCTCTGGTATCGTCTTAAAATAGAATATTTTACCAAGTTATATCAGCATGGCGTCTGTACTTCCACGTTTTAGTATCTGCTTTTCTGTAAATAAATGCACTGCAAGCTCCGGTTTTCTAAAATGTATTAATATTTCATTCGAAATGATTGACAAATATGGTTCATCCCTTTTCATTTCAATTATACCTGGCCGTTCATTGTATACACCTGTTTTACCTAGAAATGTCAGAATATGAGCGGTGTTGTCTCACCTTTACCGACAAACAGAAAAATATAAACCCAGAAGACCACGGTGCTAAACTTTAACAATGAAGTTTCACAATATTGCAGGTCGCACTTTTGTATGTGCACTTGTCTGTGTGTGGTGTATGTCTTTGTATATATTTGTCTGTGTGTGTGGTGTTTGTCTATCTGTGTATTTGTTTATTTGTGTGGGGTCTGTCTATGTGTCTATGTCTGTTTTATGGCGTCTGAGTGCATTTGTCTGTTTGCCTGGTGTTTGCTTCCCTGGTGTCTGCGTCTATATATATGTCTATTTGCCTTCGTGTGGGTATATATGTCTGGTACTTGTGTCTGTATTTTTATTTCTGATGTCTGTTAGTCTGTGTATATGTATGAAGAAGTATTATATCTCTGGGCCAAATACCAAAAGCATGCTGTTTTAAAGCAAAGGTGACGATCAATGTTTGCAAAATATTTTCGAACACAGATTCTAATGCAAAAGCCTGCAGATACAGACAGCCTGGTTTCAGAGAGAAACTTGTTTAACAGCGTCATGATGTCATGGGGGCATTGTCGATGTGCCACTTTGTCATGGGCACATAGTCCGTATTACATGGTTTTCGGGGTTGGAAAGTGGAGGGGGCGGCGGCCATCGGCTCTCAACGTGCAGATCTCGGATATAACGTCTGCCATATACTCAATCGAATACCTGTAAACAATATCTTTCCTGAGCAAAATGTCAACCCGGTACAAAACTTTTACCTGGTACAAAATATCTAATCGGTACAAAGGCATCTATCCAATACACAACGTCTGTCCGAAAACCACTGGGCATCTATCCAGAGCATAACTTTTAGCTAGACACAAAACTCGGCCTATTCAGCAAACATCGTTGATCTAGTATACTAACAATATATCTGGTACACGACATATATCCAGAAGTACACGCTTGATGTCAGTACACAGTGTCTGTTCAGTACACAATATCTTCCTACTCAGTATAATTTTGTAATTCACACAGAATTACAGGGCCACATTTAAAGTTAGTTAACATTCATATGTATACAAGTCATCATAATGCTTTATTAAGACACGTCATATCGCCATGTGCAGAAGTTGAAATGAAGGCAGTGGAAGCTTTCTGTTGCCTTCGAAGCCTTTAGAGAAATTTCACAATATTTCCATTTTCACCTTTGGGTCTCTTATTTCCTATCGTTGCTGGATAAACTTTTAGACGACTGAATGCTATCTGATTTCATAGGTAGGACACGTTCTTGTCAAGAAATTGTAGGCTTTTAAAGCAATTTATTAAGACCTTTCTTGATTTGAAGTTGTCTAGGGCTTTACTACTTATTTCTGACCTCAGCAACAAAATATGCAGAAAAGAAAGAAAGTATAAGCTGTCATTGACTAAACCTATGCATTGCAATTTTTCAACTATGCACATTTGGGTTGTACAGTATTGTCTCGTGCTTTCCCACAAAAAATCACAAGACTATTTGATGGGTTTTTTCTGCTCAAGTACCTTGCCTTGTCCTTTGTTATGTAAGGTTTAATAGGACATGTTGACTGCGTTTGTATGCGCTTATGACTGGTTGTTGAGGTCCGCTCATAAGGCAGTGACGCGCGCTTAGTCGCGTGTCTACACGACCTCAACACATCCTACCCGGACATGGTGTAACCCGAGAACAAGCTCATGTTACAAGCATACTCGTTTTCTCTCATATGTGTATGAGGATGTGTTAACCACACGATTTAATGAATATCAACAGAGTCAAATTATGTCTTTTCCAATACTGTCATTTCCTTGATTTTTTGTGAAGTACATCATGACTGTGTTAGATTATTTTTGGTCAATTCATCCAGCTGTACATTACCACATGTTGGTAGCGGGGACACTGACTTTCATCTCTGGGGAAGTCATAATTACGACTCAAGGCTCTCGACACTCTGAAAACGTCAAACAGGAACTGGGTTGGCTGTTACAAAAAAAAAATGTCTGTGGAATTGTAATAAGATCCAAGGCAGCTACGTGGGCCTTTAACTTAACACGCACATCATTACAAGAACTCTACTATTCTCTATATAGAAGTATATGTCGGAGCATAAACTTATTAAATCTTTGACAATCACAGTAGAGACACGTGCAATTTCAGAAAAGAAAGAGTCACTGATTCGCACAAAGACGCTTTTCAAGTAGTCACATGACGTCGTTAGAGTTCATGTGGTGGGAAATAAAGACCCGAAGAGAAACAGAACCGAGAGTGGACACGGTATTTGGTGGTCAGCTTCGGATATAACATAGTCAGCAAATGCATGCAGGCCTATGGTAAGACCCCGTACGTGAATGGTCAACATCCCGATACGAATGGTATAGGAGACTGGCCGTGATTAACAATAACTAGACAATGTCCATATCATCCGGATACGAATGGTATAGGAGACTGGCCGTGATTAACAATAACTGGACAATGTCCGTACCATCCAGACACGAATGGTATAGGAGACTGGCCGTGGTTAACAATAACTAGACAATGTCCGTACCATCCAGACACGAATGGTATAGGAGACTGGCTGTGATTAACAATAGCTGGGCAATGTCCGTATCATCCGGATACGAATGGTATAGGAGACTGGCTGTGATTAACAATAGCTGGACAATGTCCGTACCATTCGGATACGGCTGGTATAGGAGACTGGCCATGGTTAACAATAACTGGACAATGTCCGTATCACGTTGATACGGCTGGTATAGAAGACTGGCCGTATCACCCGGATACAGCTGGTATAGGAGGCTGGACGTGGTTAACATCAACTGGATAATGTCCAGTGACCCACACCACTACAGATAATACGTTAGTCCTTTTGAACCAGTTCATATATGTAAGCAATATGTAAGCAATATTGGACCCTAAGTGCCGGAGAGATCAGGATTTTCTCTCGTGTCAAATCTCGGGTGAAGCCGTGAGTTCAATCCGAGCATATGCCGAATCGATTGCGACCTTAAGTTATGGGCACTGGAATCTTCCGGACTGCCTCTCCTGCTTTGCTTCCAAACTGGCCATGGCCATATGTGAAAGCCTAAGAGCACGGCCTAAAGCAATAGCAATTTTCCACGCTTGTGAACCTAAAATACATCATCCATGTAATTTTAAGACGCCATCAGAAAGTCCGTCCAAGCTAGAGTCCATTTGACTGAAATAAACAATAATTACTCCAAGACTGGGTAAAGCATGGTTTCCGTTATATGTAACTATACATAAAATAGCCGCGCTTTTGTTTTGTTATATCGTTTTACCGAATGACCTGGAATACCATCGTGTGGAACCGGGAGCTTTTCGCGGGACAGATTGTCGTTGGACTTTAACTACGATCAACCGAACGGCCATGTGCCAACAAAAACGTGTCCGACAGACTTAAGGTGGCATTTTACAACTGTCACACGCGGACCGAAGCGAGAGCGTGCTATGATAAGCTCTAGTGTTAAGCGGTTAGTTGATAATCCACAGCTCCGGACTAACCTTCTTAACTTCTCTACACAGCAATCTCTTCGTCCGTGGCTTTCATCTAAATGCCTGTAATCTACAACAGCATATGGATTGAAGCTCTCGAGTCTAGAGTGTAGGTGATCAACTACAGGGTTTTCTTACCCGTTATATGGCGTAAACACTGGGCTGTGTGTGGATGGACGTATGTATGATTCATACACCGCCTTTATTCAAAATATCCGCACAAGGTGTCAGCCGAAAACACAACCATAAACAGAATACCAGCTTCGGATATAACATAGTCAGCAAATGCATGTCAGCCGAAAACACAACCATAAACAGAATACCATAACAGTGTGTTGTTCAAATTAACTAACCTCTCTTATGATCCGTTATGTATTTTCACACATATTTTTCGGAGACAATTCATTCATGCGTTTATGTTTTGGTTTGACTGATGTTTTACCCAGTTTGATCGAAGACACCACCGAAACTTGCTCATATGCCTATAGCCTATAAGCCTGTAGTCAGTTACAGAGCTTTACTCTGGATCGGGGCCCTTTTCTGGAGTATTCAGTTCTGCGCTTTGGTGAAATCTGTCGATGGTATGAAACAAAATTATCAAGGCATCTTGATAAATCGGGGTTTTTTGTTTGTTTTTTTTTTGTTAAGAATGACAGATAACATTTTCGTCAATCTAACGGATTAATCCGTTCCTGCTAACGAGCTATCCATAACTTGAAACGGAATAATCCGTTCTAGATCCACGCACATGCGATGTTCCATCTCTGAAATAAGGGATTCAACGGAAGATTCATTGGTGGGTATGTATGTATTTATTCATTTGTTTGGCTATGGATTTTACTCAAAGTTTTTTCACGATGGTGGTCAGTTTTATAGGCAGAAACCGCAGTGGTCGGGGGTATATGCCACTGACCTTTGGCATGTTACTGATGAACTTTTCCAAGTGTGACATTGAGACTTGCACCTCATATTGGTGGAGGACAAATCTTCATTTAACGTTAGACTGTGCCATCTACAGTGTATAACATATTACCAGGGAAGTCTACAAATTTTCTGCCCAACCGCAGGTTTGAAGCCCCGTGTGCAATATAACATATAGAATATACATGCACATAACAGGGCCACCTCAGATCCTTGCTTATACATATAGTTTTAAATATAAACAGTTAGTAGATCTATGTAGCCTGACAAAAAGACCCGAGGCTATCTGGCAGTCATATATGAGCGTTAGCAAGCACAGAACGATGTCCTGAAAAAATATGTCGTGGTCTAGGCCCTACGTCTAACTTTCTTACTCGCATTCGTTTTTGCCCAAACGTGAAAATACAATAATGTATCTAGTCAAGCGAATCGGTTCGGTATTCGCACAGTATTGCTGCAAACAATAAACGCAAATGAGTAATGGCCAATGTATCAATAGCCAGATGTTTGCGGTGAACTATTTCTTTTAATCCAGATCTGAAAAAGAGGAATTTGTAGGTTATGTGATGTAATTAAGATAAATTTGTACGGTCTAACTCGACCGAATACTGCATTTAAAACGTTGATGTGTAATTACACAGGTTAATGGCTAGTGCCAGGCAGACTTAAATACGCAATGGTAAAATGTGTTACTTCAGAAACTGACTCATGAGGCTTCAAATTCACCAACGAATGTTACCGGCCATATACAGATGGCTTCATGAATTGTTGGTTCACATATATTATACATCATTCATTTGAGTTCCTTAAAAATGCCGAAAATCTTTGCGAAAAGTTGTCCTTGTTTGGCTTGGACAACGTCTTTGACTTAGTTTTGCTTGTAACATTTCAGGAATAACGATCTGGATGGCATCAATACACAGGAATTCGGTTACGGATGCTGTCAGTATATTGTGTCTACAGGAATGGGGTTACGGATGGTGTTTGTATACTGTGTCTACAAGAATGGGGTTACGGATGGTGTTTGTATACTGTGTCTACAGGAATGGGGTTACGGATGGTGTCAGTATACTGTGTCTACAGGAATGGGGTTACGGATAATGTCAGTATACTCTATCTAGAACAATGCCCTTACGAATGGTGTCTGTATACTCTGTCTACCGGAATGCGGTTAAAGGTCTAGCGTCTTTTGTATCCAATGAGAAATCACATTCAGTACAAATATTACAGTACAGGATCTATCTTACAGCAGGGAGACACCGTTCCAGTTTGCTTAATGGAAATCTCAAGACAAAACTTAATGGGTTGCCCAGATATTACATCTAGCCCGTCTCTGACAAACCAATGGTGATATGTCCAGATATTACGTCTAGTCCGTCTCTGATACGCCAATGCTGACATGATCAGACATTACACCTAGCCCGTCTTTGATAAACAAATGGTGACATGTAAAAATAAAACACCTTGTCGGTCTTCGAAACACCAGAATTGACATGTGCAGATATTACACCTAACCGTCTCTAATACACTACTGGTGACTTGTCCCAATATTACACCTAGCCTGCCTATGTACACCATTGGTGGCATGCCCAGATATTACACCTAGCCCATCTGTAATACACCAGTGGTGACATGTCCAGATACTACACCTAGCACGTCTCTGATACACCAGTGGTGACATGTCCATACATACGACTGGCCTTACGGGCTATTGATATACGGTAAACGGGCAATTTATGTATGACGAAGGAGCTATTTGTGTATGACACAGGTGTAATTGTGTGTGACGAAGGATTAATTTCACGGACAACGGTCATCTCCTGTCGTAAATATACATACCTTCGTACAAATGCAAAGAAATATACAGAGATTCGTTTATTAGAGCTTCCGGTCATTATCCAATCCTTCGTGGGTGGCTAATTGTAGAACGACATCAGTATCAAGACAATGTGTCTTTTGATAATGTAAGGTGGGCTTCTTTTGGAGTCCTGTAAACCCCACATCAGCCACGTGATCAACATAGACAACGTGACAATGGAGAAGTATCATGCTTTCGAGATCCCCCCCCCCCCCACTCCCTTTTTGTCTCATTAAGAGTGTGGTGTGTGTGTTTGGTTGTGAACTCTTGTACCTAATAGTGCTCTTCTGCTTTACTCCATTCCCGACATTATCAGGTATATATACCACTACGCTATTAACACATGTTGTATAGGCCTATATTGTACTGTTAAGATAAGCTGTGTCATACAATACTGGGCCAAGTACATTATGTATCGAATAATGACCTAAGTCTGGATGTGCAATTAGAATGTACAATGATCTCGTACTAGTTTCACCTTCATTATTAGACACGTGGGAAGGTCTGCCAGCAACCTGCGGGTGGTCGTGGGCTTACCCCGGGTTCTGCCCGATTTCCTCTCACCATAATGCTGGCCGTCGTCGTGTAAGTGAAATATTCCTGAGTACGGCGTAAAACACCAATCAAATAAATAATAAATAAATCATTTTTAGACCTACATGTATCACTCTGATTTGTTATTGTTAGTGTCCAATATACCACAGTGAAGGACTATCAATTTTAATACATCCGACTTCTGGTTAATCAAACCATAGCTATTATTAGCAAACGAGTGTCTGAGTGAATAACCCTTTCGACGGGTGGGTGGATGGAAAGGTGGATGAATGGTTGGACAGAAAAGTAGGTCCATAGATAGGTGATAGGCTTGGATGGAAGGGTACGTCGATAAATAGGTGATAAACTAGATGGATGGTTGATGGAAGAGTAGGGTCGATAGATAGTTGATAGGCTATGTGGGTGATTGGGTGGAAGAGTACGTCGATAGAGAGGTGATAGTTTAGGTGATGGTTGGGTGGATGAGTAGGGCGATAGGTGATAGGCTAGGTAGATAGTTGAATGGGTAGATAGACAGGTGATAGTCTAGGTGGATGGTTGGGTGGATGAGTAGGGCGATAGGTGATAGGCTAGGTAGATAGTTGAATGGGTAGATAGACAGGTGATAGTCTAGGTGGATGGTTGGGTGGATGAGTAGGGCGATAGGTGATAAGCTAGGTAGATAGTTGAATGGGTAGATAGACAGGTGATAGTCTAGGTGGATGGTTGGGTGGAAGAGTAGGGCGATAGGTGATAGGCTAGGTAGATAGTTGAATGGGTAGATAGACAGGTGATAGTCTAGGTGGATGGTTGGGTGAATGAGTAGGGCGATAGGTGATAGGCTAGGTAGATAGTTGAATGAGTAGATAGACAGGTGATAGTCTAGGTGGATGGTTGGGTGGATGAGTAGGGCGATAGGTGATAGGCTAGGTAGATAGTTGAATGGGTAGATAGACAGGTGATAGTCTAGGTGGATGGTTGGGTGGATGAGTAGGGCGATAGGTGATAGGCTAAGTAGATAGTTGAATGGGTAGATAGACAGGTGATAGTCTAGGTGGATGGTTGGGTGGATGAGTAGGGCGATAGGTGATAGGCTAGGTAGATAGTTGAATGGGTAGATAGACAGGTGATAGTCTAGGTGGATGGTTGGATGGAAGAGTAGGTCGATAGATAGGCCATAGGCTAGGTGCGTGTTTGGATGGAAGTGCAGATTGATAGAAAGGTGAAAGGGTAGGTGGGTGTAAGAGTAGGTCGATAGGAAAGCGATAGGCTAGCTGGGTGGTTGATAGAACAGTGGGGTGATAGATAGGTGATAGGCTAGCTGGGTGGTTGATAGAACAGTGGGGTGATAGATAGATGATAGGCTAGCTGGGTGGTTGATAGAACAGTGGGGTGATAGATAGATGATAGGCTAGCTGGGTGGTTGGATTGAAGAGTAGGGCGATAGGAAAGCGATAGGCTACCTGGGTGGTTGATAGAACAGTGGGGTGATAGATATGTGATAGGCTAGGTGGGTGGTTGATAGAACAGTGGGGTGATAGATAGGTGATAGGCTAGCTGGGTGGTTGATAGAACAGTGGGGTGATAGATATGTGATAGGCTAGGTGGGTGGTTGGATTGAAGAGTAGGGCGATAGGAAAGCGATATGCTACCTGGGTGGTTGATAGAACAGTGGGGTGATAGATATGTGATAGGCTAGGTGGGTGGTTGGATGGAAGAGTAGGGCGATAGGTGATAGGCTAGGTAGATGGTTGAATGGAAGAGTGGGTAGATAAATATGTAATAGTGTGGGTGGGTGGTTAGACGGAAGAGTAGGTCGATAGATAGGTGATAAGGTGGGAGCGTGGGTGGTTGGAAGGAAGACTAAGTGGACTGTTGGACGGATACATGAATGGACTGAAAGATCGAGACTGACTGATGGGCAGTTTGGAGATATTGTTGAATGGATAGGACGGGTTGGATAACGGGTGAGTTGTTCAATGAATGCATATGTGGTTCTGGGAGAGTTTAGGGCTACCAGTCGGTAGCAACTATTATGATTAACTCAAACTCTGTATGGCACATGTTAAACCGCGCTAGTCTGCTCAGCGTTTGAGCAAAGGGACGACTTCACACCAATATGGAGTTAACTGCAATGTCTGGTTTTATGAAGTGCAGAGAAACCAACAGTGCTAGGTGAATAAAGGGAGACTGGACCACGTTACCTTTGGCGATTGTACAACAACGCTTGCCAGCTGAATTGTCGTGGTTCCGTGATTAGCATGAATTCTGTGATTCTACCAAATTAGGTAAACTTGGTAAACATGAAACGAGGAAATCCATTCTTTAAGAAAGGCTACTATGACGATTGGTGACGTAAATTCGTTCAGCTAAAGCCTTGTACTCGACACAGCTTACCGACTCATCAACAAAGACTTCCCGGGTTCGAACCGCTGACTCGGCTGCGGATATTCCCTCAGGGAGTTTACCAGCTACACTCTGGGCACTCGAATTGCTTTCATCTGCAAACCTTATCGCAAAAATCTTCAGAACCGCTTTTAAGACGAGTGAAACAATATTTATTTATTTGATCGGTGATTTACGAAGTACTCCGGAATATTTCATTTATACGACCGTTGCCACCATTATGGTAAAAGGAAACCGACGGAAACCCCGACCATCCGCAGGTTGCTGGCAGACTTTCCCACGTATGGGTAGCATGAGCTGGGCTCGAATTCACAGTGGCCATATTGATGACAGGCTCCTCGATCACTGCGCTGGGGATGTGGATCGGGGTCGGGTCACACCAAAGACGTTATAAAAGGCACTTGCTAGAGCATGGTTACAGGACTGTTCGGCCCGGTGTGACCAGGTGGGTGTCATGTCTGATGTCATGCATAATTTACCAGTGGCCGTAGTACTTTGGCGGCATGGACAAGAAGATGTAATATACAGTGTGTATAAAGTCTACATTCTATGACTCAGCGTCCTCATGTGACTGAAACATTGTTAAGTATATAGTATATAGACACACATACTTCGATCGTCCTTTGGAGATTTCTGAAGTATACCTTATTGAGTCAAGCTGCTTGGACCGACTACCTTCATATTAATATATTGTATACAGGATTCTTTTCAACGACAAATTATTTCCATTTCACCGGAAAAGAACAGCAGATTTAGAGTTTATTCTAACAATGAATTCTGACCACCGTAATATAACAACTGTAAACCATGACGGTGCCATGGAGCCACTCGACATTAGAACCTGTTATGACCCAGTCAGTACACGTGTTTATCAAAGCAGTGTCTGCTGACAACTACAGTCTAGACCTATGGTGAATGTTAAGCAAGATCTCCTTAACGTGACCTGCACCTTGTAACATGGCACGCTGTCAGTTGTAGAGCTTGCACTGTAAAGATTACGTCATTCGGGATTTTTCTCTAAACTTCAAATTAAAGTGCATGAATACATTCACTGATTGTCAGGTATAGGTCTACAAGCTAGACACATATACATGTCTGACAAAGCAAGAAACTAGGCAGTAGTGGGTCAAGGATTGGAGCGTGGGGTTTCCATTGAGTCCGGGTTAAGAGTGAGAAAAACAGAGGGTTTTCAGTCCGGAATACAGGAGGATGCCAGCTGATAAAAACTGGAGTGAAATGATTTTTATTATGTGTGTCAGTGTGTGATCTTTACTCTCCCCCGGAAGCTTTCGCGGGGTGCCCGAGCGGCGATGAGTCAAACTTAGCAGGATAATTATCACACGAGAGCACGTGGGTAAACAGTACAGTTGCACTGGTCACGCTTTGATAACTCGTGGTTTTCTGCCTTTAAGGTCAACGAAACAGCGTCGGAGTCTGCCTCCCAGGCAGAATGGTTGAGGACACTTGTTATTTTTGTTTCGGAGCGCGTCTGACGGTTGCTAGCGTTACGAAACCACTGGAATCACACAGGATTACCTCACCGAACAACAGGCGAGCCGTATCGACCAGCATTTGTTTACTGCGCGAGACGAAGGCACTACGTAACAGAGCGCTCAGCCAATCACTGACGACTCCCGCCTTCGCAAGCCAGTGACTAAACTGCACTGAATGACCCCTGCATCAGACGATATATACGGTGAGAGAATCGGAGGCTATTCTAACTGGAATTACTAATCCGTGCTCGCCACGTAACGCCGCCCGACGGATGTAGACAGTTTGGCAGATCTATTGCGCATCTTCGAACTTACTTAGAATGACTAATCAGTCAAGTAAACAGAGAACATAGCAGGCTTCGACATGTAACAGCACGAAATGTGCACTGACAATCATCCCTAACAGTGGAAAATAAAAGAATTGCGAAATTTGCCTTGTTGACTGAGAATGTTTCTTCAACTGACATCCTAGCTTCTTAAACAGGTAATAACATTCCTGTACGCACTTGCCTGTGTACATTCACATCTGCACGAGAACTGGCATTCTCCGTGACCTGGAACATGGATCGAATTTGCGCAGCTTACGTGTGGACAGAACGGGCATCCAGCATATCCGGGTACTTTTCTCAGCGTCGGTCTTTTGGACGATCAGTACTTCGGCATAACGCCAAGTACCGGCTTTTTTAACACTAGTTTAAATACTGTAGTGTACCTAACGTACCTAACTGTTACAGGACATACGGCCCAGAGTTATGTAGAATCAATTAATCGTTGTGATCGGTTGTTTTCCTACATACAAGCATATATTAACCTATTTTCCTATGATGATAAAACTGTAGAGAACAGTAAGGCGAGAGTTGCCTGGGGTTAGAAAGAAGTGTGACCCAGGTTGGCTTGACAGCCGAATAAAAACCTTCACTGGGACAAAGGCCTTAGTATAGACTGATAATCACTGCAGTAGTTTATAGATGTTATCTTGATAATATGTCTCATAAAACCTATGATAAGTATAAATCTATAGATGGCATGTAAGATCTGGGGTGAACGATAATCAGCTTAAAGAGCAATGATTGTTAATTAGGCCTAGGCCTACATGTATTTAAAACATTGTGATATTATGTAGACATGCATTACGTAATATATGAATAACACGAAACGGGAAGACTTGTCCTCTTTATAAACTTAATATCACTGCTGGACATTGAACCATCCACATATGACAGCAAGGTGAACAGGTATAATTACGCACCACAAATGCATGCGATGTAGGCCTAATGTGATTTAAAGTGAAAAACAGCTCATGTTCTAAGTTAAGTTCGCCAAAAATGTTGGACAATATTATGTTTATTTCGGTAATGTATTTTTTCTAACAGCTACTACGACAGCGGAAGCTGACATCTGACCGTGCTCCGTCGCCTAGCATGAAATGCAGCCATTCTGTCTGAGCTGTGATGTATTTGTCACCTGAGACTGTAGTAAGCTGCTAGGGTTGTGTTTGTAACCTGAGTATATATGCCAATTTATAACATGGAATGATCGAGAAACTCACTACTGCCACAACACAATGGCCTGGAAATGCTTTGTAGTGTTGTTCACCCATGTACTTGGTATGATTAAACATATAACATTAAAACAGTGTGCTGTCCCTGTATTATTACACGTTACACTCACAGACAACTTCGAGCATTAGGGCTAGCATATAAACGACTGATATCTCCAAGCTCTCTGAATGGTCAGTCCCTCATAAGCCTAAAAGCTTGGGCGCCTTCAGATCCCCAGTCGGCAGCACAATACTCCACACTTCACCAACGAATTTATACAATTTCAAACAGATTTTTACATTCATGAGAGAATTTTATAATCTTTTTAATGAACAACATCTCAGTCATGAGCTGTCTTTTACTTTAAATGGTTTGATCCACACTTATCCCAAGTGAACAGTAGTTTCTAAACATGAGAAATACAGTCCCACCATTCATGTAAGAGTTTCATTGTTTGCAACCAAGATGTTTTTGTTTTGTTTTGTTTTGTTTTTTTTTGGGGGGGGGTGTTTGTTTGTTTGTTTGTTTTTTCAGTATTTATATACATGATCCAATATTGAAGAATACAATCAAAAGACTCAAGTCAGGTTTGAAAACTTTTGTTATGTTAAATTACTGCAAAAGTAAGACTAATAAAACAGGAATCAAGTAGACATATACTGAGCTTGTGTTGGAGAGTACAGGCCTCATGAATTACTGCTTACAACAAGTAGCAAATTTACTAGAATGAAATGTACGTTTATCGTACAGTACCTGGTCATGTTGTATAAAAATTTACTGTACTTGATTTGACTCCCTCGCCGGACGAATTCGCGGGCTCATTCCGTCATGGCGTTGCCCTCACCACAACTGGTCGACTCTAGACCAGTCAGGTCAGGATTTACATCAGCTGGTTTGTCAGAATGTACCTATAGCTGCATGCCGAAGGACAGTGGTTTTACTCGGGATTTGCTGGACGACATTCAACCATATAAACCAGACCGCCGTTAGACCTGTATACGTGATATATTTTTGAGTGTGACGATAAACACCTTTCAATTCAGTTCAGTACAGACATTTGGCCCTGCATCAAATACATTTTGAACATCCTGTCCGTGTAGCTATACAAGTACATATCCGCAGTCATGGTGGATTCAGTAGAGTCAATTGTTTTTATACGAGATCAGCCCGATACATGCCCACAAGCATATAGGTGTTTTTACCCGATTTACATACATTACTTTTCAGGCTATATTATATATCTATCATACATAAGAATTCACAACTGCAAAACTATATATGATTATCTAAACTATGATTTTGAAACAAGGAGAAATGGGAAAGTCAAACTATAAATAGTAAAAAGTATACTGAGATACATGTCAGAATTGAGAAAGTTCGCATGCGCGGCAAATACGTATGTTCAATCTGTATGCGCCCACAACCTGTAGAGTTAATTCATGCAAGTCTGACGTATGATGTGCCTTCATCAAATGCGTATTATGTTTTGTTTTGTTTTTCAAACTTCGCGTATGCCTACACGCCTCACCTTATATGGTCAATTAGCGTGGCAGAAACCTTCCTTTATTTACATGCAGACGGTACGCCCACATGTTGTTGACTGTATTTACATAGATTTTTCGTCACAATAAGTGGTAAACACGATGTATTCAAGACCTTATGTCCTACTTTAGAAACTGAGCAAGATACACCTGTTATTTGCACACCGATGTCATGTGTATACCCACGGTATAGTTTTTGAGTCTAATGACCCCACAAGGATGAAATTAAACTGTATACGTTATCCGGATAGGGTGTGCGCCATAGGCTGTTGTGTTGATCCAGTGCGAGTGTAATACTGAGGTATCACCCAGGTACGATGTGGCCACTGTGTGCGCATCGCATTGTTTACCATCCACAATACCTACGCAAGGATGTAATGTATAGCCTGCCGCAGGTGGTCGTCTGAATGAACAACCCTGGCGCTGTTGTGAACCTCGCCATCAGAAGGTCACTCACTAATAACAGCCTTTCACTTCCCCACAAACAGAGTCTTGATGAACATTGCTGTGATCACACGACGACAGTCGAGCAGACATTTACTTTTTGACGGTTATCTATATTTTCCTTTATTGACAAACATGACATGTAGGATATATGTAATTTGTTATCATGAGTTCCAACCCGTACATTGCCATTTTTTCCGCTGACCAGTTCTCTGCATCTTAAACACATACGTCAACATGCAGTGGTATACGCGTCAATGAGGCATCTGACGCATGTGTCTGGGTGTGCTCTAGGAAAACTGCACGTGTTAGCTTCATTAAAATGATTGGATTACGGAAATGACGTGAGATGAATATGCATCAGTGTGCTCATGGAATGTATAGGCATGGAAATTAAGCTCATGCATCACATAAACAGCTCGACAGTTGTCATATGTCGCCTGAAAATAATGTGCATATTCTTAGACGGGATGTATAAAAATAAAATTAGAAAACAAAGAACACCCAAATTTCATCTTGTCTTACATTCTTTTCAACTTTTTTAAAATTATAGTTTTATAGTAAAATAAATTATGCTGACTACATAATCGATAAGATAGCATTGATAAACCTTATCCTAGACGCTGGATCGATAAGCTAATCAATGGGCAGAATGCATTTAACATTATTGTTGTAAATCAGAAGCGATCTTACAGTAACCATAATTTGCTTTTAAACCTTCGTATGCACAATACCTAAACTGACGTCCGCCTCTCGGTGGACTTTGAATCACGGTTATTTCTTCTCTTAAAATATTACAGCTAAGTCAGCAATTAAGTTGTTATTCATAACCCCCTGGCTGCCAGTTTTGATCGATAGAAACATGAGCCTTTCCTATATATCTTTTTTCTACCAACAATGATGAAAGCATGATGAAAGTCCCATGGGGGTAGGAGAACTCGGACAGGCTCAAAAAAGTGGTCTTGATATTTCAGAATAATGGTGACACATGTTTGAGTGGCATTTAGAAGTTGGGATGGAAGTACACTAGAGAGATCTTTCTTATGGATATACAACGTCTTGGTTTATTAACACGACGTTTCGATGTCGATACTGACATCGTTGTCAAGTGATAACTGAGTAGATATTAACATCGTTATCAAGTGAGTGATGACTTGATCACTTGATAACGATGTTAGTATCTACATCGAAACGCTGTGTTAATAAACCAAGACGTTGTATATCCATAAGTAAGACCTGTCTTATGGTGAAACAGTCTGTTGTGGTGCCCTCAAAACGTCACAAGACCACATGTGAAGTCTCCTGTATAGCCGCACGTGGGAAGGTCTGCCAGCAACCTGCGGATAATCTTCGGTTTCCCCCTGACACTGTCCGGTTTCCTACCACCATAACGCTGGCCGCCGACACATACGTGAAATATTCTTGAGTATAGCATAAAACACAAATCAAATAAATACATAAACACCTGTGATGTCAATAGAAACTCATATGAATTTTAAAAGTAAGTATCAGTTATTTCAAGTCCAATTCAGTTTTTTTTGGGGGGGGGGGCGGGGGGGGATCATGAACAGCATAACGAATGTTCAAAAAATCCCTCATGCCTCCTAGCTGTGCGTCTCAGTGAAATCTGCGCAACTGCTGTACATCAAACGAGTTGATCAGCTGCGAGCCTGGTATACCAATTCAGGCTTGTGTGCATAAGAACTAATTCGCTGCATGACTCTGCATCAGTCCTCGCCTTTGACAAACACGGTCTGACGAGCCGGCATTTCCGCCGTTGTCAGAGAAAAGCTGCGGGGTTTTTGGTAACGACCTAAAGATGCACAGCAACAGCTACATGCAGGAATACCTGCCTATACGCATGTCTGATTGCAGGTCGCTGTACTTGTGTACTCCTTGGTACATATGCACCAACTCATTTTGCCCTCTCTCCACTGTCTGCATAGTTCATCATTATGTACAGTACAGCCTGGTGTGTATGTGAAAATATCTACTGACGGGAATTTACCATGCACAGTGCAGTGGGTGTCTGAAGTAGTCTGCTCTGCACCCGGCCAGCAGACAGCATAATGATATGGAATTAGCAAAGTATTAACATACACATATTCAGCAGTGGCAATGTTTAGTCTTCGATGTATGATTATTACCAGCTCTCGCGGAGATTGTGAGTGTTTGGTTTTCTTTGTGAATTTAGACGGCCAACATGCATGTAGTTTGGCTTTTTCCTATACAAACAACAGTCTGCATAGAACTTTTAGAAACGATCGTAGCTTCCGGAACCATGGATAACACTGGTGACGTTTCTCAGCAATATCATTGGATCATAGTCCACTTTTAACGCGAGCAATTTTAGATGAGTCTTAAACTCATAAAAGCCTTCAAGGTTTGTCCATGTCGCCACGTCGATGGAACACATACCAACATTTTTGTTGACAGATGTCAAAAGTTAAGGTTTGTTTAAAAGAGGCAATATTGTTTACGGTTTACCTGAAATTCAACTGATCATAATATGGAGACTTCTTAACTACGGACACTGCAGTAAGTCATGCTTTGGAATTAAGTCTGTCTCAGAGTATTATTTCTTTGCTAAAACTTTCTGTGTTTTTCACAAACATACGCGCTGTTCTCATACACAGAGCTAACGACATCATTTCTCAAAAAAAAAAAAATAATAGCCAGTGTCTTGTCTCGTAGATATGCACACAAAAATAACCACAGGTTTTTTCCCTCCCAGAACAAACCCCGACGTGTGCCAACCACATTGTACAGATACTAAACTGTAATGGAGTTATTTCAAAACGATTTGGTTTTTTGACGGCACAGAGACATATTCTTATAGAAGCTGTCTTAATTTGTGGCTGTGCCCGGACTTTTGAATTGTTCATTGTTTAATTCTCCACTTGGTCGCTCGCTTTCTCTGTATTATGTCAGACAACGGTGTCACCCGCTTACCCATCACTCATCCGGAAACAATGGACTGCTTCATCCCCGCTTTACTTTTTGGAATATAATTTTTCACTGCTCTCTGCCAGTAGCCTGTCAAAGTTGTCCCCTTTAATCTGAACGCAGCCGTTTGTTCTCCCTGGAAACATCTGGCATGTGCTCCGCTCGGCTCTGTCAGTGGACGTCAGTTTGGGATCGAAGTCTCGTTAGTGGGGCTGCGGAACGCATGCGCACAACGCTTGGTGCTACCGTACCTCTCCCTGGCATAGTGATGTATCTGTGGGCCATTATGCCGGTCAATTTCGACCGTACATCACTTACATAACCTCCTCTGTATGACTGCACCTGGAGAGGTAACCAACCATAGCAGATGAGCAAGACTCTCGCTCATTCCCGCTGAAGTATAACAAATATTCTAGCAAACAACAAGTTACGTTACTCAGAAAAGCATGGAACATTTCCAGCACCTTGGCTGATTCATGTTCGTATTTTCTCTGTGATTTCCGACACCAAAGGTACATTTTCAAGTGAAATTTTCACAATGATACAATACTTATGTTCAAATGACAAGATATAGCGCGTCTTTCTCAAAATATTTCAAAATGTTTAAAATCGGGTCAAATGTGAAAGTTTCAGATTTAAGAATAGCCTCTGAATAGCTCCAAAGATGTGGCCTACTGGTACATGTACACTACTGACTTTAGAACACGGTGCAGCGGCAGGTACAGCGACAGAGGAGGTTTGTTAACAAAAGCATGTCATCCACCCTCTCCATCGATTCGTAGAATGAAACGCCTTCCACAGCCCTCAATCCTACAGCTGCTTGTTGGGTCTGTCTCACTCTTTCCCCAGATAGTGAGATTATATACTGATTATTGTTTTCTTTTATTGCAATGTATAAGAATGTGGATAACAAGTCTGGTAGAATTCAAGGAATTTTTAGAGAGAAGCGATACCTCTTAAGCTTTTTGGTTGCCATAGAAACAGAATTCATACAGGCCATTATTCCCATGCGGAACTTAGTAAAAACTATAATATGGAGTTGACGATTTCCTTTCAGTGTACATATGTCTTTCTGGCGTATTTTAACAGTACCCAAACTGTCTCAAAATTGTGACAAAATGAGATAAAAGTAATTTGGAAATTTATGAGGATTTGACGCAAACTATGAGAAATGCGACAAAAGTTCATGTGGTACTTTGTTTTACCTTGCTTCTTCACACTGTATTTTATGACAAAATGCAAGTTAACCATTTCATTGTCTATGCTAACGCTGTCTAAACCCATTATAATGAAATATGGTTCGTTTCCGATCTGAATGCTATGGGGTAGTTACATCAGACATAAGAAAACGGTATGGTTAAAGGCCTAGCGATTATTTGGCATTTCACCTACCACGTATAATGAGGAAGGGTGAAAATGTGTGACAAAAGTATTTAACTGATGTCCAACAAGATAAAATAAGCCTGTGTTCCTGGCTTGCCTTCAGATATGTACTTAATATGTGCTTTTCTAGGTTTAAAGACAGATCGATGCTTAGTTTGATTGGTTGACAGCAGAGGGAAGGTTTCATATGCTGCATTATTCACGCTTTGTCGTGTCAGTGATTCAGCTTGGGTTAGTCTTGCCCGTGTCATGTATCAGGTAGCCCAACAGCCGTGCTGCTTCCGGTTAATTCAGTAGTGCTTGCCACATATACAGACCTGTATAACAATCAAACCATTGCATACAGACAAGAAGTAGTTATATGATACCACATTCTGTGAAATGGTGATTGTATATCTATCATTACTTTGATGTGTGACTCTCTGGTGAAATTACAAGACAGGGCATTGTGGGTAACGGTAAAACCTCTGGCAACACTTACACTGCGCCTCAAAAAGTCCAGCTCTGTTTAGTGCATTTATAGTCAACATTTCTATGACAGTGGCGGCGCCCAAAGGAAATAACTTTCTGTCTAGAACTACATATCTCTCTGCTCACAACCATATCGGTGAAGAACTCACAACCATATCGAAGAAAATGTTTAAAACTTGAAGTATACCACATTCCATATTACACAGAGAAAGTCAGCAGTTACTTACCAAAGGTGTGCGGTTTTCCAAAGCCACTCCAATTTCGTCCGACCATAAAACTGACCGCCATTTTATAAGTGCCTGGATTCGTGATCTTGGTGTCCATTAAAGATCAACTATATAAATATATAAATTTGGCAAGTCCTTTATCATGCTAAAGTAAAAAGAGTTTCACCGAACAAAGAAACTTGATTTACTGCGCAGGCCTTCTAGTAAATGTATAGAGTATCCAAAGTAACGTAAATTTATTTATTTATTTATTTACTTATTTATTTATTATTTATTGATTGATTGATTGATTGATTGATTGATATATTTATTTATTTTTATGTGTTTAACACCACGCTGAAGAATTTTTCACAATGGCGGTCAGATTCATGGGTAGAGGAAATCAGTGTGGCCAGCTGAACGTCCGCCTATTGGCATGTTACCTACTAACTTTACTGATGTACAGACTATGTTGGTGATGCACTCTATCTTGGTGAAAGACATGTGGTCTTCTGAAACGAACAACACAGGGCTAAAACGACCAGACGAGTGTCATCGAGTGCTGCAAAACCCCACAAAGCCCGACAAATAGCAGCGCTGTTGTTGTATCAAAGCTGTCTGACTGCAGTTGCTTCCTCTACATACATATATCACCTATGCACATGTACTTCCAAAGTCAGGATACTGTCTCGTCTGACCTGCCAGGTCTCTCAGATAAGCGGTAACCTTTAAGTTAATGCTTTGTCTCGCTCCTCATTGAAGTCACGTGTCGCGTTTCGCTAAACCCCGCGATCGTGAAGAGAACACGATTGCGAGGCAAGGCGCTAATCCGGTCACTTGGAGTGGAAACCAAGTGTAAATTAAAACTAACCCGAGACAAGAGAGAGAGTAGGAATGTCAGCGTTATCATTCCTTGTCGAGGGTCAACTGGTCAGTTCAAGAATGAAACGTAGACCTAATGTTAGACCAGAGCCCCCCAAACAGACCGGGGATGTACACAGCGTCTGCACAAAACTCTATTAAAACCACAATTGTCTGCCAAAAGCACACATGAACTGTAGAAACCAGATAATGGTATTTTAATAATAATGTCGCAAAATACATGCACATCCTTTGCCACAGCCAGATTGGGGCTGTATGTCGCATAACTTGACACCCCACTTTTAATGTGGTTTTTAACATGATGTTATCAACTCTATCTTGTATATTAATTTCAAAACCTATTATATTCTAGCTCATTCATTTAATTCATTGCGAGGGGTCAGCTGATTAGCTATGATTTCATATAAACGTTGCCACCTCCCAATCTCACCCCAACCCAACCCTCCGAATAGAATTCAACTTGCAGTAGTGCATGTTAACAAATATGACATGGAACGTCGCATCACTTGAATATATTTTCTGTGGAGAACTGTATGTGTTTCTTCCATTTACACACATTTCGCTGCCAAGGACCACTTACCAAAACAGTATAGTTTAAAAGGCGCATTGAGAAAAGTCTACAGCGGATCTTCGAAGTGTGCTTATCCGTGAATCTGCGTTAACTTTAACAACAATGAGCATGTGACCTAGCATAAAGAACGTCACTGCCAGTCTAACTGCAAAATATTAAATTTTTCATCTGTCCTTACTGAAATTGACTTGGGGCTTAATTGTATTAACTTCAAATAGTAAATTACACAGTGAGGATGACGTATGGATACAGTTTATAGTGTAGACCTTATCATCCTTAGTCCACTGACTTGTACATAGCACACGTCTTCCTAGAAAATATAATTATTTCTCTCTTTGTAATTTATTGGATGATGATTATCTACAAGTAACTGCCAGTAATAAACTAAATGAAGGAAGAATGACACAGCAATATTTCAAGGAAGTTAAATGTGGTAAGCAACGGTTGGCCCACTTGTTCTGTATATACAATATCAAGTATATTAACACACATGTAACAAAACTAAAAAAATCTTTGCAAAACTCATCTTGTAATTGTTGAAAGTAACTTCTCAGTCCCCCGTGAAATGCTTGTTTATGTGGCCCGTGTGTGGGAAAACCTTCAGACTTCATCACTGGTATAAGCAAAACTGAGGGCACAAGGTACGGGGTATTATCTATGAAATATGTAAAATGTCTGCAGCCTCGGCCAGCTTAATGATATTCCATTGTTGTATTTATGACGGAGTGATTAGGCTGTAATCTAAGTTAGGCCGAGTGAGCAGCGCGGAGATTCCTGTCGCAATCCCGCTCTCTCTCAGCTCAGAGGGGATAAAACATAACTAAACCTTGGCCAAGACCAACTTTCACCTCAACTTTAGCCGTCTAAAGTTCGCTCACATTCCTACAGTGTAGGAACATACCACGCCAGAGCTGACGTTTTCAAGGTGAAACCGTTTTTGCCCGTGTAGAGGCCAATAGCCAGCAGAACGTCAAAGAAACGTGCATTTCCTGGGTACAAGAGTGCGAAATATGGTGGTACTGGGTACCTTAAATCCTTTAAACCAGAGATCCTCCATGATCGGACTTACCTGCATGACACAGGTAAATTACTTGTTCTGGAACTATATGTGCACTTCAACCAATGTACAAGGAAAGTACAAGGAAGTAAAGCTTAATTTACCAGAGAAAAACGACACGTTCCACATACATACATATATACATACATACATACATACATACATACATACATATATTTTTGACGCATTTGTTTTTCTGTCTCAAAGAGAATTTCAGTGCAGCGTATCAATAACTATCCACATCGGATACATCATGTTTTGTTGTTTTTCTTTTTTTCCTCTTTGTTGTTACTATTTCTCCGTGCTGGTGAGTTTTTTGGTGTGAAGATCAATGTGTTCATTGCTTAAGGTCATATACGAGAATTCTTCATCAAGAACATTAAAAACGTTGAAATGCGCATGCACGGCGGCATTTCGTACACTAAAAGGTTTGGTTTCGATATAATATATGTCTGATATAATCCAACGTATATCAAGTAAAACATTTAAAATGGCCACATTTCCATCCCGTATATTAAGGAAAAGCGAGAATACATTGATTAAACTTTAGACATTTATGTTTACAACGTTTAATATAGTGATCTTGAATGGATTTTTCATTGTAGAAAACTGACATAGGGCTTTGAGAGTAATTAATTCTTGGTGTTAAATAGACAACTATGTAGATTTCCAGTCAGTATCCACCAGCATTCCTTCTTTATTGGGCATGACCACAGTTGGTGCAAGTTTCAATTCGACTTTCTCAAATATATTGGTGCAGCTTGTTCAGGCGCTTAAACCTTAGTACCAGGCTTGGCATAATACAAGGTTATTGGACTAGGACAAAGTTATAACCGAGATTAACTGTTTATTGTTACAGACTTGCACACTCTTTGAACAAAAAATATGTTCACAAGCGTAATTAGGAGTTGTGCTTGCCAGTAACTTTAGACCGGACAAAAAGTGCAACTTCCATATCAAGGTGAACTAGGTACTAAGTCTGGTATGTGACAATCTAAAAGCCATTCCCGAACGCTTGTTCACGAGGAGCTCCACGGGGTGGTCATGGCCACATAACAGAGCGAATAGAGACCTTGTTACATGACCAGCTAATCTGTTTTCGCAACTTTTGAACCAACTGCCTTTGAAATTCTTCTGGCCCATGCTCATGGCGACTCAGAATAAAACACAGCCGTACATAACGGTAAACGAGAAACACCAATGCCTCCCGGCTTTTCTCCATCAAATACACTAAAACATTAAGTCAGCTGTATGGCAGCCGCCGTGTATTTGAAGGAATGACAAACGCCTTAACTGTTCGTAACGGCACCTGCTATGCCGGATAAATGCATTTAGTGGCTGATATTTAGCGGAAGAAAATAAGTTTTATCTTGTTTAAGAATAACCCCTTCAGCAAGACCTATGCCCTGTCTGTTAAGTACAACCGGGTAGGGTTATTGCCTACCCAGGTCACCCATTGTCTTCTAAGATAAACTTTACACACGCTTCTTGCGTCAGTTGTGTTTGTTTTTCGCGTGTATACCTTACATTCTGAAATCCTTCAGCGAGGTGTAAATTCAGCGAGGCTATTTTTGGAGACACCGACGTAGCCAGTAGATGCATGTCTCGGAGTGAGCTAACTTAGAACAGACAAGCCAGGTTATGCTCGCATGTCACTCCGTCTCTCTCAGATTGTGTCGTGTCATTTCCCAGAAATCATCACATTTCAATGTTTCCACAGCTGTTTTCAAGGAACGATAGCGTGAAGATCAATATCATTATGACCATTATACGCAGGGATCTCCAATTACTTATCCTATATTCTGGTGTTTATTATTTTAACAACACTTTTCAACAGTAAAACAGTTTGTTTTAAACTAAACAAACCTTGAACCGTGGTTTTGTTTGTGCGGTTATGTATAGGTCTGTGTGAATGGTTCTGCAGCCTTCGGGGAAACCTCACTTAAAACTATCAATGGATAATTAACCCCATTTTGCTCCTGAGAACCCCAGATGTTTTCGAACAGGCGGCCATTTTATGTGAAATAATCATGTAATGAAGTTTAAAGCATGTGTGTTGGGTTTTCTAATATGAGTCATCATTTGAGGCTGTGAGTATTTTTTCTTCTCATTGTTAAAAGCACCTGTCTATTACATTGACTGTATCGGCAAAAACTTTCTATTGCTTCCACTTCGCCGCATTGTGAGACTTCAACTTTGACATGATGGATTGTTTATCAAGTCATTAGTGCGCTAAGACTTAATCTAGTAGACATTCGGTAAATGCAGACTGGTCCCAAATTATTCTCTCTACACACCAAGAAGAGGCAAACAACAAATATGACAAAGGTGAATAGCTAAGCCTTGGTTTGAAGTATACCCTTGAAAGTATTCATTTAATTAATATAATGTAAAATGTGATTAGTACAAAATTTCTTATCACTTAAAGCCGAGCATACTGATAAGTAAAGCTAAGGGCTCGTTATTTTCTCGGTGCGACGGTAAGAAATTCCCAGTCGGGAAAGAATAATATTTGTACATGGGGTTTGTATAGTATTTGGTAGTCATAAAATACCGGACTTGAATGAAGGGCGGGTGCGGATAAGATGTATGTGCGTGTATGTCGGGTCAGCATGGCCTAAAGCCAACATAATCAGTTTCACAAAAGAAGCACACATTCACCACGTGTTTTTCTTTCCTGTTTACGGTAATATGCAACTTGATAATGACAGCATATATGAAGCGGACATGGAAAAGTTTGAAAACATGTATGAAGCGATTAAAACCCTCAAAATAAAGCAGCAGTTAATTCGATTGGTTGTATTAGACATTGGTTCTAGTCAGTTAGGGCCTGCCCAATTAACCCAGATAATATGTAAACTGAACCTGTAGACAACAAATCCGTGTTTACAACTATCGACGAACTGAATGTCTGTACTTATCTAAGTAGTACAATATGCATAACACTTATCGATCCAGGATATTTCTGCTATGGGGAAGTTTCGAAGAATCTTTTCAAAATCAACAACAAAATCGAGACAGAACAATTTACCGGATATAAAATTGAAAATTTCTCCAAATGTTTATGATTTCATGTTTTCCATTACTATGTTTTCTCACAAGACTTTAATGAAGTTATAACGAAGCAGCGAGAGCTGGATTAGAAGTTGTCAGAAGGATTTGCCCTCATGGGAAGTTGTCACAAGAATGTATTGTCATTGGAGGACAAATTAAGTCGGTCTCTCTTCCCCACTATCCTGCTTCTTTAATTCAGCTTATTTATTCATTTAAATACATTCATTCATCATCATCATCATCATCATCATCATCACCACCACCACCACCGTCATCGTCATCATCATCTTAGTCGTCGTCGTAATGGTCATCGCCATTATCATTACTATTACTATTACTACTATCATCATTATTATTATTATTAATATTATTATTATTATCATCATCATCATCATCATCATCATCATCATTATTATTATTATTATTAGTGTTGTTACATCACACTTGAGTCGATTGTGTAAAGGTCTACAACAGTGAAATAGCATATCGTTTTGACATACATGTGATTGATATGCACAATATTCAGTTTGAAAACGACACTCATTAATTTAATCTTTTTTCCCAGATAAATAATGAAGGTTTACTTTTGTAGCTTGACATTTGTTTCAAGACGACAAACCACTGTATATATATAGGAGACTTCCTTCATCCTCTCATATACGAAAGCGAAACCCTTCAGTACTTTGTTCGCACACTTGCTGCGTATGTGTGATTTTTCATGGCATCCTGTTCCGTCCATGCATGATGATGCATTATTTTAAGCAGGAAGGAACAGTACTGTTGTGAAAACTCATTATTTTAAATAATTATACAAGGATGAAAAAAAAAACAAAAAAAAAACATATATACACATGAAAACTTAAACATAACTCATAACCCACATGCATGATTTTGACTTCATCTTGGATACATGATGTGAATTACCTGTATAGAGGAATGCATGGGACTTCGGGTTGAGTTTCATATTCTTATCACTGTGTGAATTCTTTACTTAGCGTAAAGAGTTTCGATTGCACATATACCACTTGCCTTTTGCCCGCATCCAGCGGGTTCTGCCAACCTTAACACAATTCGACATATTCATCCCACTCAACCAGACCGCTGGACATTAACCCTGTCGTTACCCCCACCTCTCCCAGCAACCAGATTAGTTATACCATTATATAATGAAAGGCTAGTGAACAACCTGTAGCCGTTGAGCAATCACCAATGTCATTTATATATAAACCGTTTGTAATTCGTACATTCGAAGAAATCCTGACCCATTCTTATATAACGCATTTTTATAACGTCCAGAAAAAAATTAGACTGGTCGTAGTTAGATTGTTTTAGGAATTGCGCAAAAAAGTTCCCCTACGTACTCGTATGAAAGTGTACATAGATCTGACCTTATACATCCGTGAAATTGAAACTGTGCATAAATTTACACACAGATATCTCCATGAAATTGCACATCAGATTTCACCTAAATGTCGGCATTAAACTGCGAACGAAATTCGCAAATTAGCTTTTTTAGCATGGTTCCTCTGGGCTAACATTCGTTTTTTTATTACTGAGGATGTAGTGTTTTATATTCGAAAAGAGAGTCACAATCAAATAAAAAAATGATTTAAATGTTTTAGAGCAAACTTAAAGGAAGACACGTGTCTTGCGAACAACGAAAGAGATGACTCCAAAACTGCTGTTAGAGAGCGGATACATGTTCTACAATATTGCGAACATTGTAATGTTCCATTATCCTGTCTCTCACAAGAATTTCATCGTAATGCACTTGAATTAATTCCGTACTGCTCCCGGACTGCCATCTCGGTGCATTTATCATCACACGCAGAACTCTCGTAAAGGACGCCACCGAAAGAAGACCTTGAAGATCTTAATTGGCCTTTAAAAATCCAAATGGCGCCCCTGACATTTTTCTCTACAGATGTTGTTTTGAGATCATTTAACAATAGCCGGCATTCCTGAGGCCGGCTCAGAGCTAGGAATCTCCGCGGTTTGCTACAGCGCAGACTCGAGACCGAGGCTGCATAACGGTACCACCGTAGACCGCCCGGCGTGATGAAGGAAACTAGGGCAATGAGTGCACGAGCGAAACATGCACCTTCACAAAACACAATAGCCTTTCACGGAAACTGTCCGAATGAATGACTATTATTATAAAGAATCGCGGGAGAAAACCACATCCAGCGGGCGCTGTGTTGTAGTCAATCTGGAATTGGTGGGAAAACAGTATATATGCACGAAGTGACACCCAAACAGGATGTTAGGATTTCTATTCGAACAATAACTCGGCTTTCCTCTTTCTCTCTCTCTCTCTCTCTCGGACATTAACTTGTAAATGTGTTCACTTCTGTTTCTACATCTACATTCATTCTTGCAGCCTTTTGCGACATAACCGTATTTTCCCATTGAATTCAGTTTGCAATGTAAAGAGAACAGAGAGTTACTTTAAATAAATGCTCTACAATGTTTGCGCTTGTATGTAGTTCCTATGAGATCTTCTTACCTACAAGAATAATTACAACATCTCCACCAGATTTGCTTGGCAGCACTTTATACTTTTCAACAGGTTTGACTTACAAAAGTTTTACTTGCCCCTAATTCTAAAGAATTAAACGGTTTTTAGACATTAGAAAAGGGTCAAGCATTTCTATTTTCGGTTTCAAATGCACGAACAGGATGCCTGTGAGAAATAATATATAATGCGTGAAAGTGGATTAATAGTTTTCTTACCGAGTCTTTTTAATGAATTGTGTGAGAATGTCGCGAACCAAGAAAAAATAAAGAGAAATTCTGAGCCTATCGGCCAAAGTTATTATGAAGGAAAAAAAAATGAACAATCAGTAAAAGCGTCCACAAGTTTTTGTTTGCAAATTGCAGAAAATCTTCAAAAACATATCATCCAGCCACGTTTGCGAGCCGTAACATAGATTGCCACTTATAGGGGAGAGGAGTTTGGGATTTTCCTTTTTTAACCTTTAAACTCCGGTATGAATATTTCCGCTTCCATGTCAAGACACTGTAAGCGTTTGAGAATTCGCAATGTTACCCAACTGTGAACAAAGGAGATAATGGAAGTAAATTTTCGTATACATACCTATCGATTAAATATTTATTTATTTGATTGGTGTTTCACGCCGTACTCAAGAATATTTCACTTGTTCAACGGCGGCCAGCATTATGGTGGGAGGAAACCGGGCAGAGACCGGGGGAAACCCACGACCATCCGCAGGCTGCTGGTAGACCTTCCCACGTATGGCCGGAGAGGAAGCCAGCATGAGCTGGTCTTGAACGCACAACGACCGCATTCGTGGGAGGCTTCGGGTCATTGTACTGCGATAGCGCGCTAACCGACTGAGGCACAGAGGCCCCTCGATTAAATACACTACTATCTAAATCATTCAGCGGTCTTTTGGTCCGTTGTTGCTTTTCGTTTGTTCTGGCTTTGGTATTTCATCTGGTGTCGCATCCGAGGTTACTCGTGTGGACTTACATTTGTGGTGTCACATATGAGGAGACACATTTGTGGTGTCATACCTGTGATGTCGCATTTTTGGTGTCTCCTCTAGTGTCACACCCTCTTGTTGTTTCATCCAGTGTCACATCTAGTGTCACATCCGAGGTTTCACATGCATGGTATCATATATAGTGTCACTGCTGCGGTGTAAAAAGTGTGGTGTGGAAACTAGTGTCATCTACTTTGATGCAGGTATGTGTAAAACAACAATATATAGGCTTTTGACCTGTAAGGGTGAAAATACTAAAGCACCAAGTAGCAAGGTTTAAGGTTTGTATCAATGAAACTCGAGGCTCGAGGGTAATAACCCATGTGTACTTAATATATATCACGTAACCGCCGAGTGTCACAGTAAACCTATGCACGCGTGTCTGTACTGTGAGACAGAGTCGGAAGTATCAGAATGAATGAAGTCCGGTCTCTGCGGACGACATGTCAGTTTACACATCTGCGGCCAATAAGCTGGGAACTTCCATTTTTGAGCCGAAAGAAAACAGGAGAAGGATGCCTGGGAGAATTTGTAAGGATTTCTGAGGTCTTTTCTTTGTTAAACTGAAACAACAGCGTCGCTGCAACCTGAAAATACAGATTAGTTCACATGACCGTCGCAAAGTCGATTTTACACTACACCTCGAAGATTAACAGTTAAATTTTGTGCGGACGGACGCTTCTGTAGCTTAGATACTACGTCATGCGAGCACTGAAGTTATATGTGTTTTAACATGTAACCTTGGGGGACCTTGTTACACGTGGTGGTGGACAGAACCTGGCACGAACCACGTCAGAAAGCCCGTCTGTCTTTGACTTAGGGCTGAGGTTAATCCACGTTAATCTAGCCCGATTCGTCCATAATAACTCCCACCACAATAGCTTATTTGTGAGGCAATTTGAGAGGATGCAGATCGACAGGAGGAAGTTTTAGGTGCTTGCGTCTTATGGCAGATAACACGCTGAACGCTGTAACAGAGTCCACGTGCATGTTAGAGTCTCTGTCTACATTCCCAACCCACCAACCCCACACCCACCCCCACCCATGTTACATTTTACACCAGATACCCTTGTGCATGCATATGGGTGTACATTCTTGTTAGCGCTTTACTCTCGACATTGGCTAGGTGGTATTCGGAAATGTATTTAGATAGAGAATCAAAAACTTCAGTGAGTTCAGTGCTCGGAGTTAATTTCAATTCATTCTACACAAGACTGACTCTTTGCTATACTTAAAAATTTTCAAGAACAGAATTCCCGGTACCATGAATGTCACACAAGTTATATGGTACAAACACTGAGCTTACAGTAAAGATGTACTGGTAAGTTATAAAGAAATTACAGTAAATCCTTAACAGCTGTACCACGATGTGAAATCAGAAGATTACATGAACCATGGAAATCAGACCGGTACAAGCGATCACATGGTATCATTAAGTAAAGAGTACTGTACTAGTATTGATAAAGTGGATACATGTAATAATACCAAAATAAGAGCTATGTTACTACTGTTGGCAGACGGCAGGATATTGGAATTCGAACAGTGTTACCAAGAATAGAGTGTCAAGATTAGAATGGCACAGTAATTAGTGGACTGTCTGCTACAGATTAGTAAGTGGACAGGCTGATAACAAGAATCGAGTGATACTGTCACTCGATTACCCCCAAGGTAAGAGTAGTACTGTTAATCGAGGACAGTACTCCCATGGTAAAAGTGGTACTGTGAGTCGAGGACAGTATACTCCCAAGATCAGAGTGGTACTGTGAGTCGAGTACAGTGTGCTCCTAAGGTAAAAGTGGTACTGTGAGTCGAGGACAGTGTGCTCCCAAAGTCAGAGTGGCACTGTGAGTCGAGGACAGTGCTGCCAAGGTTAGAGTGGTACTGTTAGTCGGGAATAGTGTGCTCAAGGACATTCCCAATCCTTAAGAGTGCATGGTACTTTTAGTCAAGCACAGAATGCTACCAAGGTCAGAGTGATACATCCTATATGTTGAGCACAGAGTGTATACCAATTAAGGTAAAAGTGGTACTGTGAGTTGAGGACGGTGTGCCTCGATATAAAGTGGTAGCGCTGATACAAATGAGTAAAACCTGACGTGGTATCTCTAGAAATCAGAAGGTTTCTGCCTAAGGAAAGGTTTCCGTTTTATCTACGAAAGACATAGCATAGCATAGTTATCATATAGTGATCAGGTACGTACCCTTTGAATACAACAAAAACCCCTCTTACTTAATACTTATCTCTTTGATATTTGCATCACTCAGTGCGGTTCCATATTTAAAACAAAAAATGTTTGCCCAGTATATTTGTCAGCATGAGCAGAATTGTTCTAACCAGCTGAAATAATCAAATGTCCTGTTAGTATTTCGCTTCATGGATATGCATGCACAGATATCTTTCATAAAAGACAATGTGCACAAGGTGATTTGTCCTTCTTGTGGACGACCAGGTTTGTTGATCTGAGACATCGCCTACTAAGTAAGCATACTGGTCGTGTTGTGCCGACGGCCATATAGCAACCATCATGCCCTGACAAACACCAGACATTAGGCCCCAGACTATACCACGATTGGGAGGCTTTCGGGCGTATTTAATGAAAGAGAATTACCGAGCCTCATAAAGTGCAATTTGCGACCGTTGAAATCAGGATTTACAACACAAGTCTGTAATATTACAACTCACGTTAACACGATCAACCGGTGACTTAATGGTTCGTGTGTTGTTAATACAAGACGCTCGAAACGCTGCCATTTTTGTCGTTAACAAACACCGTTACGTCGATTAAGTATGCTGCTAGGCATAGGTTTACAACGGCAAATGCACCGCTTTGCGCAAATAACACGTATCCGAGGTAACCGAAGATAAATTCCTCGTTGGTCCTGACGACAAACCTGTGTGTAAGATATCAAGTTTACTCCAGATTTATTATGGAGTATTCTGTCAGGTATCAAACGCTCTTAAATCTTATAGTGGATCCCAAATTTACAGAGAAAACATTCCCAGAATTTGTTTACATCATAATGTAGGTTCTTAAGTTGTTTTCCTCCTCAAAACGATTGGATTACTTGAGGACGCCTCTTAATTATGTATCATTACCTTGACAGAATTGCATGAAGGTGGTGTGCTGGAATTCACGCTTTCGCTCTTTGATACCACTCGTTCGTGTTGTTTCCTGTGAGTTTGCACTTAACGTATTTTGAGGAAAACATCTTGTCTAAGCAAAAGGTGAAAAAAAAACTTGTTTTGATTTGGTATTGACGCATTGGACATGAACACTCGTGTTGTAGTCGTTAGAGCGAGTGCTGAAAGAAGGAGCTGGTATGACGACCTGTTTACCACACGGATCGATCTGCTTCCACACAGATAACACTGACAGCCCAGCTGTACAGGCCGCGTGCTTAAGGCAGTGACGTTGTGCGGATGTCACATATGGCGCAGGGAGCACCGGTTAAGGTCAGTCGGAGCGGACACCGATCAATACCCGACAACAAGAATTAGAAACACAGCCTACTCATGGCTCAGCACGATATGGTGTGCAGATTCAAAACGTTGTGTATTTGAATAAACACATATACGTTTAAAAAGACTCTGTCTCAACATTTATTTTTATCTGATTTCAACAGTCCGTTTGCCATCTGTGTATATTTTTTTCTCAAAGCAGACCTACATTGTGTCATAATGACTCCCTACAGTACCATTAGACACGTGTTGGACGCATGACGAGTTGGACGCGTGTCCTTAATGGGAATGTTCAATTACCAGTGCGTGTCCGGCAGGAGCCCGTGGAACTGTATTGTCACTCTACACAACAGCATAGCGAAATGTACACCATCCGTTTACTTTATCAGGCAAGAGAGATTTCTCCAAATTGTTAACACGACATGAAATATTTTGCATATCTGAAATACATCCGTTTGGAAAAATTTGAGTCTTAGTACCTAGTATAGGTGCAGGTGCACTGAGGTGATACCATACTCCCTCGTACAAATGATCCGTAATGTTATGTTCGGCCAGAATAGCGATGATCTGGCCGTAGCCGATTGGCCTCTGGCCTATGGCGTCACAAGCACCCGTCTGGCTCGTTCTTGTTTATCTGCGCCGCTAAGTCAGGAGGGTTGCCGGATTTGAAAATCTGCGTTTAAATATAAGTGTTAAGGAAGCGTCCGTCGATCATTTTCATCAGTCAGATTGGTTTTGACTCATTTGTGAACTATGTTAACCTTTTTCCTTTCCCTCAAATAATGCTTTGGTTTAACTTACAGAGCAGACATGAAATGTTTGAAAATCGTCATGGCCACATGATTTGGGCCACGGGGAGTTTACAAATTACAGAAGGGCGGCATGGCCTACTTGTGTCAGCCATGTTGGAGTTCCGTTCCGCCCATTGTTATTTATTCTTTGTTTTTATTTATCTATTCATATATATGATTGTTGTTTAACGCCATATATGAGACTTTTTCACTTATACGATGGCGGTTAGTATTATGAGAGTGGAGAAAACTGAGTGCCTGGGGGAACTAGTCACAGTTAATATTAATTTTATTTAACGAAATGACCACAGGCAACAGCATACAAAGTGCCCACCAAACTGCTGTGGCAATGATGTTCTATACAAATTCTCAATTCAGTGCCAACGCCTTTCCCGTGTCATATAATTTGAGCAGTAAACTAGCTTTGATTGGTCGACCGAATGATGACACGGGTTCACAGTTATGCCTATACTTTTAAAATTAGTTCTTTGTGTGGGTTGCCTGTTTACATTCTTGTATTATTACTAGCTTGGTGAGATGAGGGTTTATCAACCGACAACAGCCCAATAAGGCTGTTACCGATGTACAACACTCCCTAGTAAACTGACGAAGGCGTTTTTCGTTAAGGATGGAATACTCTCGTTCTCGACGTATACTTATAAAGGCCAAGCGGCATTACGATAGAGTAGGGTTGGGGAGTGCATTGCTTATACGGCAATATGCAATAGCTTCTGATGATCATAGAGCTGTTTTGTGTCCTCAGCTGTAAGTACATATCGTTACAGCCTTGTACGTGTGGCCTCCTGTCAGAAGGTAGTCTTCTTATGCCTTGAAAGGCTTAGAATACGATTGACAGAGCTGACCTGGTTTCTTGAATGGGTTAGCACATTGATGAAATTGGTGAAAATTTGATCTCTGTGGCCGTGCATATGCATGGAGTTGTATGTCAGCTTTGTATACGCAGACCTTTAGAACTGTTGACTTCACGTGTTGTAATCTAGCTCAGAGCCCACATCTTTCCCCTCGACCTTAAGTCAGCAGGTTTCCGGGTATTAATGCGAACGGCGATTATTTACGCCGATTTGTTCAACCCTATAACCAATTTGTTCAACCGGATAACCTTCTTGAATAAAAAATTCTCAAATTTAGCCGTAAACAAACAGTAATCAAACTTAGAATGAAAACAAGCAAGGCATAAATGTGTTTCGCATTCATTGCATTTCATGTTTTATTTTCATACAAATGACGTATTTTGTCTTTCATAACAATGTATCTATAATATTACACATACATTAACTCTTGTTGAGAATACCCCGCTGCTTAAGTCTCGTCAAAAACAACACTATACATGAGCACCATATGTAGCGAATATGTTACCATTTACACCATGAGTGTACACCAACATCAACGTTCAGCAGAATCTCAAACAAGATATAAAACGGAGCATAAATTATTTTATGTTCAAAAAGTGGAAAATATACTGCAATATGGCAGTTGACAAAATGAGTGCATTTTCCCAGTTGGTCTCTTATACTTTTGGTGAGAACATCTATATCAAACTCATTTCTTATATCGACAACAAGACAATATCACATCGCCGACCAGCAAAAACAGCACATAGGCAGCCATACCATTCCACATAGGTAAGCACTACATCCCGAACAAATAACAAAACAGCACCAATCATGTTGACCACTCAGACCACGTGTCTCATTCGGAAGTATCACGATCTGCAGGAATCTAACACAGCGTTATCTGTGGGAAGTCAGCATGTGTCTTGTTTCTTATCGAACCCAGAACATGACATGATCTACAAGTCAAACAAGTATCACTTAATTTAAAATACAAAAAAATGAAACTTTAATAAACCCAATGGCTGCTTCGAATCCATAAAAACTAAGCTTTCCTTCGGAGGTCAGTTGGAGATATTAAGAAAGCGTTGTTAATTCTATGGTCCTCGGCAGAGACAGGGATCTCTGTGCAGAGAGCCCACCACATGTAGCAGTTGACCAATAACCATAGATCAAGTCACGATTACACGCCATTTAATATTTCCCTCACGACTTCTCTATATTTAGCACTACCATAAATTAACACAGCTGTTCGATTTAGCCATTATCTTTATACCCATAAATGTAGAAAAAAGATCATCAATGACATGAGCAGTTTGGAATGACTATTACGCAGTGCTTTCGAGAGCTATGCACGCCGACATGTATGCTGCAAATGTATGCAACACCGCAAAAATGTGCATATAACATGGTTGGCACATTGCCTAATGTCCTCATCATGATGTATCGGACGGCTCAGTAACTGTCCACCTCATTTGTCCGAATCCATCATATCAGTTCTCCTTCCCGTTCCCAACGCGCAGGACTGTTAGCAGTTTGGGAAACGTCTCTTCCGGTGCCTTCGGGAACCCGCGGATCCAAGACCAGACCCAGCCCGCACTGCGCTGGGACAGCCCTGACGGCGGGCCCCCTGACGTCCATGACGACAGCACTGGAGACGTCCGAATTGCACTGACTGGGACAGCCAGCTCCTAGGACTGTCGAATTGCTCCAACAGAGGCGTCTGCAGGCCGCCAGTCTATTTGCCTTTGGGTTCATGCCTCTTCATGTGGAGAGCAAGATGATCGGATCTAGCGAAGCATCTTTCGCAGACCTTGCACTTGAATGGTTTGGCTCCTGTGTGCTTCCGTATATGTCTGGTAAGCTCATCGGATCGGGCAAACCGCCATTGACAGGTTGGGAAGTGACACTTATACGGCTTCTCACCTGTGGACAGAGGAAAAAAGAAATAAATGGTTAATGTTTTGTCTTGACATGAACGACATCATAAACAACATATTACATCAGGAACAAAAGACAGCTACCATTATCAAACAACAGGTTTCACAAGTTGAGCTCTTCTTCAAAAGACAGGGAAAAAGTTATGCACAGAACTGTTGAGACACTTTTTCACTTAATCGGAATTCACACCGAGGATACATATATCACAAGTGAACAGATAAAGAAAAACGAAGCGCTAAGAACAAAGTTACCAATGTTGAGAAACATGGCGGTCGTTTTTAATTACATCTATAACAATGTCATTTCAGCGAACACCGAGTAGGTCTGTGGGAGCCGGGTAAGACCAACAGATCACGTGATTCGGCTAATGTTCTTTTTTCCCCTATATTGTTTCATCCATCTATTTTCTACATAGAGAGAAAGGTCGCGTGCATTTATTGGCCATGTAAAGTTTGTTGTTTGGAGAACAGTTTGAAGACGGGCTGTTTAGCCGTCAGAACAAACAGAAGACCTGATCGGCCCAGTCACCGCATGGACGAACTCTGTGTGAGTGTCAACAGCACAAGGCATTTACATGCCGATGTCCCCGCTCCGCTCAATCTAGCTCTCGGTTAATTGTCACCAATTAGTGCAGTTAAACATAAGCCTCTCAGAATCGGGATATGTCAGGAATGCTGTCGTCTGATGCAGATTTATCAGTCATGACCTCACGATGCTCTCTCCATCAAAGGCCATCTGCTTGAGGAACCTCCGTCCGCCATCACAACAAATAGATCTAACTTTCAGATATTAGCTAGGATTGATTTCAAACGGCAGCTTGCGACTGGGTGACAATTTTCTTGATCCCGAGTCCCCAAACCAATGCCACTGGCACTAATCTAGCTGGTTTTATTCAAGGGTCTTACCTGTGTGTATTCTTTGATGAGCCTTCAAATGGGAACTTTTGGTATACGCCTTTCTGCAACCTGAAAACAGAAGGAAAAAAAACCTAACAGTTAGCCTCTGTCTGGGTTGTGCTAGCAACGCGGAAAACGGCACGGACAATTCCCCACACAACACTCAATGTCACGAGAAGCCATCCCTTTGAGGCCTTGATTGGCCGAACACGGTAATCCTTACCAATATGGCCCCTCTCTGAGCTGCCCGCTGCCGTAATGCAGCATATACGATGGGCTTAAGTACTCTCCCTATATGTCGGCAAAACACAGACGTGGTAAACACACCTGGCCTATTATTAGTTACTGATGCAATAGACGTCAAGGTCACTTCTTTAACGCATTCTCTAACCTTGGAAAAACAAGCTGAGCTGATGTTTACTACTCCAGCCGCCAGCCTGTACAATAGGAAGGCTGGAATCCCTGTTCACGCCAGAGGCGATCGACTGAGGACTATGACGTAGTGCGCGAGCCAGTCAGCTACTGAACGCGGACACAGTTGTTATTAGCCTGTTTACCGCACACGATACGGAGGCGAAATTATCAGTCAGATGCAAACACCTTTCGGATGACGGCTCTGAGTGTCTCGCTGACGTACAGCCAGTCGGGACGAGAGAATTACAAGGGGTTTTCTTTCGCATGGCTATATGGTTTCGGGCTGAGCAGTAAACAGCTTCACTGAATGATGGAAAAGCGGTCAGTGACCGACTTTGACTGGGGTGTTTATCCGACAGCCTGTTAACCTAGGTTACTGACATAATTGATTATATCAAAGCCGGTGTTGAATACAATGGTCTCTATTTACATGACTACGACTGTAAAGAATTTATGAATTGTAGTCACATTTACTATAAGCGGATATATCAAAGAACATATTCTGTACCACGACACCGAAGGCTGAGGGTATGAAATCTCGTAACACTGAGTTATAACAATATATAAATTGCACCATACATTTTGCGTCCTGAATTCGGCAACAGATCCAAACAAATGAAACTTATTCTCAGTCACTCTTACAGTACCATAAGGCCACAGGGTACGAACCACACAGAAATCCACGAATTAACAAGGAATTTGGCAGTTTCAACAACCGATATGAATCCACCGTTATGGCACTGTATCCATTACAACAGAAACTTGCAAGCCCCTTCAAGGCGGAGACTTAGTACATCCGAGATCTTCACACTACGCAAGTTCAACACATATACGTTTTACAGGTAGATAGATTGGTATGGAACTCACCTGGGAAATCACAGAAATGAACTCTTCTCTTTTCCAGCTCAGGGTTATTCTTGCGGTTGTACTTTATCGTGGAACATCCTGGGTGGGTGTTTGGTGTTTTACCGTTTTTGGAAGGGCTCATGCTCAAAGAGTTCACCGCCATTCCCATGTTGAGGGAGGCAATGCTTGTCACAGGGATACAGTTCACTGAGGAAGCCGCCAGTTGGCGGGCCAGTCCGGGGTATGGGGGAGGTGGTGTTTTCCTAATGACATCTTGGCTAGGGCTCGCTGGCTGTGAGCTGGGAGGGGTCGGGGGAAGCAAGACGGGCACCATATGAGGTGGGGTGTGGGCGCCATACTGAACCGCAGACTTGTGAAAGTTTTGGATATACTGGAGAGGAGACATGGCAGTGCTGGCTGAAGCAGCACCCTGTTGAGATAAATGGTTATGTTGAAGTTGTTGGACCCCAAGACTTTTTGGTCTGTCCGTCATTTTAGAGCTATTCAATAAACCAGAATGTTCGCTTTTCACAACCTGCAAATTGTACTTTGTGTTTGATTTGAGATTTTCGAACTGACAAGATGGCTTTTGTTGTGCTTCCATAGGCTCAATCTTCACCCTGTGACATGCAACACTTTCTTCCTGAGCCCCGCATAATTCCACCATGTTGATGGAGGCGCGCAAGTCCTCCCAAATTGAATCTGACACCTTCCGGCTCTGTTCCTGTAGTTCCATCTCAGATTGGGGAACAATATTGTCAACAATGTCATCAACAAGGAATGTAGCAGTTAAGTCGAAGTTTTCAACGTCCTGTGGTTCCGTCTTGATCCAGTTTGTGCTTGTGGGTTTGATTTGTTCCTGCTGACCATATTGTCCATCAGAGGCTTCTGCACGAAGGTATTCCTCCACAAGAGCTGCTTCTCTCCTTTCGGAAGACGCAATATTTCCGTTAAGTTCTGAGAGGTGCATATTGGAAGACCGTTTAGCGTTGAAAATACCGGATCTGAGGTGGGTTATGTCTAAAGCTCGTCGCTTGCTGGCAGATGAGCCGTCTCGCTCGTTACCCTTGAAGTCGAACAAGAAATCCTCAACTGCGCTAGCACTGGTTCTTCGCCGTTTCTGGTCTACGGCTGGTGGGGTAGGGAGCTCGTGTGCCGGCAAGTATTTATCCAACTCCGTCTTTACCTGAAAAACAGTAATAACAAAAGAATAGAGTCTTTGTCAAGTTTTCTCTCGTGAGCACCAGAAGGGAATTCGTTTGAGCCGTTGTGAGCAAAGAAACACTTCAAAGCTTACGAGATCCTTAAAGGTTGTATGTGGCAAATCCACAGAGGCTGCGTCGCAGACTCATTAAGCTGTCCCCACACAAGCGGTGGAGTGCAAACATACACACTGCCATTCAACGGGCCCTCGGCTTCACGGCAAACACAGATCAGAGATCCCTGACTAAAACTACTCTCTTCGTTAACACTCTTTGCGAACCGATTAACAGACGTGTGCTCGATCTGCGCACATTACCCGCGTGGTCACGTCTTTAACCCCACATGCAATATCATTAGTAATCGAGCTCAAATCTCATCTAATATACCAGAAACCTGGTAAGACAAAATGTCATTAAACTCTAACAGCGGTGGCTCTTGAAAAGCAGTGAGTTGCTATAGCGTTATTTGAAACTCTTATTTAACAGGTTGCATGCGAGCAAGGCGAGGTTTTCCCAGAGTAATCCTGGCCAAAGTGCCTCTTTGGCTAAAATAAGAGGGCTGTGAACGGAAATAGAACTGAATATCGAGCCAATTATTTCCTAAGATGTCAATAAAATGAAGGGGTACAACCAATAAGAACTACTTAAAAGCTGGAGTGTTTCCTTAGTGCTCTAACGATATGGCGTGCGGAACAACATGCATGAAGGCTGCCAAGTCTGTAGTGTATACCATCGTGGGAATCCATGGAGTTACAACATGGGAAAATACACCAGCGAGTTTGTACACAGTACTCAATACGATCTTAAATCTAACTGCATACTACTAAAGAACCATTCTACCTAAAGTTAGAAATGGGGTGCCGTTATTTTAATACCATCTGCAGTAATGGATCCTGGCAATTCGTCGGTGACGAGTCAGCCAGACATCATCAGCCTCTGACAAAACATGAGTTTCCAAATACAAGGCAAAACAGAGCGCGTGTTGGCTACAAACTGTGAACAGGGGTAGCCTACAGAGGGGCCTTAACTGTGAGTAAGCTTTAAGTACACGCTGACATTATTCCAATGAAACCATGGGGTTAGCATGAGCTGTCCGGACTCTAATTCAAAATACTCCTCAGGCATGGCTACGATGAGAACATCTTCTCTAACTAACCAGTGACTCACCACCACCGATACTTATATACGCAGTTAGAATTTTGGCTGCCGCGGGTCTGTACACAAATACGCTGGTTAGCCTACCAGTGCTACTAGCTAGCTTCCCTGGTTAGTATTGGTTTATCTCTTATACTCTTTGCTACAAATCGGAATGAGATTACTGAGTTAAGCAAATCGCACTTTGGACGGCTGGTATGGGTGACGGGTAGCCCGTAACGCCCACACAGTCGCTCAGGTACCAACGATTCAGTTCGGGGTTATTCGGTACACTCACTGCCCGCAAGCTCGCTTGCCCATTCAACAGGCAGATTTCTCACACGCCCACATAGGGCAACCCGTCCGAGTCCTTACACACCGCCAGCCACAGTCTTCCTGTCATGACAATAGTTCCACATTGTAACGCTGTTTGCTTGTGTTCGCTATACTGTCTGTAGTTGCTTTCCGTTTACTACGTTAGAAATGCAAATCTACATATCCCACGCCTACAGTACGGTTATGAAAGACATAGCTGTATTCAATCTGGTTCTATACACAACGTTTTCGCGAGGTTGCCGGCAGATGGCGCTGTTCTCGTTGAATCAATATGTGCGCGGTAACCAGTCAACAACTCCTGTCGGGACGCACTACTTATAACGCATATAGCAAACAACTGGCCTCTGCGGGTGAACTGCGTCGGCACCGGGCTACCGTAGGCCCACTCACACATGCTGCCACAAAAGGGATTTACTACACAATTCTTCAATACTCCATCGATCCTAACAAAATGAAGTATATGCTTAAGGAAAACATATTACTGACAAGATTATAAAAAAATAATAATAATTAAGATAAAAACTAAGTAAAATAAAGATGATGACTGAAATATAATACCGCACATAAGTCATAGGCTACTCACTTGCCAAGAGGAAATATGTGGTAAATTTTCCGAGGTTGGCACCAAAAAACAGTCGTCTTGATCTGGCACAATTTGATCATCAAACACTTGTCCACCGATTGAGGACAAACAAGACGTTTCAGCCATTCCCGTAGAACTCCACTGTATGTCAGTAAGCTGTCGAATAGTCACCTGGTGGTAAAATCGCAGTGGATCTGGACGATGTGTACACCTCGGTGTTTGCTCACTTATGAATGAGTCGGCGAACAGCCGTGTGTGTATATACAGGCGGGGTGTAAAGGTCAACTCCGCCCCACTCCTTATATGGCGAACTGAGTGATGGCTGTCATGAACTGGCCTATTTTCGTCGACCGACTTCGCAATTCGATTTTCGCAATATTTCGGCATTAACCGTGATTTCCTACCCATGAAATCGATGATGCAATGTCAAACGGTCACTCAGGGATCTGTGTGAGTTTGTGGCCTCACATACATCGACAGATACAGAGAAAAGTTATGTATTCTCGAAGGTTCTGAGTATGTGTAGAAAAACATCTATAGTAGAATACGTAGTCAATAGAACTGTGACGTCAGCCAGCCAGTTTGTTTACTAGAGCGCGTCACACGGGTAAAGACGTCATCGATAAGAGCTAGATGTTCTAGTGCATTCAGTGCTAACGTAGCTGCACACGAGAACCAACAACATTGCTTGATTGTTATTGTCGACTAAATTTATCGGAAAATAAACACGCACACAAACAAAACCACATTGAAACCTTCCGATCTGAGCCTTTTGCCTAAGACATACCTGTATTTTACATATGTTTAATCCGTTAGTTAATGTTTTTATTTATACGTACCTATGAAAATTATAAACAAATTGAAATGAAGGACAGAAGGAAGTAATTATTCTTTAGTAAAGGCACTTCAATAATTTAGTATAGTTAACATATTTATTTATGTATTTATTTATTTGATTGGTGTTTTACGCCGTACTCAAGAATATTTCACTTATTCGACGGCGCCAGCATTATGGTGGGAGGAAACCAACGACCATGTGCATTTTAATAGTTAATACAATCTCTGCCTTTGATTATATCATGGTCTATAGCTAGGCCAGAGATAGCCCTAAAACAAGGGAATTTGGGCACATTTTTGTCGCCATTTTTTATTTGTATTTATTTATTTACTCTTTTCTTTTTTTTTTTCCTATTTTTAGTGATCATATTTATTATCACGTGTTGATTAAGGAAAGTAATAACTGATCGCTTCACGATTGCACATTTTCTCCAACTGAGACAGCGTCGGCGGGGGGGGGGTCAGAGAGAGGGCGTTTGTTTCTTTGGGGGGCGTTTTTTTTTTCTTCTTTTTCTCTTTTTTTTTGTTTTTTTTTTGTTTTTTTTTTTCTGGAGGCGAGTCTAAGGTCGATCTTCGTTGATGAGATGTTAGGTCTGACCACCAAGTGAACAGGTGTCAACTTTTCGTGCCTGATCGCCAGTCAGGTTTTTAACACCAACCCATTAACTGGTCATCTTTGGCTGCAGGACTTCATACCATTAGCTCTACCTATAATGGAGTCAGTCATAAACAGAGCTGATCTTAACGTCTGGGTGACACACGCATTATATTGTTTGATGACTTCTTAATCAAACTACATAGCAAAACCCATGCATGAACTGTTTAAATTACACGCTGGGTTTACTTCCCGATATTTGCATCTCGCCTTTGAAATAATAAAACTTACGAAAACTAACACGACCAGTAAATTGCTTTATTTAAAAATTGTAGTGTTTTAAATGCACGATCCACACGCGTTCCCTTTCCCATGCTTTTATTCTTTATCGAGTGTATAACCCACGTTATTGTATATGATGAATTCCTCGGCATATTTTAATTGAGACAACACTTGGACTGACATTTTGGCTACTGTAAACAAACAAATTCTAAAGCTGCGTGTGTACATCATCAGATGTACAAGGCCGTTTCGTATAGGTTTATCAATGAAATGCGCCATCCAAAAATGTGAAAATCACGCCGGCCAAATTGTTTTGCATGTTTTTATTTTTCCTATTATACACGTTATATGTCTACTAATGTGAATCCAATCATTTTTGCTAATTTCGAGATTCTTGCATGTGTACGGCCGCATGTGTATATATCACGAATATATTACATTTTATTTTGTGTGTGTGTGCATGTGTTTAACCAGCCTAAATCTGACGGAGTTATACCTGCATAATTATGAAAATATGAAACCCCCAGTCGTGATAAATATTATACTGATTATTCACATGTCTGGAAGAAAAAAGAGGTCATGTCGATCCCACGTGCGATGTACATATATTTAATATCCTTCTATAACATTTTGAATAGACATAGAATAGACGTCTTGCAGGACTGAACTCATGCACATTCTGTATAATTCTGCACATCCTGGGGTTTTACTTTGTGTGTAGACTATAACTCACCCAGCACATATATACACATGTATTTTAACCCTACTATAATAGGTATAATTATGGAATGCCATTTGGGGTTAAACATATAATGTCATTAATTACCCCAAGTATGGTTATTTCATCCTTTACAAGTACAGAATTATAAATTAACTGGACTAGAGGGGCATCATTTGTACCCTCATCCCGCACCACCCCTAAGCCCTTAACCCCAGTCCAACCAAGTATTCTCCTTTTTCAAAAACTATATAGTTTTAAATGCGCACATATATGCAGTCTATGTCCGTATACAAGGTAGTATACAGAAAGTGAACAAGTGAATGACTGCGCGCGTGAAGCTATAAATATTTTCTCTGTTACTATAAATATATCTGAGTCCATTTAAAAAACTGACCACCGGCTCGTGCTGTTTTCTACTGGTCACTATTACCCAAAGGCACGAATCCCATTACGATAGGTCTCTACCAGAAATTAAAAATACAATCGCAGCGCCACAGGTGTGCAGCGTTCATAGTAGATACCGGTACTAATTGTGACCAGTCATGTCGCCCCTACTAAATAGTCACTTATCAGGTTCCAGAATAATCATAGATTTGTAAATAATGTGTAAGTACAGATGATATCGCCTGGGGTTCAGTTCGGGAGTACATGCAGATATACCACCTATGTATTAGGGATGGGATCCATAAAGGCCTGAATATCGATCCAGTTTATAAACAAGCGAATGACACAGTGTATTATATAAGAAAGTTAACAAGCACCAATTCATTTTTATTAATACCTTAATGGTTAACATTAAGCAAAAGAAATCCAAAATTATCACTGATGGATACGCATCGTGAATCAAGGATAGACAACCTAAATTTGTCACTTAATTTGTTGACGTAAGATATAATTATACTTTCGAAATATAACAGAATCAATGTAAGCTTAAGAGCACAAGGTACATAAATATTTATAAAAGATTTCAAATTTCATTTCTTTTTTTTTTCAATGTTAAAAAGCATAGTTTTCAAATCACAAATCTATTTAAGGCATAGACGGTTTTATACACGTAAACTATAGACGTGTCTGCAGGAACTACAACAAACTGCCTCAAGTGGCAAGAACAATTACATTTGATAGTACAAACAGTTTTCATTTCTTATTTTCTAATATCGAATATTTGATATCTTTATAACACCACGAGCCATGGCTAAAAATCGCATATGTGAGTGTGTGCATATATATGTTGTGATAGCATCGTCAGAGATCCTGTATCTACGGCATGACTGGAGCGTGTAATGGCGACATGACCTTATTACATACATCATGTCTAATAGACCCATCATATCATATAGACTGTAGATATAATTGGCTTAGAACTGAGCTAATAACTCATGCCCATGGTACAAAGATATCCATATCACTTACCACAACATGCAGCAAACCGTGACCCCTTTGTCGCTTTAAAACTGCTATGTACATGAATGCCTAATTCTAAAGGTCCCTGCCATATATACCTTATAAATCTGTATCTGCTCTAGAGTCCGATTATTCACTTGACGAGTTAAGTGACTTTTTCTGCTAATTACGTACACTGTATGGTTACAAGGTAATTAGCCTGAATGTGCATGTTCTGGAATCCAAACCCTTGAAATCACGGCCCATATCTGACCCCAAAAAGGCATAGTTTGCTAAATGCACGTCACCCCAGGAAAAAGTTTGCCCTGTTTAATTCACATTTAATGCATGCTCTCCCAAAGTTTTGGGGTTCTAATTGCCACCTACTGACCAGGATCTACTGTGTATCCACATCATCAATAATGAAGAGGTAATTCGGTATACATCCCGCCTTTTCATTGTTAATTTGTTTGTTCCACTGGATCACATTTCGTTCTCAACATCGACTGAGATTTCGTTCCCTCCCAAAGATGATATATGTACAGGTATGACATTTTCCCAATGGAATTTCAGACGAAGGTATAACTTTGAACACTAATAAGGTGGAGATGACAATGAATTTTGTCTTATAATTTTCTGACGAAACTGTTCAACTTAAAGTCTTTGCGTATGACTCGAAATGACATAGTATACACTGTTTATAGATCACTTCCAGCTATTGGCTAATATGGCGGAGTTTTTGAACAGATGGATTGACCAGATGGTTAAGTTGTTAACCATCTGGTTTATTAATTAGTTTATTACATGACTAGTTAACCGATCTATCGATAGATTGACTGATTGAGTGATTGTTTGACGAGATGATTGACTGATTGATTCATTCACTGATCGCTTTGATTGAACGATGAACTTATCTGTACTGGCCTTTCCTATTAACTTGTAAGAAGATGTACCGGTCGGCGCTTGTTTGTTTGTGTCGAGCTCATCATAATCCATCAATTATGCCTACGTTCGGCAGGACAGCGCGTTTATTTTTGGATCCTTACGTTATAGAACTGCTCATTATGGATGTTTTTCATTCATACGATCTTCTTGTTTTGCTCGCTCCAGTCGAACGCCCTCGTGGCTTGCTGTCATGGACTGGTACCTGACCATATTCGGAGGGAAGAGGTTGTTAATTTGTGCCCGTGTCTCGGCTGCATGACAACGCCAGGGAAACCGCCCACACTGGGCGCTGTGTGATGGGACATCACGCGAGTAAACAATCTAGGCTGCATGTCTTTGACTGCCTGACTGAGACTAACTACCCCTATATAGCTCTCGTCTGTGGTTATTTGTGCAGAGCGTCTCTCTGGTCAGGTTTACATACTCTCTAACACTGATCACCGGCAGGTATACCCCAGAAGACTGAACGCAATACTCGTTTCACGTTGTAAACAATGTCCGGCAAGGTGAATTGACATGATAAAGATGTCACAACACATTGTATATATACGGCTACAGCTAATTCGGGCGGCGCTTCAGGAAGCCTAGGCTACGTTGTGGAGCTGTTAAGAGCAGGATGCCCTCAGTCCGGTCAATATTGATTCTGGTTAGCTGACTCACCGCCGATTTCCTCACTATCAGTCTCAAATGGACCAGCTTGTTTTTCGTGCACCTGTTTATCGCACTAGCTCACCCGTCCGGAATTCTCTCCTTGTAAAATAGGTAGTGTCGGAGTGAGGACGAGTGGTGTAGCGTGACGGACGATGTACCTGTACGAATCCACGATCAGCTGATTGGGTATATCAGAACTGCACGCATACCTGGACGTACTGGTGATCAGCCAAGCGAGGAAACCGGCCAGATTACGGGGGCTCTATACGTCAATATCGGTTAGCGAGCTCTGAGTCAAGTTTGCCCACAGACATTACGTGTACAGCACATAAACACTAAAAAAAATATGTAACAAAGCAAGATATTTAATTCATTTTTGCCCCGCCCCAGTCGTCGACCAGGTTCGCAATCTGCACCCAGTGACCCCAAACTTTACATTGATAAATGACCATGAAATGTACCTATTGTACCAAACTATGCCATACATAATGTAAGTCAGATGTATCCACGAATATTATATCGGCTAAAATAAAGCCTATACCTTAGTTACAAAACAATACTTGGATTTATTAGGAAAGAATGTCGAATGTGTACTTCATAATAAATGGAAATGTTGCCAATGTGACATTAAGCTAAAATCATTCATTCATTCATATATAATAAATTGGAACCTGTAAGCCCTTTAGTAAGACAAAATCATCCGAAGTTTGACAACGCGATATGGTTACTGTTAACACGAAGTATAAACCTACATCACAAGGTCCACGCTGACTGCGCTTTCCCCCATAAAGAAACATCACCCACACTCTATCTTTACCTCTCTCTTTTCTTAAATCACTCGAAAATAAAAGCGTCTAACATTTTTTATCAACGGTAGGCTTTTGTTTTTGATTTGCTGCTTCCAAAGGGAGCTAATATTTTTTTCCGTGTCAAAATGTTTTCCACTTGAGTTTTGAAAAACAAGTATATCTCCAGCATTTTTTTATTAAATCTTCGAACAGTGCTTCAACAGGCTACCGATGGAATCACTCACGATCATGTTATATTGATATGGCTAATACCACATTACTGATAACGATGTGATCTGATATTATGCAGCTCATAGGCTAATTGAAAGGCTGAAATAAAGAGGTCACGACTATATCATATCGATCATGATATGGGGTGAACACAGAGTAACAAAATCAATCACGACAAATGTTAAGAGAATCATCCATGTATAGGAACAAAGAAGTTATTTAACTCTTTTACATTCCTTCCTATAAGATGCACACCTTTTTTTGGAAAGAGTCATGAATTCCATGAGTAAACATTACTGCAGCATTAGATATTCCAATACAACTGGTTTAAAATAATTGACACAGAAAACACCTACTTTGTTATAGGGCATATCCGGGGTGGCGAGTGTAGATCAGTCTCACAAATAAACACATGGCTATTTATCATGACACTTTTTGCGCAGATGATATCAGCTGACCGAGAAAAAAACGCCACCGAAATCGCTGATGCAGGAGAATCCGCCTATGCGAGTACAAGTGTGGGCGACACTTGTTGGCTCATCACGGCCGTGACTCCGTGAGTGCAACCCCCCCCCCCCCCACCAATATTGACCTCGTATATAATACCGACTCATAGTGACGGACAACGGAAGTTGGTGTCTTTCCCTGATCAGGTGACGGACGATCGGGGTGCATACAGTTTCGACATGTATATACGGCGTTGCCTATATGACATCAAATTAACAATTGACCTCATTTAGAAACATTTAACGGAAGGTCTTATTATAAACCATTTTTCCTGTTATTGTATGTCTTTTCACGTTACAACAAGGTAGATAAAGCTAAGAACTGCTGCTCTTTCAGCACCAAACAGCATAGGTTTCTTTTCCACTCTAGGACAGCATTTTACACAAACACTCTGATTACTACGCATCTGAAGAGTACTGCTCATGTCGGTTGACTTGGGCCCAGATCAGACTGCATGGCGCCTGTGGTTTCCGAGTACGGACGCTGCACTCATAGTCATTCATAGTCACGACCTGCCCCTCCCCCTCTTCTCACACTTTATGTCTCATCATACGATCTTATTGTACTGAAAACGTGTTTGTGTATCATAAAAGCGTGCATGATACTCTTTAATACTGAAAAGTGTTACCGTTCATGATTGTATACCAAATCTATTTACGTTTCAGATTATGTCGTGAAAATAACGCCAAAAATATTAGGTGATCAGTTGAACAATGGAAAGAATTTGTAACAGTGGTAAATCATCTTTGTTTCTCCATCAAACAGAAGCTGTCAGTGGGCAGTGGCTGGCCTTTCAATCGCTAGGACACACGCGTTGTAAGTTCCAGGTCTTGGTCAGGGAATTTGTACCGATATTCCACTGCTCTCAGTAGTCACGTAACCTTGGTGACAACAAGCAAGTCGAAGACATTGGGTTGATCGTTTGCGCACCCGTTGGTTGACCACATGTTTTCTACCACAGAATATATGACGTGCATATACCTGTCCCTCACAAGTCAGAAAGTTTGTAAGTTTCAAAAGGTCGATGGTTTAACCCGCGGGTATTCTGGCTTCCTCCACCTAAAAAACTAACGGCCATCTTGTTGTTGAAAAATGAAATAAATACACACATGAATCCACGATCAGCTGATTGGGTATATCAGAACTGCACGCATACCTGGACGTACTGGTGATTAGCCAAGCGAGGAAACCGGCCAGATTACGGGGGCTCTATACGTCCATATCGGTTAGCGAGCTCTGATTCAAGTTTGCCCACAGACATTACATGTACAACACATAAACACTAAAATAAATATGTAACAGAGCAAGATATTTAATTCATTTTTGCCCCGCCCCAGTCGTCGGCCAGTGAGCATTCTGCACCCAGTGACCCCAAACTTTACATTGATAAATGACCATGAAATGTACCTATTGTACCAAACTATGCCATACATAATGTGAGTCAGATGTATCCACGAATATTATATCAGTTAAAATAAAGCCTATACCTTAGTTACAAAACAATACACAAATGTTAAATCATTATTATTATTGATTTGACATTGGGTCTGTGTACCGAAAATATATGTGCCGCTGAAATGAATCAAATAGTTTTCTTTTGCTTCCCTTTCTTTATTACACAAGACCTCAATCAAATAGTTTTCTTTTGCTTCCCTTACTTTATTACACAAGACCTCAATCAAAAGGTTCAACAGTCAATATAACAAAAGCTGTGCATGTCCACTGTTTTTTGACCTTCCTGATTTGCATGTTCTTTTTGAACCTTAAAGGTGGGAAAAATTGCTCGTCTGACTCAGTTCTCCAGCACTGCATGTGTCGCCATTTACATATTACATGTTTTTCTTAACAGGATACTAGGGCTGGTAGATTGTTCTGGTGTTGTTAAAAATTGCCCATTTTTGACACCCGTACCCAACCCTGATTCGCATGCGTTTGTATAAGAATCCTACACAAGATGGTATACATTGTGTTTCCTGTTTGGATTGAGGCATACAGTATTTTTTCTCTACACTATTACACCAATCAATCCCATTTGTCTGCTCAACCAGTTGAATTCAATTTTTGTTTAAATCAGACTACACGCTAAGCCCGTGTAGACATGGAAGTTCAAAGTCCAAGTGGGCCTATGCGTGTGACTGCATGACTTCACAGCGGATATGTAGACCTCGTGGCCAGCAGGCATTGCATCATGTTGAAGTTGCACACTATAGGTCCAGCTAACACTGTATAAAATAGTTTTTCTGGCTCGATCGCACGGTGGAAAAAAATTCATATTTATACTAATAACGGAAATAATGAAACTGTTGTATTCCTTAGAAAGAAAACATTCTTGCAAGCAATAAACCAAATCGTGCAGTTGAACACAAAGTAGCATGATGCTGCAATCTATTTATAGGTCTACATGTCGGTTGATTTAATAATTTTTTTTCTTTCAAATGACGTCCAGTAAACAATGGCACCTGATGGCAATGAAGAAAAGACTACTTAATACTAGAGATTTCTTTGTACTAATCCATTGTGTCCAGCTTGTGGTGAGCCTTACACAAATAGATCTGTTGTGGTTGTTTACAGGTATGCTGGGCACTGAAATGACAACTACGACGCAAACTGTCGATGAGAGACACATTTTCTTCCACTGGCCGAGGGCTATCAAAGAAACCATACGTCAATACGATGTAGGCCAGCACTTAATATGCATCCAGAGGCTTCTGGAGTATTCTCACTGTAGTAGCCATAGGGCTAATAGGGGCCATTCATTGTGCTCACTCAAGTGTCACCAATGGCGATACTGCACGTATGTCTGATCCAGTATGATGACGTCATACTGATGCAGTTGACAACCTCAGAGCCCGGATAACCTAGTTTATCGGCCGGGAGCATCAGACTGTAGCCTCAGACGGGAAGACGACAAGGCGTCTGTGTCTGCGTCGGCTGCCTAAATTACTTCTGCCTTCATTGGAAACAAGCGAAATTTACCGCCTTTTGGTCTGCATATCATGTAGTTAGTTTCACCTCTTGTGCTAAAGATTAACATAATAGGGTCGCATAAGGAACTTCACTCGTGTCAGCCCATGACTTCAATCCGGAAGCCTGGGCGAAATATAGCGATCATTTACATGCTACCCCGGGCGACAACCCGCGCAAGGAATAGCACAGTGCAATGCATTACACATACAACGATCTTGCGATTACGAGACAGATGCTTGGTTCAATAGATTCATTACAAATGGACGTAATCATTGATATATCCAGAACTTTACATACTCATTCACCCCATAATTCACGATACACTATAATCCCCAAGCCATGAATGAACTTTCCAGACAACTTATTGTTCTAATACTTCAATTTTCTTTCCACTCATTTTAGAAAAACGTGATGAATGTGCAGAAAAAATATTTTCTTGCGTATGTATAGACCTATATAGCGCCTTCGTTTATTAGGCAAGAGTGCAAGAACAGCGGTCGCATGTGCAAAAAAACTGTTAATACCTTCGACAATTTCATCAATTACAGACAGAAACTGCGCGTGTGAACAAGTATTGTCAAGTCGTCTTCGAGTTAGATCATGACCTCTCCAAGACGTAACCGAAGCCGAAATTGGAAGATACATTCTCTGTGTGACCTGTTCATTGCCAAGATTGACGAAATACTCGGCAAGGTTTTCAGGCTGGTTTTGAATATTGTGTACAGGGGTTAGGTATTGCCTTGTAAGTTACCCAAACAAAGGTAATAACATATTTATTCCAAGTATCCAAAATAATTGCTTTTTGTGTGGAACTGTTCCTGAAAGCTTTATCAGGTTATTGATGTAACAGCACTGTCTTATTGTCTTCAAGTTATTTAAACCAAATCAATGTTAGAATATGTTGCATGTTATGAGTGTACAAATCCTAAAACAAGCTTTGCACGTTTACACTTTGTCTCTTCGCATGAATTACTTTCTACAGAGTTTTCACTTTGCGTCTGCCAACAGCAATGATTTGGTATGAAGCCGACGATGACAGTTTAACAAATTCATGACCTCATGGCGGTTATTGCACATTTCCCTCCAAGAGAGCTTCAGATATACGCCTACTGACGATCGGTAGAAACTATGCACACTGCTTTATTGTTATGTTAAACTCTTGCGCAGTATTTTGGCAATAAAATCAATTTTTATTATATTGTTCAAGGCATACAGCTTACATGATCTGTCCACCAATATTAAACATCGGGCGCCATTGCGCCATGAGGTGGCGACAGTTGCCTAAAAGCCGGGCAAGGTACGAGGCTATATTCTTGCTACGGATTGGGTCGCACCCATGAGCTTTTGCCCTCTATATTCCGCTGTTATCTGGCCAGTTCCGACTTGGCCTATCTGTGTTTTGTTTTCAAAACTCTCGGATCATGTGTACTTAGATCACTTTTGATTCAGGGTTTTTTACAGCAAAACAGGAGATTAACACCATAAAACGACTTCAGAAATACAAAAAAAAAAAACAAAAACAAAAAAAAAACTAGACATGGTGAGTAAAACCAAGGCAACGAAATCCGACCTCCTGAAAGTGTTCTCACGCTAGAAACATACTGCATGTATTGCTTGTGTATGGAAAGCCCTCGATGCAGCTCTCCCCAAGGTGTATACTCAGGACTGTGACAGAAGTAGAGCTCGCATTCTATCTTTTTATCGTATATACGGTATAAACCTACATTAACTTACATCGTGTATATTAATATGCGTTATAGATTCCTGGGCGAAACGACACACTTACAGATGTACTTTAAGCGTATACATCTTCGATAAACACAGTGCATTATTTGCTGGGAACGTCACGCGTACGCGTAGCCTTGTCAAGCAACATTGTGATATTTCACAACATATGCACACCTGTTCATAAACACTGTGGTCTATGTTTTGTTTTCTTCATATATAAACCATAGCTGAACAGTTTAGTTAAGCCAGTGCTCTAGTCTTACTACAATTCTCATGCATCCGGTCATTCCATATATCGCTTCTGCTGCGCTTCTTTTTAGTGATAAAACAGGTGAGATCGATTCAATAGGGTGGTTTTAACTCTAGAATGGATTTCTGGTGAATGTAGCCTACATGCATGATAATAGGTGTGAGTGTCTATCATAAGTTACATGTTTACGAACACGCCAAACAAACATCACAGTTTCTGTCCCCCACCCCTACTGCCTTAACATCTCCTGCTTGAAAGTCGTAGTTTCATATGATGAAAATAGCAAATAGCTTTCCCACTTTCCTTTGCATAGTATGTGTATGTTTTCTATAGAGAGAAGAAAGGGTCCACTGTCATTTGAAAATAAACTGGTAAATAAACGGTGGTTGATTCTTCAACTGTTTCGGGTTCCAGATCACCTTCATGACCAAAGTGATATAGTCAATCGAAAATCAAGCCTTTAAAGACAGCATTATATGTTTAAAGATCTGCATTTGACGAATACATAGCATACTTGGTGGTCTTTGTAACTAACTATCTGTGAAACAGGTGATGCCCTCAATCAATGCACGTCAAGTCCTTTCAGTTCAGACACCACAGTTTAGTTGTCAAAGAAAGTCAACCACTTGCCTCCACTGTATACAGTAAAACACTTCCATCTGAGATTCTTCTTCATGTAGTCTAGCCTGGGGCAAGGATGAAGGTGTGGGTATCGCGTCATTCATCGTTTAATCAAAAGTTTCCAAAAATAGGCCATTTACCCTTGACCTAAAAATCGATTAATTTCCAACTTCGACATTGGAATCTGATTTAGATTTTGCTCCTGCATTATCTAATGTTCCTTTTGACGTCTTCTCTATTAGCTATACCAAGTCTTATTCTATTTTATTGAAGGCGATCGTTTTCTAACCATGCCTCGAGCTAGTCACAGTTCTTGTGGTTAAAGCAAAGCGCCGACAACGTCTTATATTGTAACCGTGACTTTTGGTTTAGCAGTATACCCTTCACTTATTAAACAGGGTTGTTTGTATACGAAAGCTGGATACGGCTGAACATGCCATCAAGTTGGTTGACCGCCTATACTGGTGTTTATCATTCTGCCTGAATTCCCCGGCGTCCAACAATTACTGTACACGAACCTGTCAAAACACACAGGCGTACAGGTTACTGCAACCCGTCAGCGTAACGAGTTCTCACCGCACTGAAATAAAACAAAATGAGACGTATGCATGGAAATTTATTCAGCTCAATTTAGAGCTTCTCAACAATATTTACACAGTGTATGAATGGTAGTGTATAAGGGAATTCATAAATTGCCCTAGCACCTGGAACCTAGTCAATATTGGGTCATTGTCTGGTGATGTAGTGTTGTCAATACGTCAACACTTGCCGATGATACTTCTCCGTCTGTTCCCCCTAATAGAAAGGTGACAACACGCCGTGCTGACTGCTTACAAGTATAAATTAGATTTGACCCTAAAACTCGATATTCGCTGAGCACATTGAGTCAGCGTAGATATCCATGAACATATAAACAAGGGATAATACACAAACCGGTCCCGAGGGACCGAATCCATCCCTGCTGCCTTTTGACATTTGCAGTTCTCGTATCATACAGATGTATACATGTAGGCATTATCCTATCTACCATCAAGGGCTTTATATGGGCATATGCCTTTAAAATTCATTGAAATCGGGTCATGCGCTAATTTTGCGTTTATGGACCAGGAACCCCCACTCTGGTTGAAGACTGGTATGCGAATGTCCATTTCGACGCCTGGTTTCCTAGAACCCCACACGAGATTTGCTCTTTCCGCATAAAGACCATAATTGAAGCTTTTAGTAATAATGAGAAGCGGTATTTCTGAAACAGTGGTTGGTTGCTCCCACCCTTTCACTATAACATCTGGTGTGGGGGATGTTTAAGTTGAAAACCTGTTGTATTTGACCACGGGTCCTCAACGAGCCTTCTTTGAAATTAATTACAGTTATCCGAACGAGTATTAAACGGCTGACACAGGTGAAGTGTATGGTAAATGTGAGATAATTTAAAACAGATTTTTCTCAACCAATGCTGACTTGAAAGCTATCCAGCAGCAACGGTTTATAGTCCCGAGTATGAATTTTTCTCCTTATAGCCACAATATGAAGTTCAGGGTGTAAGTCTTATGGGTTCCATAGATCTTTGCATAATAGTTTAGGGTTCACAACATAAAGTTCACAGCACATGTATAAACTTCTGTGTTCTACAGTGTGAACCTTTGGTTCCACCGAAGATGAAGTTTTCTGACTAATCCGTTTGGGTTCCATAGTTCCCGGTTCTCTGTATAATTCTATTGGGTTCCATAGTTCCCTGTTCTCTGTATAATTCTATTGGGTTCCATGGTTCCCTGTTCTTTGCATAATTTTATCGGGTTCCATGGTTCCATGGTTCCCTGATGCCGGTATAATTCTATTGGGTTCCATGGTTCCCTGTTGTCTGTATAATTCTATTGGGTTCCATGGTTCCCTGTTGTCTGTATAATTCTATTGGGTTCCATGGTTCCCTGTTGTCTGTATAATTCTACTGGGTTTCATAGTATGAAGGGCTCTAATATAACTCTCTAGGGATAAGAGCTAGGACCGACATTCATGTGACACATTTAGTCGCACTATCGATCAGGTCTGTCTGACATTGCAATGTTTTTATTGTTTGGCACCTTATATTTTTTCAGTATTCGCCTATCCGTGTTTTATAATACACCCCTGACGAGCTCTGTCGTCAATTTGTGCAAGTTTGCTCTCATTTGAAATGCTGATGAAACTCAAAATCAGGTTTGTCATTGTTAATAAATATTTGTATTACTTAACGTTTAATTCTTTGAAGCCTTTATGCCTTCACCCTCTTCCTTATGAATCAACTGATTTTTCTTACTCTTAATGACAGTATACCAGATTTAACAAATCATGCATCCCAGAAAGGTCTAGTGCAATGTGAGTATACCTAAAATGCACTTTAGTGTGGAGGGGTCAAAAGTGCAAGGTGTTATTTATTTGTTTATTTATTCATGTTAGAAAAATTTTGACAGACGTAAATAACATCATAAATCAAGAAAATGTCATCGTTTTGAAGATACGGGCTTTGGAGCTTCTGTCTAACTCCCTATTACTTTGGCAATGGCATACACCTCATAAACTGCCCCTGGAGAAATTCCAGTCCAATCAAGTCATGGCTACAATCTAAAGCCTTGAAAAGTTCTACAGACCAGTCATGAATATATCACCACAGGAGTAGTATGCACCCGTAAACCTCAGCCATTTCAATCGATGATAAATCCATCTGTTTGCTTCTTTGACATTTGACTCTCGCTGAAAAGGGATAAAAAAGTATACAGAAGTTTACATCGAATAAAAGTCGAAAGGAAATTTTAAAAAATAATATGGAGGTAACCGCATTGAACACTTGCTCGCATTGAATTCGCACGCATATTCAAAAGTGAGCTATGCTGAGAAAGAATGACAGACATAAAAGTGTTTATAAGCATGATATAGCTGTTTATAGATCGCGAGCTGGTATTTGCAGTTATGGCTATTGTTCATACCACCATGAACTAGCTTTGCTCACAATGGTAATAGTTGGATGTCACTGGCTGACGGACATGTTCTCTGGGTCCTGACATTGTTCTTCTCTGTCACCGGGATGAATGGGACACCCCATCTGAATGAACTCTCTGTATCTGTGTACTGAGGTCCTGAGGTCATCAAGCCTTCACCCCGCATGACATTTCTGTACCCCCGATAAAGAATGGAATGCACGAGGGAATGTTGTGGTTAATACCCTAGCTAGAAAGTGGACAGTGTATCTGTTATAGATCAAATTATACAAATTGTTAAAGTATATGTTTGTTGTTCTCTTATGCAATCAACCCAAAGCAAATGTTAAGTATTGTGCACATGCAGAAAAGCAAAGTTTAACTTCTTTCATATTAACAGCTCGCCACGATATTGTTGAAGTGGCCTTACGTCATTATCATTCATTCATATTAGCAACGTATACGATTTCTAATACTGAGCAATTATAAGAGGAAAGTCGTCTTTGAGAGCGAAAGTCACTCATATGAACTGCACTCTTTCCTCTCTCTCTCTCTCTCTCTCTCTCTCTCTCTCTCTCTCTCTCTCAACAATCTTTGTTTCAGCAGATATCAGCATCGGAGATTAATTCACCTTTCTTTCTTCTGCGTACGTTGACTTCTTTACTGAGTCAACTACAAGCATGCCTAGACTAAATTCCAACTCAGGAATGTGTACATGCTTACAGTTTCTGTTTCGGAGAATTTCATTTATCAGAAATGACTGTGGATGGGCAAGGGTCAAACGGATAAGAAATCTATAGCCGGTACAATCACATTCTTAATTGGCAAGAAGCGATATCACGATGGTTCAAAGCGATAGGGTGATGATAGGAAGCGATTGCACAAAGATACTAGGAGATTACATGAAGTCACGAGGAGATGACTATCGCTTCATGCCAACGTGCCACGGTTTCGAACAATCGTCCGATCGCTTCTTGTCAGGGTACCATCGCCTTGGGCTGTCGTAAGATCGTTTCGTGCCATCGTGTCTTCTTTTCGTTCACCTTACTTGGCATATTATCGCGTCGTCACAACGAACCATGGCGGTATCGTGCCATCGCTTCGTTTCATCATGAGGCGGCTTGAATACCTTATGGACATTGAACTGTACTTCTCAGAATGGTCGTCGTGTGCCTCCTATCTGCATATGGGCAACATAAATGAGTTCAGTGCAGATCTGATTATTTAATAAGGCAGACCGACAAAATGGCTTTATTACCTGTGATTTAGACCGAGAATACTTGACATGATGGTGAGTCAGTATGTGCTGCTGAAACACGGTAATGCTCATGAATACAGGTGATTTATGGAGCTATCGATGACAGTTTGCTACAAGATACCTATGTCATTAATATCCGTGTATGACTTCACCTGATTTACACTGATTTTAGGAGGTACCGATAAGTACAATTGCCCGAAGGCGATGACTTCATTGAGTACTGGATCACACAACCCTTAGATAATAGTGTGAGTTAGGAATTTCGTGTTTCACAATGTTTATTATTACCACAGCACGCGCCTTCCCCACAAATCTGTGGTCACATTTTTGTTTATTGAGCTGCCTGGCCTTTTGCAATCGGAGTAGTAGTATTCAGAAGCATGACTGAGCGTTAAATTTCACCCTGTGATGAATGAGAGACCTGGCGAAAACCGTCGTGTCTATTTGATTTGGGTCTGTGTACACAAGCTCCATTGAAGTCCCTCCAGCCTTGTCGCCGCATGGTACTCACGTGATCAGCAAGCGCGCGCTAATGTGCCAGAACGAGGCTGAGCTGAACTCGTCTTTAATGACCGGAAATTCTATGACCTCGAAAGACAAATATCACAGTTTGCATTTCCTTAGATACCATGAGACTGCTCTTTCAAAATCCCCGCTGTCCTACATGTCCTTCACATTTTCAAGCCCGTTGTTTCTTGAATAAAATCTCTGAAATTAAAACTGTTGGAAAAAAGGTGGGGTCAATTTATCACATATTATATTTGAAATCTATCGGTTTGATATTTCGGTTGAAAAAATAAACCATGTCCTTTATATAGGTAACTGTTGTAATAAAAGAAACAGGCCTTTATTATAACCATACAATAACATTGTGTTTGAAAATGTTTAATGGCGTTATAACTCCTGTCCAAATTTTTGTAGCCATAATATTAGACATGTTCTTGAGTACGGGTTTAAAACACTAATAAATAAACAAATAAATGAATGAATAAATAAATGAGACCGTGGTATTATCTACAAAATATAAATTAGCTGTCCCAAGTTTTTTGAAATTCAGACCTCATTTAATATCCCTTCAAATTCAAAGCCTCTTTTATGACAGCTTGTTAAGTATATAAATACTAAAGCACAATAGTCCAGGAATACAAATCTGTACATTCGGGAGATTCGTATATAGCTCTTTCATGGAGCCATTAAACGCAAGCTACTTTGCCTCTCGGGCTCTTTTTTGTGGCTTCACGTTTGTAAATGCCGCTATTTGTCTCATTCTCTTAGAAGTTTTCCGCCCACCAAGTCATCTCACATATTATGGATCGCAAACAATGGGGTCATAGTCACAAAGGCTTTGTTGTTCACTAGCTTTTTAACGACGTCGAATTCCGTATGAAACGTAAGCTCTTCTGTTGTTATAACTACAGCCGAAATTTACATTTCAAATTCGCTGCTAACCTGCACATGGATTGTCGTTTATACATTTCTTACTGTATTCAGGTACTATTCATGTCACTTTTGCGAGGACAGAAATTATGTTTATAGTTTGAAGTTAGATATTTAACCTTTGTTACAGTCGTGTTTATAAAATATGCCTATGTCATATTTATGTAATATCACTGTATAGAAATGTTTTGCTATCTGTTAAGAATTATCGATACAGAGCAATAAGTTAATCAATCAAGGAGGTGACCATCAAACAGCACATCGAGTGCATAAACACAGAGCTAAGCCATTCATCAATGATGTGAACAACACCTCCATCAATCTGTCCACCAACCAATCTATCCATAAAATATACTGTACATATGTATTGCCATATCACACAGGTTAAATTAGGCGATGTTTTGAGAAAGGTGCTATCTCTGGTACATGAACTACGTATATGTGATAGGTAGCACACGACTGGCTTTTGTCTTTGTACCATATGCTCACTTGTTTACAACGCTGCCTGGAAAACGGCTGCTACTGCATACGTGGTCTTCAGTTTACTGAACGTTATCCACATTGTATCATTGGTAGTTTTCCCCCACCCCCGCCGTCTTCCGCTGAGCGCTCGTGCACGACATAGCTATGTGATTCTTCACCTAGGATCAGAGTTTATGTAACTGGCAAAATATTGCTGTTGTTTTTCGTCATACCGCATGGGGTTTCCATTCTTCCAACATGTATCTGTATGTGATTGGCCATTTTTGGATGTACATGTATTTGTGTGGTGTGTTGTCGTGGAATCTGAAACCAGTGACCCTTAATCCAACCCTGAATCGATTCTTTTCCCAATTCACGTCTACACGAGCCCAGAAATTAAATCCGACACTGTCGGTGGGTGAGCGGAACACTAAGAAAAAAATAGTGTAAGAAATACGTTTTCACAGTCGTAAAGTTCACCCGAAGAGGTACACGTATATAATAGTGCAGTACATTTATAGCTCACAGGCATGATATGAGTACCTGACATCCCCAGCCGTCATAGGGAGGGCTACAAATAGTCTACCAACTTTACAGGTCTGTGAATGGGTTATACAGACCTCAATAGCTTGTGAGTACAGATATGTTCAACTGTGTGTTTGCCAGTATAAATCCACGGTACATGGTGAAAGGGTTCTAACGGCAAGCACTATTAGGCGAATCTGGGTTAACCAGACAGTATTGTGTACACAGGCTTATCGCCCTCTTAAGCTCTATGAGATATTTTAGTCTATTGCGACATTTAAAACTGAAGTGTTCTGCACTCCCACAGGCCCGCGACTTAGCAGATAGATATCAAGTATACATGTCCAATTGAAGGGACGAAGATCGCGTTACACTGCAAACCGTACCAACACTGGTGTCAAGTCCATTTGGTACGGACATCGTTTGTAGCGTCCGGTACACGAGCCTATCACACTGATATATGATATCAACCGTTTATAAACGTTCTAAACACACAGCACACCGGGAATCCGGGCGGCGTTTGTGTGACCTGTATAAATGGACATGTCTTTTGAGTGATATTGGCATATGCTCCGTTAAGCGTGCACGAAGGTCTTTATATCCAGGCCTACTGAGTTTTCATTGTATGCATAAACTTGTTCGTACAGACGACGACATCTATCAAAATTCAGTCTCTGATTCGTCTATCTGCCTTGAATAGGTTACCGTATTCGCAGAACAGGCAAGCAATACAATCTCGCGCCTTCTGTTTCCTAACGGAATCAAGGATTCACGCGGGGGGGGGGGGGGGGATAGCAATGCTGATCAGCAATGTACGAGTCAGTAACTTTTCTGGCCTCTATTTTCCAGTGATCGCTAATGATTCAGCAGTTAACAACAACAACATGTTGAAAAATTTCTTGTATCATCTTTTTGAAATAGCTAAATTGCAAACCGTTGCAAATCGAATTGAAAATTACTATCTAGCAGTCGACTTAAAGTATTTCTTAGTCTTCGACGTCAGTTCCCCGGTCTTAGTCTGTGCTATCAAGGAATGTCGCCTTGAATGCTCTTCATTGTCATAAATTCGTTGTATCAACGTGTTGCATGAGTATACGACCTGATATTTCGTGGAGATGATTAATATTTTCACGAGCCCGAAGTATAGGCAACACGCTAATATAACATATTGTCGTGAAAACTTTTTTTTTTTTTTTTTTTTAAATTTGAACACCGTATGTACACTTTTAGCTGTTGTGATACCCATATACGATTATTGTTAAAATACTCATGATTAGCTTGTTTTATTAAGATATATAGTTGATTTATTTAGGCCTATTTTTTTTATTTGATGGGTGTTTTTCGCCGTACTTAAAAATATTTCTAGTGCTGCGGTCAGCATTATGGTGGGAGGAAACGGAGCAGAGCCCGGCGAAACCCACGACCATCCGAAGGTTGCTCACAGACCTTCTTCCCACGTAATACCGGAGAGGAGGCAAGCGGATACGTGAGGATACAACGATCGCAATGGTGAGAGACACGTATGTCATTACGCTACATTCAAGAATATTTCACTTATGCGACGACAGTATTACCGTATAGGGAAATTGGGCAGAGCCCAGGGGAAACCCACGAACGTTCCCACGTACCGCCAGAGAGGAAGCCAGCATGAGCTGAACTTGAACGCACAGCGACCGCATTGGAGAGAGGCACCTGGGTAATTACGCTGGGTCTGGAGCCTTAATCCCCCTCGACCACGCAGGCCCCTTGTCCAGATGAAAACCTGACAAATAATATTGAGTTCTGCATGAATAAAACATTAGCAAGAGGAAAGGCGATATGCGTGATGACATCACAGAATAGTTCATATTGCTCAAACATGTTCCTTCACCAGTCTGTGTCATTGTAAATATAGCCTACATATGTTGTGTTAGTTGTTAAGGGCCGTGGTCATTTAATTGCATACAAAGTTGATTACAATCGTTACGCTTGAAATAATGCTTTCCACATGTATCATCATTGTATTATTAAAGTAGAGGATAGAAAAAATTATTGTACGATAATAAAAGACATCCTTCATTTTATATCCAACTACCGTTTTTATTTCTTGCATTTATCATTTATTAATTGCAGGAATCGTTAGAATATTGATGTTCTGGCCGCTAAAGCGGGGGTGTCAGACATTCTCTGCAGGAATTGTTTGAAAACAAAATGGCGCCCGAAATGCAAGACTTGACTCGATAAATATAAGCCTTGCCGCAAGACAACAGCGACAACGTGGCAAGTTATTTTAGAAAACTTTGTCAAAATGTTTTACAATGGGCACAATATTTTCTCTATCCTGGTTAGTCATCGCTTCAAACATTCCTCATCACCAGAGTGCATTACATAAGGTGTTGCATTGCCAGCAGATCAACAGGATGACATGTTTTAGTCCCTAACATCCGCTTTTTAAATTCCTACATGTTTGGGGAGTCTGGACTGACAGGACCACACTCATGTGTACATCCACTTGTTCCTGCACAGCAATCAGCTGTCGGGCAGGGTTTCTGTGCAGCATAGTTCAACGTTACCTGACTTGAGCATTCACCTAATGATATTAACACAATACGCAGCTTGTCACTGTATTTATTGGTTAAAACAATATTTTTATTTCTAATATAGAGACATAGATTGACGGACTGGCTACGCATATATTAACACCTCTCCGCGCCGTATACATTGTGACTATATTTATTCGTTTATTTACTAATAAACACTAACGCCTACGTGCAATATCATTCACGATCACATTTTTTCCCGATAAATTGACATCTGCTAAATCTGAAGTTCTTGTACAGTTACTGATTTACTTATTTGTTTGATTGATTCATGTCTCACGGCACTTATACGATGAAGGTCGGGTTTATGGGCCGAGGAAAATTGGAATTCCAGATCCAAACCACCGCCCTTTGCGTTGCAAACTTAAAGCAGCAACCCATACAGTGTAACAGCTGGATTCGAACACGCGACCTCGGTGTTAAAGAGTTTGACAGCTGCGGCGAGACTTGGCCTTAATATAGTCTTGTGTATATACCGTGAAGAAAATATGTGACAAGGTGTCATATAGATATAACCCACATGACGTCACATTCATAAAGTTATGATCTGTACAGATATTCTGTTTCCGAAAAGTACATATCGTTCTAAACAGGAACAAGTGCATGTATATTTAGTACCTGAGTCACGTGAAATTAATTACCTTTTAGCTTAATATAGACCTTTTCTTCGAGGGACGATAATTTGTCTTTCCTGTGTCGTTTACTCCTGGAGAGACATCGCCGTAGTTTATACATTATGCACTGGCGTACTGACATACGCTCTCCCATACATACCACTTGCACACGACGGACGGTGGATATTTTAATATATGTGGATACATGGATACACTAAAAAATAAAACTTGTCGTAAAACAAAGTATCATTGCAAGTTCCTATTTCTATTGCTAATTACATCGTCTAGCCATGTTCCCTCCGTTTTTTACTGCGTGTCCGATCAGATTTTTTTCTGAGAAAGTACTAATTAAAGATAGTTGTAAACTGGTTAGATTGGCGAGAAGGCCTGATAATACATGCGTCTCTGGGAGAACTGGCTGGGCAGACGGGTCCACCACTTACACCTTCTCACTACCGCCACTGTGTCCCGTCATACCTCCATCATTAACCAGCACTGACTGTCGCGTGGCACACGTTAATATCTTTCTTTCTATATCCATATAATTAACTTACATGTCTAACAGCTCAGAGTTGGGATAAAGAATAGAGGCTGTCAACAGCACTGACGGATTTGTCTCCTTCAAGCAGTTACCACCAGCGCTTTCATTATTTTTTTTTAACTTTTGGCCATTGTTATCTATACTAACAAAACTGCTTAACAATGTGCCTCTTAATGAATTTTTTCTAGGGCATAAAACAACACAGCCTTTCTTAGCCAGGAATGAATGTCTATATATCATTATTTTTCCCGTTTAATGGCTATTACAAAATTGCACGATACACTGAGAGTACACTCATGTAATCCCAAACCATCGAGTACAAAAGGTCCACATGAAATTGTGTAAATATGGAAACGGTATAGTTTGGTGACGAGACGCATAGTAGGAATTGAGACGATAATAGACTGGATGAAGAGAGGTAGTAGAAATTCAGATGATGATGGATTACACCAAAAGGCCAAGCAGACATGATTATGGGCGGTGATAATTTTGGTTTAAGAAATGGTGCAGAATACAGAAAGGCCGAGGGAATCAAAACCATATAGGGTTTACAGTGAATTACTTGTTGAATATCAATGTGTCACATCATGCAGTATCAAGAAATTCCTAAGAAAGTTGTAAAACATCAATCAAATAAATAAATCCTTAAATATTTTTTATATTACAGTCTTTATTTAAACAGGTTTATGAATAATTCCGACATATAACAAATAACGACATTATGTTCTCTATATTTACACGAAGGCGAAAGACCCCACAAAACTAACGTAATGGTGAGTAAAAAGACATTTAAAACCTGTATCTGACCCTAAGGCATAACTTTAATGTCATATCAGTTTTTCACACACACACGCCCATTGCAGGAATACGGTTCACATGGACTTTATTTAAAACTATTATCAATATGGTCCATAAAACCCACCATACAATCAAAACATTTGACTTCCTTTAACTTCGTGAAAATTTTTTTTAAAAATCAGTGAAGGACACATGGAATGTTCTTTTTACTTACCATAACTTCAGTACTAATTAAAGAGAGTTATAAACTGATTACATTTAACCAGGTCTTTCCCTTTCTCTATACTAAAGCAATAAAAAATCCACAGTTATTACAGACCATAGCATTTCAGATAGTTTGTTAAACTGTGCAATCGGGAAAACACCACAAATTCACAAAACTTTTTTCTGTCTTTTATTTTTTAAATTCAAATATATTTCACCACGAAAGTGTACTTGGCATTTGACATAACCAGGACACGGATTTCACTCTCTGTAAGGAATACCATAATCTTCTCCCGAAAGACACGCCCACCTCCTGTCACTTTCCCGGATTTTACTCATCTAACTCCGCCCCAATCCTTGGTTAGGCAATTGTTCTTCGGACGCAGTGCGTCATTAACGTCGATAATACATGCAGAGTTAGTGCACGCCTGCCATTTGCCGAATGTTAATCATAGCCTTCAAATGCACATCCGGTGACATCGTTGAATTCCGTGACCTTGCATGCATATCAATGAGTGGGCGATAATGCTCTGTCACCACACTTTGTGCTCATTCACTAACAGCTGTTGCACGTCTCACCCGAATAGTTTTATTTCCAGGTCACAAAATAATTCTTCATATATTTCATAAAATTATATGCAACTATATCGGAAACAAGGATTCGGAATTTAAAGTCGTCGAACTTCCTATTAGAAATAGTTATCGCAAATATACATTGCATTGTTCTGTTGAAGCGGCCCAAAGTTCACCAAATCAGCTTTGTGGTTTTTCCATAGTTATTCACAGAAGATGACAAGAATGTGCGCCACAGGCGATCAGTCGGTTATGATGAAATTCGGTCAGCTCATGTAAAACTGACCACCGTTAGATGAGTGCAAATGTACGAGAATGGACCATTAAACAATATTAAAATCCAAATTTATACCTATACTGGGCAATATGTCTTTCATCAGAAACGCTTTATTGTTTATTTGTTTATTATTCAAGAATATTTCATGCATGCCGATGGATGCCTAGTTCATGAAGGGCCACGTTGGAAACACTATGGAGTGTGGCCAGGCGTGTAACTGACAAATCCTCCGCGGTATAGCCCCAACCAATCCGACAGCAGCTTAAACTTGTATCTAGTTTGGCCATGGCGTGGACCTAAGTCCTGGGGGAATACTACTTTAGCCATGGAATGGACATAAGTCATGGGGAAATACTAGTTTGGTCATGGCGTGGACATAAGTCCTTTCTTTGACCATGGTGCGGACATAACTCCCAGGGAATACTAGTTTGGCCCTGGTGTGGAGATAAGTCCCGGGGGATTACTATTTTCGCCATGGCGTGGACATAAGTCCTAGCCCCGGTTTTATGAAGCGCCCTTTGCCAAGTGAATCTTTATAATAACTACCACGAGAGGGTATGTTGTAAAGATATAAAGTACACTTAGGTACGGTCTATACTTAACACTAAGTATATCCTTCATGCTATTTCTCGATCATTTATCCATCGTGACACTCACATTCCGCTAACAGCTTTAAATATCATATACACAGAGTTTAGGCCAATTTATTTTTCTAATCTTTTGTTTTCTAGAAGTGGTTGTCATCAATATTACGGGGGAATGAATCTTGCAACCAGGCAGTTGAAACATACCGATTTTTATGAGCAGTTGTGGACAATTTTTTCTGAAGCTTGAGCTTTTATTTAAATATCATGTCACACTTCAGGTAAATGTACGAAGTAGGGATACAATACTCTATACGACATACTGACGGATAGACAAAATATGCTGGACGCACATCTGAGAATAATATATCCTTACGTGTGAAAGTGCACTTCCCATGTGCAGTCCGTACACAATTAAAGAACATCTTCTGATTTAACTGCAAATAAAAGCGTTGTTGACTCTAATGAGCTTCAGATTTACATCCTTGTTAGTTATATATAAATGAAAGCAAAATAAAAGGGGAATTTTGTTCATTTCACATAGAGGTGATACATCCTTGTCCTAAATCCTTAAAGCTATTTAAGGTGATTAACCCTCTGAAAAATGCCACCACCTGTTTTTACTTACTTTAGTCATTTAATTAACTCTCCATCAACAACTACACATCCTTGACCTATGCTGTCCTCTGAACATTCGGATCTGTTCCATTAATATTAATTTTAGACAAAACAAGAGTTAGGAGGCTATATAAATATCGTACGACAATATTTCCAATGCGTTGTTTCATCTAAACAGATAATTTTATGCTGTAATATTTGTGTAGGTAGAAACACACTCGGAATTTTTCTTTGATTTGATTCAGCCCATCAGCTGATTTCATTCAGCCCATCAGTTGATTTGGTTCAGCCCATCAGTTGATTTGATTCAGCCCATCAGTTGCATGATGGCACTGAATGCTGTACATAGGCGAATCCTACCAAGAGTGCGGAAGCTGGTGGCCATTTTCATTACACTTGACCGGTTCATCTCCTCGTCACTTTATTATATTACGGAGACGAGCTTGTTGAGGTTCTAAAACCACGAGGAAATGTGATTTAGAAGAATAGTCACGAAAAATCGCGAAGTTTATTTTACACACTGTTATATCTCTGAAGACGGCTTTACAACTATGGGCTGCTAATCCTCAATTTGAAAACAAATATTATGGTTGCATTAGCATACACTTTTCTTCTTTGCTTATCGGTTTCTCTGTCATATTCTCCCTTATCCTTATAAATCAAAATCACCGTAATACTGGTTCTATATATTCCGTGATAATTGTAATCAACATTTATGCGTGTTATCGGCCAATGTATAGTGTTTGCAACTGATAAGGAAACAAAACCGCACAATTTTTGGTCAAGTTTTGACATCATTCAACGGAAAATATTACACGTCTTCTGCCAGACTTTTGGCGTGTGAGCATGTTTGTTTTGACGAAACTATTTAGTAAAACGCGCAAAGCGGAGGTTGCCTCAGTCAGACGTACATGTACACATATGCAGGATTTAGCACATAGCGCACAGGATAAGCATTTCAATGTAAAGAATACAGTATTAAGATATCAGAAATCATAACAGAAATCATAACATATTTTACATGTTTTAGTGCCGCTTGACAGCACTAAGACGGTAATTAGATACCGGTATACTGAGATATGAAGCAAATTATTTTTCATAACTTTTTTCTTAACTGTTAATTCTGGTAAAACGTGCATAACAGATACTGAACAAACATTTGATTGTGAAGAACAGATCCATCAGGACACTCATTGGAAATCCGTGAGAAGATCGATGATAGGCCCTGTACATGTAATTTGCATCTCTCACGTAAACCAGATCCGCTTCTCAGTGTCGAGTGCAACGTATGCTCACATGGGCGTGAAACTCCTTGTCATACCTGCACCGTATAGGGTCCTAAGCCCCTAGGGCGCGAAAACGGACATTACCATGAACACGTGAAAAAAAAACAAAACAAAAAACAAAAAAAATAAAAAAAAACAGAAAGGTTGCGAAATTTCACGAGAAAGTATTTTTCCTCTTTCCTCTATAGTTCACCTCACGGCGTGTTGTTGTCCGGGAATTCCTTTGTCGCTTTGTTATGCTGTCTGTCCTGGTCATGCTCTCTACAGGTATATTAGCACGAATTTCGTGCATTTTGTATCGACTTTAATATTGCTCTCAATATTGGCCACAATTGCGCCACATTGTGCTAAACATATTCATTCATAACCTTTTATAAAACCTAAGTGTAATTAACTATTGTCATAATGACATGAATCAAGTGTTGTGCTTACGAAATAAACCTTTACTTTCTGCCCAAATTACAAAGTTGTTCATACCAACCATCTGATGTAAAGAGAGCTTGAGGTATACGCCCTTTTTCTTTTTCAGTTTATCCTTAGTTTATTTTTTTCGAAAAACGATTGTTGTGATGGCGGGGGCGGGGGTCCATGGTCTACTGGTTGGAGCGCTGGTGCAGTACAATGACCCTGGAGCCTCTCGCTCGTTCAAGCCCAGTTCATGTTCCTCTGCTTTTGATTGGACAGTAAGGCTTATACTCCATACCCTGCAGTAGATGCTATATGCATCTGATGACTCAACAGTAGGGAGAACGCCATGACGTAACAGTTACAATGTCACGCAACAATGACAACAACTACACAACCTCACAAAAGAATGTTGAATGAACATTGTCAGTAACTTTATGACGTCATAATTCCCCGACCACTGCTTGGTAATTCAGATCTCCTCGACACGACAGCAACTTTCTGTTGAAACTTCTTCTGTTTTCCAAGAAACAAATTTCAGTGTTGTTTTTAGAGTCTTCCGCGAAATGAATTCGTTGCCTGGTTACTGAGTGAAAGGATAGCCTATTTCTGCCATCTCAGTAGTTTTGAAGCTTAGCACTACTGCAGTACATCACAAACACAGATACAGTCAACCTGTGTGGTCAAAACTCAGTTTAGTAAAATTTTAGACCGGGTCCAAAAGCTACGAAACTGTATACCATACCCCAAAGCTCCTCGACGCGACAGGAAATTACTGTTAATGCTTCTTTTGTTTTTCAAGAAACAAATTTCACTGTAGTTTTTAGGGTCTTCCGCGGGCTAAATTCGTTGCATGGTTTCTGAGTGAAAGGATCACGAAACCATATGTGATCAATAACCCTCATATTCAGACTTACAGATCACATACAGTTTCGTGTCCTGTCACTCAGTAACCATGTAACTAATAATACCCGCAACAGGAAGGAGAACGCCATGACGTCACAGTTACAATGTGAAGCAATGATGACACCAATGACACAACGTCACAAAGAAATGTTGAATGAACATTGTCAATAACGTTATGACGTCATAATTCCCAAATCACTGCTTTTCAAGCTAGCCGACGGAGCACGGTCAAATGTCAATTCCCTCTGTCGCAGTAGCTGTTAGAAAAAAAAATGCTTTAGCGAAATAAACATGTATATCGTCCAGCCTTTGGGCAAATTTAACCGCTAACGCTCTGTCTGTGACTTTGATATATCTGCCCTATATGACGAATACGTCCTTCATAGTTAATACATCTGTGCTACAACCACATATACGGCTTTCCTTACCCGTTATATCTTTACTGTTGGCAATTGTGATGACATACATGCAGTTGATATCTCTGTTTCCAGTTATTATCGATTATCGGTTTGATGTTATTTAGAGTGTGGGATAAAGTACCTAGCAAGAATGACATTAAATATGGGGTGATATTGTACTGTATTTGAAAGGGATTAATTTATTCATTTATTTGATTGGTGTTTTAATGGAGAATATTTCACTTATACGGCGGTGACCAGCATTATGGTGATGGGAGAAAATGGAGCAGAGCTCGGACGAAACCCTCTGTCATCCGCAGGTTGCTGAGGACCTTTCCACGTACGGTCGGAGAGGAAGCCAGCTTGAGCTGGGCTTGAGCTCACAACGGTCCCATTGGTGAGAAACACATGGGTCATCACGCTGCACTAGCGCGCTAACCTCCTTGGACCCGAAAGAGATTAAGAAACAACAACTAAAATGCCACTTAATTGTTTAACATGTATATCTTTGCAGGATATAAAAGTAAGGCCGAATCGCTAATAGATGATTGTCAGCTTTGCTTCAGTGGCGGTTTTGCTGTATTGTAATCTTATAGGTGCCTCACCGCTGCTGCAGTATGGTATATACTGTTTTGACTTCTGATCATTTTCTCGGTGTCACCCCCACCAGACGTCAAAGATATGACAGGATATTTAGATCATAAATATTGAACAAACAAATCTCGAGTTTCAGACAGTTCCATCACTGATATCATAATTTATGACATGCTCACTTCTCAAAACAGCCCACCCACCGAGGTTAAAGGTCTGCCTCTGGACCAGGTGACATTTGCGGGGGTTGTCCGTATGGCTGGTTTTGTCTGTTGGTAGTTTTGTCTCTTCTCGGAGACACGCAGACAATGTGAGGTGACACGGACAAACACATTGAATCTTCGAATACAGCATGCTCGAGTCCCGGAGACACATTTATACAACTTTTAAAACTTTTTATACATTATTGTCGTCTATATCTGGTATTGATCAATATTTTCCCACTGGGTGTGCATAGTTATGTACGACAGTGCTCTCTACTTATCCTGGAATTCCTCTAATTTCCGAAATTTGTTCTTGCTTAATTCAATGTAGAAGGCGCATTACCCAAGTAGCCGTGTTTTCTACTTCATTTGAAAATTCAAAATCATCTGGATTGAACACAAACTTTGGGTGTGCGAGAATATCAAGGGCATAGAGGGCGGTAACTAAGTTATTCTCTTTATTGGATACGATAATGTTTGCTTTCTTGAAAATTCATCAGATATTCTGAACTTTCAGGGGGGGAACTTACTTTGTCTCTTTGGCAAATTTCGTAACAACTGGACGTTCCGTTTAGGTAATCTGTAGAAAAGTTAATGCACGGAATTTTGAGATAAATGCTCTCCTTGTGCTATCAATAACTCATGCCTCAACAGTTATCTAAGACGCTGGTAGTCATACCACGACATGCACGCAGGTTACTTTGTTCTCGAGCTTATAGCTGTTAATAGTTACTCAACTATTTAAATTTAATAACCCATTGCTGGTGATTTCCTGTCGCGAAACCTATTTCGTGTTGAATCTACCGAACTTCTACCGCAGACTGATAAGTTTAAGTACTTCCACAAACACTTTTATAAATACTTCTTTTTGGAACCAGTCTTTAACTGTAACGCAATTTTTTCGGAGCACAGGACAATGTAGCCATGGCTGTGGTCATTGGATAAAATTCGCCTTTATGGATTGTCCAGCGACTGTGACACCCTAGATAGTGTTAATGCAGAAATCGTGTAGATCAGCACAGACAGCGTGATTGACACACATAGTACGTGACTTGCACAGCATGCGCCTGTTATCCTCTCTCATCAGTTCTGGACAATAGCACCGGTAAAAGACGATACCCTGTATAATGGGGTTTAACGTTTAACGCGATTGAATAGATCAAAAAATGGTCTATTAAAGTCATCTATCAGAGATTCAAGTCATACATATTATATATTTTAACTTCTGTCCAACCATTTCTACATTACCTTTAAATGCATTCATCTCAAAAGATGGTTAAAGTTGAATTACCACGGTTATATATAGTAGGATAAATTATATGCTCATGATTTTTATCACCACCGAAAAAAATCCCAAAAATGAGAACTATTTGGGTTCAAGTTCCGGTGGTGTCTTTCTCGGTAGGCATCCAGTTACCTCAGATGTTTTCTTTCTGTTAAGATCAACGGTTAAGTAAGGCAGCTGTCCTCCTTTCTGGCCTACTGTAACTTAAATCTGAAATTACACAAAGAAGGGGTAGATTTCCACACACACAAGCCACACGTCATTGCCTCGTTCTGTTGCGTGTATATACCAGTGGCGCCTATTAAACTCGTGTCTTCGTGCACAAGTTTTAAAAGGGTAAGCTGATTGAAGCGTTTAGTATTTTCCACCGTTTCCTTATATGGCTTTGGTGTACATAAGGATCTCCAGCTCGAATATACTGTTACCAACGATGTGTATATATGTACATAGGTTCGTGCTTGACTGGAATCATGGCATGTTACCCCCGCCCATCTCTGTTACATACAGAGATTGAGGAGCTGACGTAGGTGTTATTGCATCACCTTTGTTAGGAGAAAGCTAAAGAAAACTTGGTGCATGTATTTCGGACCTACATCAGTAATGATCAAAAGAATATTGTTTTTTCAGGAAGTTGTATGTCAGTTCCGAAGGGCTCACCCGACCATCATAAAGATAGTATGGATTATTATACGTGCAGACGACAGCTATGTTTGAACAGTAAGTGATTACACAAGGACAGAGAAGCAACGTGTCAAGCATATGACCGACTACTCGTAAACTACTGCACATATTGCCACGCGTTACAGGTACACACAGTGGTAGTTTCAGCCTGCGGATGATTCCTATAGTGTGCAAACGAGACACACAGTAACATGTGAGCGCACAATGTCACTTCGTACATGCCCTAGTGTTGGCTGCGAGTTTGAAATTTGAATTGGATTTCATGCATAGAATATCTTTCGTGTGTGTAAAAAATGGTGCCTGCTTGTCTCTTACATGTTACCAGATTTATGTTTATTATTATCATTATATATAATATAGAATTATATTATTTATATTTTATTTCATAATATATATTATGAATATTTTTCGAACATATCTCTTTGTGAACTGGTGTTACACTTTGCTGTTGGAAATGGGTCTTGACTAAGAACGTCCTTTTGTTGCCTACGAGTGGTACACGAATGTCAGACGATAAGATTTGACAGGAAGTTTCTCGTCTAGCTCAGTTGTCATGATGTCTGCCTCTAGGTATAGCAGAATTTCGAGTTCATTTGCATTGGTTGTAAATCCGAATGTGCGGCCATATCCATAAAAAATGATCGCTCAGATCATTTTCATATATTATTGCGATTTTTCTTTGAAGAAGGAACCCGGTACAACTTGGTATACAATCCTGTATCATGCAACTTGGATTCAGGTTACAACAATTAACGTTGGTAACGACCCTGTTTGTGCAACTGTGCATGTACTTAAATGCATTACGCTTCTATAACACACATGACAAAAGTGACCTGCGTGTCCATTCACTTGCGACCATTTGTCCGCCATCACACTGTCGTTTCAGCTTTGATTTTACATTCTGTGATGTAGTCTTTTATTTATAGCTGTGAGTTCAAGCTCAACTCACGCTGGCTTCCTCTCCATTCGTACTTGAGGAGATCCGCCAGCAACCTGTGAATGGTCATGGGTTTAGCCGAGCTCTACAGGTTTCCTCCCCGATAATGCTGGCCGTCCTCGTATCAGTTAAACATTTTTGAGAAGAATGTAAAACATCAATCAAATAAAATAAATCTATAGCTGTGTGCTCATATATATACCCACATATATGGATTATACACTCTTCTCGTAATACAGCTCGAATGACAAATAAAGTGAGTATAAAGTCGAGAGAATGAAACCAAACGCCTCTGTTTTATGTCAGAAAGGATAATGGCTGAGTACTAACCAGTGTTGTCACACCGTACATACATGTCAGATCAGTGTGGTTATCAAAACCAGTACATCTGACTGTCGTGATGTGAAGTTTGAGGTTAGCGATTTAAAGCATGAATCAAATAAAAAACGAAACAAAAATACATCAACTGCTGGACGAAGTATTAAACGTGTGGATGAATGAATGACGACACATGGGCGAAGTCAATTAAGTACCGAATGAGTAAGACAAATAAAAAAATGTTACAAGGACATACATACATGTATTACCCACAACTGTGACATGTGGATTGAATAAAGAATGGGAGGACAATGTTGATATGGATGGGACGTAAAAACCAATTGACAGGTGGAAGAATTTAAGGAAAACTGATTAATTCGGATTAATTCCGAGTCCAAGACATCGGTCAGAATTATGGGTGAAGAAAACTGGATAGTGGATATACAAGTGCGCAAACGAATTTACTAACGAACCAAATGTATGACTATAACAAACGTGTTCTGCACAGCAGGTATCAGGTTCATGGGTCTGTATAGAGGTCACAACACAACACAAGATATATAAGGACAAGGGGAATAACATGCACACACTTCGCACGAGATTTTCTTTAGCGAGCTTTATAGCGTTTCTCGCTGAATCAGAGTAATTAGTTTTGTCAAATAATTCCGGCGTTTCTGGACAGGTGCCGAAAATCTTCTTATAGTTGTGATTTTCTCTAGGCTAATCAAGGCATAATTGTCGCCAGTTATTATGGCTTATTTATTTACTTATTTATTTGACTGGTGTTTTACGCCGTACTTAAGAATATTTCACTTATACGACGGCGGGCAGAGCCCGGGGGAAACCCACGACCATCCGCAGGTTCCTGGCAGACCTTCCCACTTACGGCCGGAGAGGAAACCCGCATGAGCTGGGCTTGAACTTACAGCGACCGCATTGGTGGAAGGCTTCGGTCATTGCGCTGCGTTAGCGCGCTAACCGACTGAGCCACGGAAGCCCCGCTATTATGGCTTCTTGAAACACGGACAAATTCCCTCGTAAATGATACCACCTTATTTAGTTACAACACCAACAGTGTGTAGTTACGGATAAAAACATCTGTTCGAAAGTTTGTTAAATTGGGCCCAGGTGCAAGTATCTATATGTAACAGCAATATAATGTGGGAGAAAAATCATCTGTCTGTATTTGTACACGGAACCTCCAATCTGCCGCCTTATTAAAGCGGTTTAATTGTATGTATATTTATAGGTATACCGGCACTACTAGTGTGTATTTATATCTGAAGCGAAGGTGTATGTGTACACAGGAAATCGTGAGCCACCTCTACACTGGCCACAGCTGGAGTCGCGCTCTCCGCTTGTGGTCCACCGTTATAAGCCTCATGAACCAATGGTTTTCTGTTGTCGGAACTAAGTGATATCCTCAGTGATAAGTTGTGGAATCTTTTTTTCCGCCAATAACAGGTACAGGTCACCTCTCAACTGTTTATTTAATTGCTGATTAACGCCATTCACGGATTTATTCACTTAGTATATACGATGGCGAGCCGTTATATGGGTGAAGGAAACCGGAGTGCTCGGTATAAACCACTAAACTCTGACACGGTTACTGAAGAACTTTCTCACGTGTGACGTACCAATGTGCACACCCTGTACTGGTGAGAGAAAAGTGGTCTTCAACGAACGATACTACAGATACGAGTGTCGTCGACGCTTTGTGCTACCAAAGTACCACGCACAAGTAGTGAAGCAGGGAGAATGCACAATTTCCCTTTCCAAGGCTGGCATTGAAGCCAACTGTTCGTCTGCAGTTTGAACACTTCACCTACACAGTGAAAGAACATTACACTGCACAGTTTAAACAGTTATGGCCATTTAGTCCAACGGGCATGCAGATGTCTCCAATAGCAGAATCCCCTATAAGGCTTGCTAACGCGGTGTAAAACACCGATCATCTTGCCTTAATCCTCCAACTCCTCTAATCTTCCCCGGATCCGCAAGGGAAACACGGCGCGCACCTGTTACCCCAAAAAGACTAGCGGATGCCCAGACGTTACGCCATGTTTTGCGTCAACTAGGATTTAGAGATTGAGGCAAAGCTGCTGTTGGATGAACATTGCAGCTCCTGGACATCCCCTAAACCACAGACGAAAAGAACTTCGATCTGTGGTATACCTCCATGTTCCCCATTTAGATCACCAAGGCACAGCAGCAGACCTTTCTTTAAAACTACTAGATTAACGGCTTAAATGTACGATTTCTTCAGCAGCGTATGTCCTACGTACACAGCAGAATGCTAGGCGATCGTGTTTGCCGTATTACTCGCTAAAACTGTTCCTAGACGACCACTAATATTCACCTTTGCAAGATAACATGCAAAACCAGAATAGTCATATGCATAACAAAACACATACACACGATTCTTGGCATTTTAATGAGATAGTTATTTTCAAAGAACGTTCCGCAAATCCATGCATAGGAAGAATTCGTCCGATATGGCATTACCACGTAAAATAGGAAACGTAAAAATATAAGTTAACAACGAACGGACATCAAAGTTTGAAAACAGAAAGTCATTATAAAATGAGTTTCCTCGTTTCAAGTTGTATACGTGTTATGTCAACATGCAAGCTATTGTTTCAAACCACACATTTGGTGTGACGTCAGTTGGGCATACAAGGGATTTAATACTGGCGACATGCCACTGTAGAAGTTTAGATATGGCTCATTTAGAAATTTTTTAAGCAAATAAACCACGCTATTTTCTTTGAAATGTTTTAATGACAATTCTCCGCACATGTGTTCCATTTTTACATGTAGTATTCTTTTCGGCAATTACCTTCTATTTCCACTCACATGTTGATCTTTCTGTGCAAGTTCTTCTGTGTATTATGAAAACGTGAAAATCTTTGAACTGACCAGATCTGGGTGGGAGGGAATATCACCCAGGTTCGGAAGCAGTGACCAGATGTATATACATGTATTATTGCGTCTTATTTTAAAAGAAACTTCCAGAAAAAAACATACTTTTTCTTATACATTATCCAAGACAAGAGTATTTATAAAAAAAAAATTCAGGTGTACTTTACGTTAAACTGGGAAAGAAACTCAAACTGCGGTTAAAACCTTGAAATTTATGGCCAAGTATAGTGGTTTCTGATTTTCCGGTTATGTAACTTTCCACTTTTGTTACTGATTATACAGGCGAGGTGGAAGGAGGCACATCTATGTAGAGCGTAACTCAGACATGTACACGTAAAAATTAAATGCAATTAGCAGGTAAAAAATCGGGTTGTTTTCACCTAGCTCCGAGAACCGCAAGCGTGGGCGGCATGTCAATCAATCTTGAGGAACAATGCACGGTATTGTCTGCTTGATGAACAAGCTGAGGTATACATCCGCTGGACGGTCATTTGTACTTCGGGAGGAAAAAAAGGGGGTAAATTAGAAATCAACTCACCTAATTTCTATTATTGTTTACCTTCTAATGACTGACGAAAAACTACTTAATTTCTTGGCTAGAAACTGTCCGGGCGCCATTGCGCGGAGCATTAGCCCTGCAAAAACCGGTTTCGATGGCAATCGTCTCATGAATCATTTCGAATTTGCCTTTGGTTGGTGTCGGGAACACGACAGAAAACCTGTTTATTGTGGACAAATGGATTTCCTGAACGCCAGTCTCCTCCACATGTCAGAACTCCCTGAATGCTGGTCACACCGCCAGCACGATTTTAAGCCATTATCAGTAATTTCACGACCATACTGGCTAAATTCAAGACGAAGCTGAGTAAGCTGTCATTACTTCGTGTCCACCTAAAACTATATTATTATTAAGGTCCTAGTAGCCTATAGTAGCTGATGTGTTTTGACATGCAGCATTTTCTTCAATATAGCACTATAGTATATTTGTCTTGCTCCACTTTGGCTTCTGCCAACAGGTTGTACATAGGAACCATTTGTTCCTTTTTGTGCGTATTCCCTTGAAATGGAATGGAAAAAAATACATTTACCTTGAGCACAGGAAATTGTGCACCTCCCATAAGTGCGACTCCTGCGTGGGATGACGTGTGTTTAATTAAAGTGGACGACCTATATTTTATCTCAGATTTTGTCGTTTGTAAACTCAGTTCGCCAACGTATTTGGATTTTGTTCGCACATATTCAACATCAATTTCATTTCCTTTCCAAACGACCATTTAATCAAGCACATCATTGACATTTCCTTTCCAAACGAACATTTGATCAAGTACATCATTGACATTTCCTTTCCAAACGAACATTTGATCAAGTACATCATTCACATTTCCTATCCAAACGACCATTTAATCAAGCACATCATTGACATTTCCTATCCAAACGACCATTTGATCAAGTACCCAATGCAATAAATGTGAACGGACATATCCTCCCATTTAAAGTTGTCAGTGGCAAATAAACAATGATTAATATTTATTTATTTATTCCATTGGTATTTAACTCTGTGCCTAAGAATTGACCGCATTAATGCAGATGATAATTATGTTTGGAGAGAACCAAAGAGCCCAGTTTAAACCTCCCTTCTTTTCCATATACATGGCAAACCTCCCGTCTTAAAGAATAAACACTAAGAGTTGGGGGGGGGGGGGGGCCCCGTGGCTCATTTGATTAGCGCGCTAGCACAACGTAATGAACCAGGAGCCTATCACCAATGCGGTCGCTGTGAGTTCAAGTCGAGCTTATGCTGGCTTCCTTGTAGGAAGTTCTGCTAGCAACATGCGGATGGTCATGAGTTTCCATGGATTGCCCTGTTTCCTCACACCATAATGCTGGCCGCCGCCGTGTAAGAGAAATATTCTTCAGTACGGCGTGAAACAACAATAAAGTAAATAAATAAATAAATAAGAGCTGGATTCGCACACGCGACGGCACTGGTCAAGGGGATTAACACTGTAAGGTTACCAGATCTGGTCCATGTACCATGACACAACACCGTGATTTAATAAAAGTAACCTTTAAGTACTTCAACGGTGTTGAAGATTTTGGCTTGCTACAGTAGATTTCACGACTTTCTTTCAGGAATATTACAAAATATTGTCGTACTTAACTTGTTCAAAGTTGTTCTCCATAATATTTCACTCTAAAAAGGGTTATTAGGTTTATGGATGGAGGAAACCATTTTCCCACCGCTCGGCAGCAATCAGACAAAATGCTTATAACAACTGTACAGTAACCGACGTGCATTGTATATTTTGGCGGAAAACCGGTACATTATGTCCGACTATCTGACAGGAAACCACGACACTTCAGTGAAGTATGAGCAAACAGCCCATCCGCGCCAAACTTGCGAACCACTTGACGTTTCCGAACGTCAATCGTTCCAGCTGGGATTGGTCGACGGACGTCAGTCAACATAAACGAATCCCTCCAATGAAATGACAAGAAACCACTTTCGAATTGAAAACAATCGTTGGAAATCACAGTTATTCCGGAACATTTTACACGGTGATAACAAGTATCGCTGAACCAGAAGGATAAGTTCCCATTCTGTAACATGCTGACAATGCTGACCTTATATCTCGAATGCACTAATAAACATGTTTTCGGACACATAACTGGAGTAGGTATTTTGTTATCTTTCAAATTTGTACATTACCAGTGCATGTTTAAGACAACTCCTGTGACGGATGCAGGAAAGGATGTTTACCATGGCACAATAAGTTTTATTTGCTGCAGAATACATTACATGAAACACACGGTATATAATATACAGTGGTTAACACAAACACACCCACATAAACATATTCATCACCACCTACAGGACTGACAAGTACAGCATTAGCACAAGAAAAACTTGCCTGCACTGTTTTCACATTGTAAAGCATATGATTCCGTATGAATCCTAGAGTCGTGGACATTCGTGGATAGTTTGTGACTAGCATTAATAGCACAACTTCTGGCTCATCAAACATCTGTTTCCCGGTTTCGATACAAAAAAAAAAAAAACAAGCGTGATTTCATCTGATTCAAAACGATCTCTACATCTCACTTAACCTTTGAGCAAATTGCATATCAAATGTTGCAAATCATTAAATAAACAGGATGACCCACTGTAGTGTACTTGTAGGAAAAGTTCAAGTGTTGTTTTATAAGCCAAAAGTCAAAATTGTCAAAAGAATCCTTTACGGACACCAATGTTGGTCAGATATTTTAAAATACAATCAACTCTTGTGATACTCTCCGTATATTTCATTATTTATTTGTCTCATTGATGTTAAACATGCTCAAGAATGTTGGTGGTCAGGTTTAGGTATGCAGGTAAATGGGGCACCTGGATTAAACCACCAACCTTTGGCAGGTACCTTTGAGTCAATACCACAAATCATGGTCTCGTTGCAGACTTCAGCTGTCCAACTTACGGCAATCAGTAGCAGCTGATTAATGGCTCAAAAAGTGAATCAAAATACATGCACTGTGTCAAAAATGAAGTTTTCTTCAACTTTTGAAGTAATACACATTCACATATTAAGTTGATTGGTGGATCAGCTGGATTTTAAGTGAGCCATTTCCCCACCTGTTGGGACAATCCTCCTGTGTCTCCTTTTGATTGTTGTTTTCTTATGTTATACTCAACTTGGCATGTCTCCTTTTTCAGTAAACAGCTATAAACATGTGTACAGATATAGAGGTGTCCACAGTAGACAAAACTATCTTTCCTGCTTCTATGTAACAGTAGATTTCTGATGTTAATTGAATTGCCTGTTGAAACCTTTACTGGCAGTTTTTAATCACCCTATAAAGAACAAAACAATAAACCTTCCAGTTAAAAAAAATCCATTCCAAATCCAAGGCCAGAAGTCGGTGAGAGTATTTGAAGAACAAACTGTGCCAGGCATAGCTGTGTAGCACTACAGCATCACGACTCGTGGAAATCACAAATGGCTCACATAGGCAATGATTGCCAGTGAATGTAATGGACAGCTTACATCTTACTTGAATGATCCAGACCAGTCAGTCCAAAACCAGAGTTACCTTTACTTGGGTATTTCAAATGACTAAGCATTGGCATGACTTTTTATACCACATTAACTGATTGATTATTTCTCCACCATGCAGTACTCTTGGTTGCTGGAAATCGCAGGCATGGCGCATTGGAAACCAAGCCAAGAAACTGTCAGATATTTGATAGGAAGTGCAGATGAAGCAGTACAACCTGTAACCTTTAACATGTCACTTCAACAAAGAGGTAATCCATACATACAGATAGAGATACAAGTTCTATACAAAGAACAATGCAATAAATGTAACTTTGGCCACATGCTATAATTCAGCACTTCACTGTAAAGTATAAAACTATAAAACTAAACACAAGCCAACTTGAACAACAGAAAAATGTCCCAATAAACTAAAAATTCCTTTAAAAATTTCATAAACTTGGAATTAACTAGATTTCATGAAAGTTCACAACTTCAGATCAATACCGAAACAGTCAGAAGAATTCCTTGAAGCCAAAACCCATTACATTCATTACTTTCACACTATTAAACGACAATGTTTAATTCTTCCATCTGACAATATTCTTCCTTGAAATCTCCCAAACCTATAGAAGTTATCAAACACAAAATCACTACATTTGTACACTTAGATTTCACAAGCACTTGTTGAAATGTATTTTCCAAGAGAGCAGGGACTGGCTTAGATTAAACCTTGACCATTTGTGCACTGGTGACATGGAATACTGAAAGCTTTGACAACAGCCAATCACAGAAGCACAGTCAGCACCAATGATAAACTGGGCACATTCAATTTCCACTGATAAATGCAGTTGCGCAAGAGTTGTGTCCCTTGTTAAATGTCACAGATGGCGCTGCAGGAATAGTCCAGGGATATGCTCATCCGAGTCAAGTGTCTTGACACATCTGACCTGGTAAAGGAATGGTTTTAAGCAACAGAGTTCCGTCCATGAGCCTACCCCTTCCTGACCAGGGCCATGAGGGTGAAGTTCAGCTCATCAGGGTCCCGCGCCATGAACTGCTTCACAACCGCCACTGCATCCTGACAAGCAAAAAACAACATTTATACATTTGTATTTATTTATTTATTTATTTATTTCATTGTTGTGCAGCACCATACTCTAAAGGTTTTCACTCATACAATAATGGTCAGTTTTACTGGTGGAGGAAGCTGGAGGTAAACAACCCACCTTTGTGACTGACAAACTTTCCCACTGACCAGTCAAAGAATGCTCTTGAAAGAACAGGCAACACTAGACCAAATGTACATATGTATGTATAAAAATTCTCATTTAAAGTTCAAATAACATCTCCTTTTATTTTTGGGACGTAGAATAATTGGGATATCGCAGCTCAAAGTTAACAGAAACATCCACGGAGGAAAATTCAACAGGCCACCATGGTCTCAATTTTAACCATTCAAGGCCCAGACGTTTCTACCAAACGAATAGGCATCTGTTTCCACTGCGACGTTACCTGTTCCTAGTTCACCATTTTGCCATCAGTGTTATATCAGTTTTTTCTGCCTTATTACAAGACAACTCTGGTGTACTTTAAAGCCATTTTCAACAAGGAAGTGGTAGTGGCCTTTGGATGTAATAATTAGGTGAACCGTACTTCGCACAACAAAGGAGTGTCTCACGGCTAATATTGAAGAGCCTCGGGTAAAAGGGCATATCTCATGGCCTGGTAATAATTCCAGATTAAAAGGTGATTTGTTGAGATACCACCCATGTCATAAAAAATGCCTTTGCCTGTTTAGGTTTGTATGGACCCCTCTTCTGAAATAATTTTGCCTATAACTTTTGTTGTCTTTGCTTTTAAATTTAATGAATATCCAGATACATAGTATATTTATTTATTTCACCATTTCACTCATACAATGGCAGCCAGCATTATAAAAGAGGGAAACTGAGCAGAGCCCAGGGGAAACCCATGACCATCGGCAGCTTGCCAGCAGACCTTCCCATGTGCGGCCTGAGAGGAAGCCAGCCTAGATTGGACTTCAACACATGGTGACTACATTGGTGAGACACACCGAGTTCAATACACTGCACTAGCGTGCTAACCCCCTCAGCCACGGAGGGACCTTCCAGATAGTATAGTATACTAGTTTATAACTGCTCAAACAGAAGTATCTCCATTGCACTTTGATTGCAACTGTTCAAATATCCAAACAGCCAAGTATTTAACAGGATGCTTGCATAGACTGATCCTAAACCACTCCTAAGGAAAGTCAGACGCAGTAAGGGGCTAAATACCACCTAGTTTGATACTCCATCTATTTATACACAAGAGAATTATACTCATAGTAAACAAAACACTTCGCAAGCAATCTGGGAAGTAAGGGAATGTAAGATAGTCACAGCTACAGTTACAGAAAAATGCAAGTTCACAGACACATTTAATGGATGTTTACATGTACTGTACTGCCTGATGTCATCACATTACATTTAATTCATGCCATGATGAAATTATATCTAATAGGTCACAGATAATACTAATGGGAGATTACTCAAGTCTGTTAGTGCCGCTGCTGTAGTGAATGACCCGAACAGGATATGGATTATAGAAAATTTGACATGCTGTAATTATTGCCCAATAATGAGAGTGAATGCACTGCAAATAACCTTTGAACTCAATAACAGGGTGACTGACAAAAAGTGTCCTCCTACAGTTTTTTTTTTCATTGGAATCAGACTTTGACAGAATACCAGGCTATCTACTGTAACTGACAAAGTACCAACTAAAACCGCTTGACCTGACAACCAAACAACTTGATATACTTGATATACACAGCCCAACATATGAGCTTAAGAACCTAATATACCACAGCCTAACATATCAGCTACACAACCTGATATACCACATACACAGCTCAACATATCAGCTAAACAACCTGACATACCACATACAGAGCTCAACATATCAGCTAAACAACCTGATATACCACATACACAGCTCAACATATCAGCTAAACAACCTGATATACCACATATACAACCTAACATATCAGCTAAACAACCTGATATACCACATACACAGCCCAACATATCAGCTAAACAACCTGATATACCACATATACAACCTAACATATCAGCTAAACAACCTGATATACCATATACACAGCCTAACATATCAGCTAAACAACCTGATATACCATATACACAGCCTAACATATCAGCTAAACAACCTGATATACCACATATACAGTCTAATATATCAGCTAAACTACCTGATATACCACATACACAGCCTAACATATCAGCTAAACAACCTGATATACCACATACACAACCTAATATACCTGCCAACCACCTAAAATACCAATATGCCAACCAAACAACCTAATATGAAAACCAAACAACCTGATATACCAATCAAACAACCTACCACACCAGCCATACAACCTGATATACTAACCAAACAGCCTAACATACAAGCCAAACAACCTTATATACCAGCCAAACAACCTGATATACCAATCAAACAACCTACCACACCAGCCATACAACCTGATATACTAACCAAACAGCCTAACATATGAGCCAAACAACCTAATATATTAACCAAACAATTTAACATACCAGCCAAACAATCAAATATACTAGATATACACAACCTAACATGTCATGCAAGCAACCCCATGGACTGGCCAACCATTATAATATTCTGGTACCTTTTCTTGACATTGTTCAATTACTTGCAATGTGTGGTGGGCTACTGTAACTGTAATACATGATTCATCATTTTGGTTTTATTTATAGCATTTTCAAGATGGTCCAAACATTTCTGGAGAACTGTTGAAATAAAAACAAAATACTGAATCCTGTGTTATTTGTTGGAGTACTCAACTTGGTGAATGTTAGCAGTGTAACTGCAGGTACTGTGTCTGGAAGCACACATTTAGAGTGCCATGTGAATATTACCAGTGTAACTAGAGGTACTGTGTCTGGAAGCACACATTTACAGTGCAATGTGAGGCACATACAATGAAAACCAATATTTATTGTCATTCCAACCTCCCTAATTCCTATAACTTTTTGACCTACAAAATGGACAACATTAAAAGAAATTCATAAAATCATGAATATTCAAAGGTTGGCTTTCTGGCTGGCAACATAAAACACACCAAATGTTCTCTAAACTCTGAAAGAAGCTAATTGGCTGAAAAAGTAGAGCAGCCAGAAGAAAGCCTACAGTGGTAAGAACATAACACAGGTGCTGGGCTTTATCACAGAACAACTGCATGTTAAATCATAAATACTTTGAGGTCGTTTTTCAGATAAGATCACCCAAAATTAAACGTTTTGAGGTTGGTAATAATTCACTGAATGTGACCAAAGTACAACTAAATTTTCTCCAATATCCAGAAACACATATGTACACTGTATTACAAACATGGGTAAATAACATGTATCTATGCAAACGTCCTTGAGCATAAGGAAAGGGTTCACATATACAGGTATGCAACGGTGCAGGTAATTCTGATCCACTGTTTGGGGGCCACACTGAAGCTTGGAGTCTCTGCTGACAGATGGCTGACAGGTGGAAGCAGCAGCTTTAAGGAGGGTCTAGGACTTGATCTACACTCACTGACCCATAATTTCTGCCCTCAAAATATTCCTATCATGAAAACGGGATGAAAGAACTCAACAAACCTGGATTGGGAATCAGAGGGAGGTCTAACCTCTGTGGGGGTAATTCACTGCCATCAAGATTTAATAGATTGTAGAGGATTAATCTGACAAGGGGAGAAATAAAGCCTAACTGAGGATGAATAACTGTTCTGTGGGAGATTCCTGGAGTAAATGCCCTTGGTTGACTCCAGAGTAATTGTGACCTCTCCACCAGCATCCCTTATCACAGAAAATGAGAGAGAAGTACCAGTTAAAACTCAGGTCAGTCCGCTAGTGTGTATCACAAGGGAGACCAATTTGTCCTGGTTCTACATGCAAGATGAGGCAAGAACCTCAGGCCTGTGAATAACATAATAAAAACCTCCCACACTAATTGCTTTACACCTCCCTGCACTGTCCTGCTTCCTGGCCTTAACAGGGTTCAGCTGTACTAACACATTACACAATACATGGACAGGATGATAATGACTGCCGGGGTCACCTCAGTGCACTGTTTGCTTGGCTTACCACATTACCACTATTCATGGGTCAATACCGCCCAGTCAGAAGGCTGAACAAATTCCTACAGACTCAGCTGATAACTGTACAATGCACACAACCCACTCAAGGGAATCGAAACCAGCCTGTGTTACAACATAGTTAGATTGTACTGTGGGCCTACCAGAAATCTGATCCACGGGCTAAATAAAGTAACTCATTGAGGTACAAATGGTGTCTTATGTTATTTTCCAACATAGCAGGTCTTGTGTAGGAGCTAGGACTATTATATAGTCCCAGGTAGGAGTAAGACTGATACAAACCTACATGTACTCAGACATACTTGATAACCTGACAGCTATAAACACATGAGAAAAGGAAGTAAATTTATATCAATTTTTTTATGCTTTATCTTCAATCTGCTTTTTAGGGGCTGGGGGTGGGGTAGTTGCAGAAAAATGTTTTATACCACACATACCCAGAAATGCAGCCTGAAATAGACAATCTAGGTAGCAACTCTTTATTTGTGTTAAAAAAAAGGGTGAAATTCAGTGGGGGAGAGAGTCCAAAAAATAAGAAAGTATGTAAGTCAGAAATGTATTGGGATCTAGCTATGACATGCACAGCATCAGGCTAACTTAAGTCAAAATTCAGTGTGATGACTGAAAAAGAAAACTATACAATTTAGTGAATCCAGCAAAGTAATTAAGTAAGTAAATCAGTTTGTCTTACAGTCTTCTCTCTACATAAGCCACTCTCTTTTACCTGCTCGTTAATAGATTATCATACATAGATGATGCATCATGAGCTCAGCTTTTATTGTATGTAAGTAATAATGTCTACAAAGCCACTTTCAACACCTACTGTACCCAGATCAGAACTCTGCGCTCTACACTGGAGAGTCTAAGAGCTTTGAATACCCTCCAAAAAAGTGACATAATGTTGTTAACAACAAGGACTCAGTTATAACATTCCTGTGAACAGAAAATGTCACAATAACATGATTATGTTTTCACACCTGAAAGAATTTAGAGCTTAAGATCACTTGGTTCAGCAATGAAATCATTCTATTTTAAACCTGAAAACCACAAAACATGCAGGCAGACAAGGATATATTTATGCCTCAAAACATACAAAATAGCACTGCCATCATATTTATTAAAAAAAAAAAAAAAAATCCTCCCCCCCCCAAAATCTTGAACACGGTGATGAACACGACTCAAATAAACAAATACAATTAACCGACACACGAAAACATACATTAGATGTACCCATATACAGTTACATAAACACACCTCCTGGAATGCTCAAATTAGAGGTGTTATCCAATATGTATGGACATGTGCGACTTGGAGTCACCATATCAGGACACCACTAGAGCTATGCTAACACAGTTTGATTTGTGTTTATTTAAAGGGGGTAACTTCTGCCGTTGGTTACTTCATTACCTGCACACCTGATCAACTGTCATCCATTTAACCCAGAGAGCTTGAATATGTCGTCATCGATCAAAACATCTGTAAGTCAGGCTCCCTGAGTAAGGGTGATCAACATCAGTTTACCACTGGGTAATTACACATGGCAACTCAGAACACCTAGAATTAACCCCTCAGAACACCTAGAATTACTAGCCACTACATCAGAAAACTTCTAACTATTAACCCATCAAACACCTAGAACTACTACCCACTGAACCAGAACACTTGGAACTATTAACCCCTCAGAACACCTAGAACTATTGGCCACTGAACCAGAACACATGGAATTATTAGCCATTGATTCATTTGGCCGCTGTCAGGTATATTGGCAGAAGAAACGACAAGTGCTTGGGATAACCACCAATATACCACAGAAACGATGAGTGCCTGGAGATAACCACCAACCTATCACAAAAACGACGAGTGCCTGGAGATAACCACCAACCTATCACAGAAACGACGAGTGCCTGGAGATAACCACCAACCTATCACAGAAACAACGAGTGCCTGGAGATAACCACAAACCTATCACAGATACATTAGCAGAAGAAACGACAAGTGCCTGGAGATAACCACCAACCTATAACAGGAAACGACGAATGCTTAGAGATAATCACCAACCTGCCACAGAAAATGACAAATGCTTTGAGATAACCACCAACCTACCACAGAAACGACAAATGCTTGGGAGATAATCACCAACCTACCACAGAAACGACAAATGCTCGGGAGATAATCATCAACCTACCACAGAAATGACAAATGCTTGGGAGATAATCACCAACCTACCACAGATAAGTTAGCAGAAGAAACGACAAGTGCCTGGAGATAACCATCAACCTACCACAGAAAACAACGAATGCTTTGAGATAATCACCAACCTACCACAGAAACGACAAATGCTTGGGAGATAATCACCAACCTGCCACAGAAAACAATGAATGCTTGGAGATAACCACCAACCTACCACAGAAAACAACGAATGCTTTGAGATAATCACCAACCTGCCACAGAAAATGACAAATGCTTTGAGATAACCACAAACCTACCACAGATACATGACAAACCTCGTGACTGACAGCTAGATCGGAACATTGTGACCTCACTGGTCAAGGACCGGACAGTTACGACCAGCAGGCTCATCTGAGCAAGCGAGGCCTTCCCCCCCTTATTTCCCTGACTTCATCCTGCATATGTGCCTGGCAAACCTCAGGTCTCACGCTGCAGCCAAATCGGTCAGGTTGAGATTTGACAGGGGCTGACTGCTTGCAATGAGAGTAACTCTTCACCTCAATGAGCCAGCTGGCGAGAGTCGCACATATTTTTGTTACACACTGATGCCGACATTCAATTTGTTGCTTACAACACAATGAACAAAACCAAATTTATGTTTACCTGGGACAATAATGCAGAAGCATGTCAGCCGTGTGAGGCATGCTTCAGCGGAACAACAAAGCTAAGTTATGCACAAAAAGTGCACATGCATTGTGGGTACACATGTACAAACAAAAAAACTACAAACATGTCAGCCGCAATGACACACTGTCAGACTAGCATGTCAAGCAGTCAATGTTTGGCAACCGTCACCAACGCTTACCATGAACGGCTGCCACTGGTACAAGCAACTATTGCCAGGTTGTATGTTGACAACTATCACGGGAGGAATTCAAATAGATGTCATGGAAACCTGGGAAACCAGTGGAAACCCATCATGATGAATGGCCACACAACATAATACCAGAGTGATGTTGTAAACTATACATATATGTAGATCATACAACAACTTCATACATACAGCATGAATAATTCACACCGGATGTTCTGCTGTATGACTTCACGTGAAGATGCTTTGTTGGTGAAAGTCTTTAAGTAATCAATCCCGATAATCGTAAATGTCCCTCCTGTTTGTCCATCTGTACTGTTTTGATGTTTCCATCATACTTTGAAAAGAAATCATTTCAAAGTCTGCTCATTAGTTAGCCTATCATACAGTATAACATGTTTTCATGTTACAGTGCTGTCAATAAGTTAACTTGAATGTATTTTGTTTTGTGGGGGGGGGGGGCACAGTGGAGGTTTCAATTAAAGGCTGGTAAATAAGACAAAGAAAACAGCCAAGGTAACTTCAATAGCAGTTCAAAGAGAGGGTTACAGGTCGTTACACATTCGTAACCAATTATTTGAAAATTCATCCACATGTACAGGTATAGTTACATGTATCTTCTTCAGATTAAAACACTGCAAATTCCACACTACTACCACAACAACATCACCAGCAATTAAACCACTAATGTAAATGAGTGATAATTTGCACCCAATGTAGGAGAATCCTACTACCCAATGTAACAAAGCCATGGGTACCTTGAAAACAAGGCCCTTATCTCCCATGTAACAGATACGACATCTGTAGCATGTATAAGGGAGTCTTGTACTCAGCAATGCCTGGTTTACACTACACAGGGTTCAACAAGTACAGTTCCCTTGCCACAAAATGAAAGATGGCCCCTTCATTAACTGGCTGTAAAACTAAGCATCATTGAGTACAAGAGAAAGGTCAGTGTCACTTAATGATGAGTGATGGCGCGAGGATTTTTAAAATAATCTGTTATTGAGTTAGATTTCCTCACAGCCACCAAATGAGTGAGTCATGGAATAGGGTAGACGCACTGCCCTCAGCAGTTACAGGCTTGCAGTAATGGCCAAATCCAGCTGCCGATTGGTTGAGGGCATGATTAATGACCTTGTACCCAATAGCCTTCCAAGGCTCCAGGGATAATGGTCAAGTGATGGTACTGAGCTTAGGGTCAGTCTTTAGGGATTCTTCCCTCAGTTGTGGAAGTCTGACCCCCTTCTCCTCTCACCCTCCCACAGTCCATATCTACTACTCTCACAGTCAATTTAATTTTAGGTGAGATCCCATCAATAACTCTGTAGCAAACTTGAAGGTTACTGCAGTCACTCGCAGCGACTCAACCCCAAAACCACATCCTGGAATGATGGGCTAAAAAAACAGTGTTTTGTTTATCAGAGAAAATGTTACAGTGTTCCTATAATGTATACATGGATGCAGGAATCACATCTTGGAATTCCCCTTCCTCAGTACTTTACTGATGGTGAGTGCAACCAGTTCACTTAATGCAAGGCCAAACCTTTTGTGAATTAAGACTCACATGTGGCATGGCATATGTAAAGTGACACACCACATGATAAGCTATATGACCAGTTACATGTACAGGGCTGTGCTAAGAGACTAATGAGGTGATTTGCTGAACAATCACCTGAAGACTTTCCTGCATATGCGTGTCAACCTGCACATTTTGCATGCATACTCATCCCTGTATAAAGCTGCCATATCAGAATGACAAGTCATTTCAGTTTTGTATTTTTGTATGTCATAGTTGTATTAGGGGTGTCAACAGCTGGGTACATTACCTCTGCCCCATACGTAGTAAGGCTGAAGTTAGGATGTTGCAGTTTCCCGTGCTTTTGCTACATTGGTGTGTTAAGTGTCAAGATTTCAAGGATAAAATTCATAACTAGTGTATAACATTAGGTAGGAATGTTGCAGGTGAGTGTGCTCTTCTTGTCATATACATTAACAAGGTCACTGTTAGATTACAGTTTGGTAAATATTTGAGAAGTTATGACACACGTAGATTTAAAGTAGAAATAAATGTGACGGAGTTGTTTCTCAGGGATTAATTGTTGTGTAGTCAGAAAAGTAGATATAGTAGATTTTTTTATATTTAACATGCTTATATAGTACACCTGGATGATTTAGTAATGGTTACAAGTTTCTAGATGTATGCATCATGTTTACTGTAAATGCAGTGTTTCTGTTGTTACGAAAACACAAACCTCAGTTAGCCTTGTGTTGATCGGGAAAGGTTTTAAAACAAAAAGTTTTGTGGTTACGACAACGTAGCACATGTATGTACACGTAGAGCCTTGCTTTCACCTTGAATACGATATCATATTAGTGTATAATACATACTCCTCACAGCTAATCACCTGTTCAGGTACTGGTCATAAACAAGCCAACTGGCCAGGAACACCAGTAGAGCTTAACCAATTAGACTCCTCTAACTTCATGTTTACAACTCCTTAATTACTGGTAAATGCTAATTCCAGCAGTAATGTTGGCTAGCAGTCTATACACCGCATTCTAACTAGTGGGAGGAAATGACCATCATTAGTATGGGGCGGCCGGAGAGGGTATGGAGAGGGTAGGGACAATGGTGGGGGAGATGAGTCACTATGTCAGGCAATAAGGTTATATTTATTTGTTTGATTGTTATTTAATCCCATGTTCAAGGATTTTTCACGCCTACGATGACAAGTCAGTTTTATGGGTAAAGGAAACTGAGGAGTACAGGTTCAACTGCTGACCATTGGATGAACTTTCCTACCAGTGACATACATGTGAATTGGCACGCTTCAGTGTTGTAAGCCAAGAAGTCTTTAGCACAGATAAGAATGAACGAACGGCCCTTAAGGCCCATCCACCAAGTACTGTCACTAAATTCCCACAAACAGAGGCGAGAGAATTCCCTGTCCAAGGCCAGGATGGAACCCACAAATTGTCAACTGAAATAATTGTCAGAAATATTACACCCATAATGTACACATATTAACTACAATATATGAAGGATATTAACATGGGAAGATTAAACAATGTTCTAGTGAGAGCTGTACAGTATACTTCACCTTTCATGGTAACAAAATAAATAGCAATATGGTTATCCTTTTAACTTTTTCAGTAAAATATGTCATCTTTAAATTTTTTATAAGAACAATATGGTATATCATTAGAATATTTTACAAACAGCATGGTTACATTTTCTAACTTTTTCAGTAAACAATGTTATGCTTAAATCTCTTAAAAGAACAATACTGTTATCATTACAATATTTTAAGAACAATATCATTATATTTACCAGTACACCCTTTACAGGCAAATCATGGCTATTCTACATGTGTCTTTCATGATAAGACCATACACATTCTGCAGACACAATACGGCCAACTTTCCACTTTTCACGAGAGCAATATGCAACCTTTCATATAACCACCATGATTACCTTTCCACATTTCATCGGAACAATATGTACTCTCCACACCTCCTCCAAAGGAACAATAAGGCTTACGTATGAACAACATAATTATTTTTGCACTAATGAACCCTGAACATAAAACATGCAGTTTTTTTTAAGATATCATCCCTAACACTTTGTTTACCACAGATTCTAATACAAAGTACACTAAGTGAGGAATTCAGTACTTTACGGTATTCAATATGCACACAGAGAATCAATAATGGCATAACCCCCTTGTGTTATTCTGCTCTACATGTGTGCAAATCCTGAATTCAATGCATGCAGTACTTTTTAAGATACCACTCCTAACATTTTATTTAATGTTGCTTTCCCTGTTATTGGACGCCAACGCGCAGCTGAGGCCAACGCTCAGGGTAGGACATAAGCCAAACCTGTACTTAGTACAGGCGAGCCAAAAATGGTTATCCTTACACATATCAAATGGACAATGTTCATTGTAATCCACTTACACCATTCTACACTTTTTATGTTTGTTCAATTCAATTCTGAAGAGTAGAAGAACAGAGGTGCACATGAATAGTGGGTCAGTTAGCCTATACAGTGAAACAACAAACATGAACCAGACTTCACATGTATGAATGAATCAATGACTCATGATGACTTGATCTCACATCAGTTATACTTCAGCCATATCATGGCCAGAGCACTTTTAAAAACAGGAATAAATGTGCTTATTTATTCAAAGATGGCCACAAACAAATTCAAACAGAAAGAGATGTTTTTAATACCACCTAGAAAAAAAAAGCCGGCTGTCTGTAAAAACATGAAAACTACGTTTAAACTTTTCTAAAATACACTGCAATAATCTAAAGGATGCAGTTCTTATGGTCCACTGGTCTTTAAAAATGGAGGATGGTATCACTTTGTATGCACCCTGTCAGACAGTTGAAATATTGAGATGACAGTGTAAATCCTTCAGTTAAAATATTCCCTAACACTATGTTTAATGGCATATTGGGCATTACATGTTGTAATAAGGAACACACCTGATCTCCGAGCAATGTCCCCTGCTACCTGTACATACAAAAGTGAAAAGTAGAACACAAATCTATAAAAGCTATCTTACAGCATGTTTTATCTATTCATTATCTACCTGATAATGAAACACATGACAATCAAAAAATCAATAAAGCTCACAATAAACATAATATCTTGTCAGTAGGGTCATATCATGTACATGCACTAGGACAACCAGATGTTCAAAGTGATAAGCTAAAGTGCTAAGCTACAGTGAAGGAGAGACATGTGCACAAGGGGGCTATGTGTGGGCTGAAGCGTTTGAACGAATGAGCAATGAATGGTTATGGCTTAGCGCAATGTTGGCCATATTTTACCCATATCGTGGTGAGAACATGTTTAAACTGTGAGTCAGTATATGGTTTTTGAGATGGTAATGAGAACATGCAAAAACAAATAAAATACATGAACATGCTTTAAACCAGTTAAAAGAACTAGGCCTTGCATGGTTAAAACTTGGAAATATCAGACGCATTTAAACTTCATATTACATATATAATCTAAAACAATGTAAGGTGTAAAAAAATATATCTTGTGCCGTGGGTTCTGTGTACAGGTCTACATACTTATAGGCTGAAATGTTGTCAAAGTGGCACTAAGCCGTATTCATTTCTATTTATGTAAGAACATAAGAACATGTAAGGATAAGGGCAATCTGGGTACCATGGCAACAGTGAAAAGTGAGTCCTGACATATTATTTATCTGTAGTTCAGTATCCAACAAGAATTACAACTAAATATGGCCCAGACATCAAGTTCATAGGTAGCTTATATATAGTATATATAAGGGAAATAGCAATCTGGTTACCATGGCAACCATGGAAATTAACAAAGGTGAGTCACAGCACACTGTCATTTGTGTATCTACGTATCCACCAAAAATCAAAACTACTTTGAAAACAACTGGAGTTGCAGCCCAAACAACATGTCAAATTTATTAATACAGTATATATTGAGAAAATGGAGATCTGGTTACCATGGCAACCACAGAAATCAACACAAGTGAGATCCCACACATGAGCACTTTCATCGATGTTACTACAGGGTCAGAGAGTAATCTGTGCCGAGGTAGGCCATTTTTAACATTTTCAAAACCGCTGCTGTCAGCTGCACGTTTAATCAATTGCTGCTTTTCCTTTTACAAAACCTAATTATTTTCTGAAAATACTCACTTCTTTTCATTGTTTTTGATGGTATTAACAGCTTACAGACACTTAGTTTCTTCTCCATGTGGAATTATTTTGATTTGCAACAGCTCTGTTTGGCGGGGTCACACGGGTTCAGTGTGAGGTAAACATGTCACCCAACTGCACATGACTGCTTTCGACCAATGACTAGCCTAGAGTTTACTGTGTGTAGAAATAAATGTCTTCATACAGTATATACAAGGAAAATGGCAATCTGGACACCAAGGCAACACCAGAAATGGACAAATTTAAGTCACGACAACATCATTACACCTCTATGTTTCCACTAAAAATGAAAACTGTGCATTGAACACAATTCAATATATAGCGCGGACACGAACACAGACAGACAGACGGACAAAATTGCTACACCATTATTTGACTGCCATTATTGGCGGGCAAACTTCATAATGACAACAGTGTGAATTTTATTTTATTTTTTTCCAAATCTGAACAAGCCAGAATCACAACTTTTCTCACCTATTCCAGGCTACAACCCTACCAGTGCTGTCATTACTGTGTACATATGCATAGATTGTATCCAAGAATATTGAACTACCCTCTATCAGCTTAGGTTCTTCCAAGTACCTAAGTTCTTCTATGTATATTAAAATACATGTACCAGCTGGCCAATTTATTTAATTAAACTCAAAGATAGGCCCTCACTGCATCACTTGTCATTATTGTTTTTTGTTCTTTTTGAACTTGTGACATTAACTACCATTCTGTCCAAATTAGAAGCTTATTTTAGATTATATGTCATTACCTTTTGACTTTCATCTAAAGTAGATTTAAACATCATGATTAATAACATGTGGCAAACAAATTATAGATTTATTTATTTATTTATTTGATTGGCGTTTTAAGCCATACTCAAGAATATTTCACTTATATAATGGCAGCCGGCGTGGGGAAACCAGGTAGAGCCCAGGGAAAACCCATCACTATCTGCAGGTTGCTTTTTCTGAATTAATCTGACTTATGTTACCAGTAATTGGTGAAAGGCAGGAATGCATGCAGTATAACATTTATAACATCAATGCTAAGACACTGTGTCCACCTATAACAGGAACTGCAAATTTTTTTGCAAAAAAAAAAACTCCGGGTTCATAAAATGTCACAATCATAAATGTTCATGGAAACAAACAGCAGATGGTATCTAGCATTCTCCATATGTTTACATGTAGCCACCATGGGTTGTATTAACACGGTCACTGTCATGCTTCAGGTACGGATTTTGGTTCAGTTAAAGTTAAAGGTATTTAATCACTACGGCACACTTGGTTTGGGTTCAAAACCAACCTTGGACAGTAAATTTGTAGATTTCCCCCACTCTCTCTGCTGACAACAAGTGGTCAAGGGCTCTTGTGTGTCCATTACCATGCTTTACCCTACTTTCTGATGGAGTCATACTATTGATAAGTCTTTAATAACATAACAGGGTATAACGTACAGGTACAACCAAGTACAAATGTTGTTTTATACAGGGATTTGTTCTACCTGAGCAAATTGGTGTTAAGTCTTTGTACCTCACTGATCAATCAGAAGCACCTGAGGAGGACACCACCTGGCTAGGTGTACTGGGGCCTGGGCCTGGCTACACCAAGTCTATTACCTGCCCTAACAATACCTGGCCTGTTAAGCATCTACCGGGCTGACAATGGCCCAGGTCAGAGGCATCATAAACACCCAGCCATTAGAAGTCTGAACAAGTAAGCTTTTGTCTGCTTTTAAAAGTCAAGATTCAAACATGTCATTGTGAGTTCATAGGAAAAGTGATGAACTCCCTAAATTTAGTTCGGTCACACTGGTTACAGGGCACTGTGTTTGTGGGGTCTTTTTCTCCACATGCCTGCCATGGATAACAGACAGTGGAGGTTTGAACAGCTATCTTACAACACAACAATGGATATGATGAAAATATGACAAGGGCTTGAATAACAATACATAAGTTGAGTCTCCACTTGCCCTTGTTATATCACTTGAGAACAAGGCAACAGAAGTTAGGAAGGTATTCCACTAAAGTATCTCTGTTGAAATCACAGAGGCACAACTCAACATGAGATGTTGATGGGAAAAATATGCCATAAAACACATTCAGTACTGTCTAAAGTATAGTATATTCCCATCCCTTCGGCTGCCCGATCACAGCGTGTGTATGAGAACTGGGGAGAGAGTGGACGATGGCCATGAGAGTGGAATGCTGGTGCCATCTTTGGCGCATTGCTGCCTAACGCTCTGCTTAGGGCGTCTAATACCCTCCATGACAGACGGCCAACGGCCAATACCCTCCGTGACAGACAGCCAATACCCTCCATGACAGACGGCCAATGGCCAATACCCTCCGTGACAGACAGCCAATACCCTCCATGACAGACGGCCAATGGCCAATACCCTCCGTGACAGACAGCCAATACCCTCCATGACAGACGGCCAACGGCCAATACCCTCCGTGACAGACAGCCAATACCCTCCGTGACAGACAGCCAATACCCTCCATGACAGACGGCCAACGGCCAACACCCTCCGTGACAGGCGGCCAACGACCAATACCCTCCGTGACAGACGGCCAACGGCCAATACCCGCCGTGACAGACGGCCAATACCCTGCGTGACAGACGGCCAATACCCTCCGTGATAGACGGCCAACGGCCAATACCCTCCGTGACAGACGGCCAATACCCTCCTCACAGGACATCCAATACATTCCGTGTATGGTGGCCAACAGCCACTAAAGGATAGCTAACACACACAGCCATGACTGTAGCGTAACGTGCATATGTTCACTGTTCAACAAGGTTTCCCTGCAAAGCTGAGGAAACTAAATCTAACATTTCTGGGGGACCCAACTGTCTTTTTATCATTTACTTTTTATTAGTATTTTTATTTAATACTGCTGAGGTATTTCAATATCAGATACAGCTGATATACTCAAGCATGGTGTACTTTGGCACCAGCAGAATGTCATAAAACTAAAGCTATGTGTGAAATATCTGACCATATCTCTGACAATTACAAATTGTCAGACAAAAAAAAGCAAATTACAGCATGACATGCTTAACCAAATAGATACATACATGGACAGACGAGAGCTACCCTAAGTCCTTAACCTTTTCACATATGAAAGAGCAACTTTCAGAGCAATTTATGCACATTTTTGATTTTTGAGACAACACTACATTGGTTGGATTGGCCAATTTAAGCTCTTCAAAAAAAAAAGTATAATGAGTCAATTCATGAGTCAACATAGAATAAAGCCTTCAGAATATGCTTGAATAAACACCTTACACACACGTGAAAAGGTTGAAGAATCACAGTTTGCACCAGCTACAAGCTTCTCACATACAAACATGTGAAAAGGTTGAAGAATCACAGTTTGCACCAGCTACAAGCTTCTCACATACAAACACGTGAAAAGGTTGAAGAATCACAGTTTGCACCAGCTACAAGCGTCTCACATACAAACACGCGAAAAGGTTGAAGAATCACAGTTTGCACCAGCTACAAGCGTCTCACATACAAACATGGGAAAAGGTTGAAGAATCACAGTTTGCACCAGCTACAAGCGTCTCACATACAAACACGTGAAAAGGTTGAAGAATCACAGTTTGCACCAGCTACAAGCGTCTCACATACAAACACGCGAAAAGGTTGAAGAATCACAGTTTGCACCAGCTACAAGCGTCTCACATAAAAACACGCGAAAAGGTTGAAGAATCACAGTTTGCACCAGCTACAAGCGTCTCACATACAAACACGCGAAAAGGTTGAAGAATCACAGTTTGCACCAGCTACAAGCATCTTCCATACAAACATGTGAAAAGGTTGAAGAATCACAGTCTGCACCAGCTACAAGCTTCTCACATACAAACACGTGAAAAGGTTGAAGAATCACAGTTTGCACCAGCTACAAGCATCTCCCATACAAACACGTGAAAAGGTTGAAGAATCACAGTCTGCACCCGCCACAAGCATCTCATATACAAACATGTGAAAAGGTTGAAGAATCACAGTTTGCACCAGCTACAAGCATCTCACATACAAACATGCGAAAAGGTTGAAGAATCACAGTTTGCACCAGCTACAAGCTTCTCACACACAAACATGTGAAAAGGTTGAAGAATCACAGTCTGCACCAGCTACAAGCATCTCACATATACAAACACGTGAAAAGGTTGAAGAATCACAGTTTGCACCAGCTACAAGCGTCTCACATATACAAACACGTGAAAAGGTTGAAGAATCACAGTTTGCACCAGCTACAAGTATCTCACATACAAACATGTGAAAAGGTTAAAGAATCACAGTTTGCACCAGCTACAAGCATCTCGCATACAAACATGTGAAAAGGTTGAAGGATCACAGTCTGCACCAGCTACAAGCATCTCACATATACAAACACGTGAAAAGGTTAAAGAATCACAGTTTGCACCAGTTACAAGCATCTCACATACAAACACGCGAAAAGGTTGAAGAATCACAGTCTGCACCAGCTAAAAGCATCTCACATACATGTACTCAATGCAACTTGTGAAGGACATAATTACCTAGTGCATGACACATGATATGTGCATAGCATTTGTATTTCGATTGCTGGGTAAGGTCTCATCTGATACAACACCAGAGCTGACAAAGTTTAAAACCTCAAACAAAGGATTAAAAAATACTTAACAGTCATAAATTAACTAGTACATTCAATATTTTTTCACGGAATTTATGCAACTGAAAGGTCACACCAATGTCAGGATCAGAAGAGGTTTTTTTTTTTTTTTTTTGACAAGATGAAACAATTTGATAAATCTCTCCTAAGTACTGACTGTTTGGCCAACCTTCCTGTATGTTATCACGTTTTGCAAGACGTGAGGATAATTTATATAACAATGCAGATGGAAGGCCAACAACATAAAATTCAGTCATAACGAGACTCTTAAACGCCCATGTTTATCCATATCTGCCTGTCCGTCAGCAGGTATCATAAAACAAACAGAGCAGCCCTTCAGCTCTTTAAATGCATGTTGGATGTGAAATATAATGATCCTTCTGAAGACGATCTCAAAAATAATCAACTGGCTCACATTTTCACATCAGCTCAACCTGTGATTTAATAATCTGAAACACAGACATTGTCTGCCACTTTTAGACATAGTGTACCATTCGAAAACACAGGGACGTACTGTGAATGAGGTGGATGATGTTAGTTACCCTAGAACAGTGCATGGTCAGAGAACAAAAATACTGAGGATAAAGACAGCCAGTAGAGTTCTGATTTCATTTACTGATGCTGTATTTTTTTTTGGACTTAACTACTGTTTCAAACTGAGTAAATGCATGGCTTGTACTTTTAATGGACCTAAGAGTAGTTGTTGTACAACAATGGGAGCATACTGCTGAGACTTTTAACTGCTTTTGGAACATCGTTCTATTAAGAGGAGTGTCAAGTACAAGCACAATGTAGTTGTTTGGTGGTCCAGATTCAGACACCCATACATGTATACAGAAAATACATTAAGCACTGAAGTAAAATTACTGTTTGAAAACACAAAAAAGTCTCCCCAAAATTTTAAATTAGACCTGTATATTTGAGCTGTCAGTTTTCAGTATTAAAAGGAGTGTTGTTATCCCTTCAAAGCAACCTGAGAAATACCAGATGTTTTAAATTACAATGTTTTACAATGTTGCCTGGTATATAAAAGCAAGACAAAAAAAACTGAGGTGTTACCCACATTTGAAAGGCTTGTCTACCTTTGTCAGTTATACAAAACCCTCAGAACCAATCGGAAATCTCCTAGCCTAGTTCTCAGAGGGCTCTACAGCAAAACAAAACTCAGACACCTCACCACTTTATTGATTTCCCAGCAGATTTGTAAACTCAAGGATGTGCAGCAAACTGCATTAACCCACGCCACTGCAAACCAAGGGAGATCACTCTACCAGCAAATCAATACAGTACTTAATGACCTCCACAGGACAACTCCCAACTGCTATCCTATTTCCTGTTTCCAATTGTAAACCTTGAAAAAACATGACAGCACTGCATGAACTTTTGATAACACTACTCCCACTCCACTCTAACAACAGGAATTCTGTGAATAACTGGAATGCCCAATCAACCCAGATATGTTTTCTTTCCCAGCACGATCACCTGCATACATGTGAGTTTCTTCCAGTAGAATAAACTCTGTTGGCCTAACTTCACCATCACCGTATACAATGTTGAAATGAGAAACTTCGCCAATGACAAATACAGCAGATTCAGAGTTGAACTCAGGTATTATTTATTTATTTATTTGATTGTTGTTTAATGCCGTACTCAAGAATACTTCACTTCTACAACGGCACCAACATTATTGTAAGAGAAAACCGAGCAGAGTCTGGGGAAAACCCACAACCATCGGCAGGTTGCTGGCAGACCTTGCCCACGTACAGCCGGAGAGGAACCCAGCATGAGCTGGACTTGAGGTCACAGAGACCGCTTTGGTGGCAGGCTTCTGGGTCATAACGCTGCACTAGTGTGCCAACCAACTGAGCCACGGAGGCCCCCAACTCAGGTATTATATTTCTGTACTGAGAAATATACTCTCAGTCTTGCAGAAAGCAGTAGTGGTAGGGTATTCTTACCTGAAGTAAGGTATCAGGGCAAGTTTTCCCGTGCAGGACAGGGCCATCTTTACGCCCATCTACAAACAACAACAACAAATTCTCTCAGCTTACCTACTTCACAATTACTAAAATGAATAAACAGTCAGATGAAATTCTCTCAACTTACATGTGCCTAGTAGGGTTCCTTCTAGCCAATGTCTTTTTAGAAACTCAATTTTAACAAAATCAGAGAACAATACTTTTTCTTCCCTAATATATCCACAACACAATTTATTTCACAAACACGCAATACAAAATTTGTCTAAAACTCAATTTTCCTATATTTCTCATCGTGGTTACCACAATGAGAAAGTGGCTAGAAAACCCCCTAATCATCCTAGTCTACACTTGTACATGATTCCTGATGAAATGCTTTCTGTACATTACAAAATCAACGCAGCCAGATGAAATTCTCTCAGTTTACAGGTACCTAGTCTACACTTGTATGATTGCTGATGAAATGCTTTCTGTACATTACAAAATCAACACAGCCAGATGAAATTCTCTCAGTTTACAGGTACCTAGTCTACACTTGTATGATTGCTGATGAAATGCTTTCTGTACATTATAAAATGAACGCAAACAGTTCATACAAGAAGACTACTCTTAAGAATGAGACTCAAACAGCTTACATGTAATTAGTTCAAAGATGAATGCATGCGGAGAGGAAATTTTCTGAGCTCATCAAATTACTTATTTATTAGACTGGTGTTTTATGCCATACTCTGGAATATTTCACCGATACCACAGTGACCAACATTATGGTGGGAGGAAACCGAGCAGAGCCCGGGGAAACTCATGACCATGTGCAGGTGGCTGGCAGACCTTTCCACTTATGGCAGCTTAACAAATGAATATAAAATGAATACACACGTATAGCGTAGGTGAAATTCTCTCACCTCTCTCTCAACATGAACACTCGTTCATACAGCGTGAAAAGATAGAGAGATGAGAATAGGGTGCATACACACGTACTGGAGATATTCTTAACTTACCCAGTTCATACAGCTCTCCGTCTCTGTGAATCAATGCCACAAAATGGGTGGATACTTTCTCATCCCTGGAGGGCGCCTGTACTCAATAATATCAGTATTATGAGAAGTTTTACTCACTAACGTATGCAGTAATCACTAGTGATGCATGCTGCAACGTCATGAATTGTTGAATATATATTTGAATGACTAAATCTAGTGTTCTTATTTATTTATTTACTTATTTTATTGTTGTTTGCCATGCTCAGGAATTTTTCACTTAAATGATGGCGGTCAGTATTATGGGTTATAGGAAATCAGATTGTAAAAGATACATACAAACCATCAACTTTTCACTAGTTATGCAGTGGTACTAAGGTTTTTCAACTACTCATAGTCTGTATGAATTGCAGAACGTAAAACATCTTTTGTTTGGATAATGCACTCATCCTTGTCCTCCGTACCTGGGTCTGGCCTTCCTGGGCTATATCCTCATGAGCAGACCCCATTCCCTGACAAGGAAAGATACAGCAACAAAATCATCAAGTTACCGAGACTTCCTATCTTATCAAAAACAAGTTAAGACGAGCCCAATAATGAGGAGGCCTTTGCAATATCATTAATATAACCGGAATCAGGTAGTGGAAAGCAAATATAGGACTTCAGAGAACACGAAGAATGAGGATGTTTATTTATTTATTTATTTGATTGGTGTTTCGTACTCAATAATACTTCACTTATACGACAGTGGACAGCATTATGGTGGGAGGAAACTGGGCAGAGCCCGGGGGAAACCCACAACCATCGGCAGGTTGCTGACAGACATTCCTACGCAGAATGAGGATAATCACAACCTGAAAACAAATCAAGATTAAGATGACTTCCAGTACCATCAAAGCCAAGATATAAAGCAGCCTAATGCACAGGTGACTCCATCTGTTACTAAAATAAACTTTTGAAAAGTTTTCTGAGATTTTCTGTCTGAAAAATAATGTTCAGGAGACAACTGGAATCCATCCACCATCAAAGAACAGCGCATACTGGTAGCACGGCAGAAGATGTGGAGCTTATGTCTACTGATCTTTTTTGTCCCCGTAGAAGTCACTGATTTTTCATCACCATTTCTGAAACATCACGTTGTACATATACACAGTGTAGCCTCCCTAGAAGATGCCTCAACCAGGCACAGAACAGGATATGTCACCCAAACCACCTCTCCCCACCCCAACCCCCACCCCGAAATTTGTGGTGTACTTTCTGGAGAGGATGCTTACATTTGAAATGACAACAGCTAGAAAGGCAAATGAACAAGGAATCCAAAGAAATACATATATAAATATGTTGCCAATCTTAGTTTTACTTCCCCATGTTCGAGTGTAAACCATGGGGTTTTTGATTACTACAGTAGTACCAGCAAAAAAGAAAAGATTTTATAAAGAATAATGGAAGAGGTTACATTTCACAAAAGGCTGTGCTTTCTCACTGTTAAAGACCTTCCTCATGAAGGGATTAATATTTGTACACATTCAGTAAATGCTTTACATCATAACTTTAATCAGATAACCGAATCGTTATCTGGTAACATATGAAACTACAGGGGTCGAATTACAGCTTTTTCTATTACAAAATAGTCATCAAAAACACATTCCGCTTTAGGAAAGATTAAAAATGTGCCGAGTTCAGATGGCCAACGTTGGCCCTTGACTAAGAGATACCAGGCTAGCTTCATGGGTTGAGGCCAAGATATCTGAGTTCTGTCAGAGCAGATTAATCTTCAGGTAATAAAAAATCCACCTGTGGCAATGAAAAAAGCATTTGGCAGAGCATATTTTGCAAAGAAAAAACTTGGTCATAATCATAACCATATTATATTGGATCCTCATGTCATTTCACTTTAGATGAGGTAAACTATAAAATCGCCCCAGAATCTGTCCTCGTACAGACGCCTAAAAACAAGGCTACACTGCATATTAATTCATAATATTTGTACATTTAGCAAACTAATGGATTATTTTCTGATGTATGCCAGCCTTACGATGAAGAGAACTGAAGTAGAAAACCATTAAACAATATGTGCATATATACTGTTCTTTTAGGCTTACATGTGAGGACATGTATGAATAAACCATATCATACGGTCTAGCTTTCTTCCATTGTAAAACTATTTCCCCTCTATGGCTGGAGCCAACTGGGCTAGTGGAAACCAATGCATCTCACCAGGTAACCAAAACACTTCCTGACAGAAGGCCACAACAGATGCACAGCAAGCTGTATTCTACTAACTCAGTCTGGATCCTCCGCCAGGGTAAAGAGGTGATGAATACGTGTTCGTGGCATAGGACACGACTAGGACTTACAATAATCTCCGAAGAAAATTTCCCTTGTTTTGTTTATTTTTCTTTTGTTTTGTTTTTTTCATTCTGCATGTTTTTGCAGCTGATGTATCAAAATTTTAACGCTGTCTAACGATTCACATGAATTTATCATTTCAATTAAAATTTCACTCCACCACTCCGTATTTGCAAATCTATACCCACCACTGCTGTCTACAGAATATTACACTCACTTTATCATCTTCTAAATAGGCAGCTCTCTCAGCTGGAGAAAGTTGAAGAGTTGCTTCCAAAAACTTCTGGAATGGTTTTCCATCTGCAGGGTGGAAACAGGCAGAAAGACACAACACTGATAATGTACTCAATTCCCATGACTGGTGATGTGGTCCAAGGGAGTTAACTCTAAAGGTACAACTCCCAGTAACAGTTTGTATTTAGGAAGCACTGCACAGCACACAAAAAAATTGTTGAAATCAATACTTGAAGGCACAATATTCTTTTACATATAGACTGAAAAACCACCATGACTATTAATGTCATGACTGTTTAAACTCTCCAATATTACATCATTAAACCAAAACAGACTGAAAAATCATAAACTACAGGAAAGAGGAAGAGTAGTGATGGATTTTTGTTTTGTTTTGCTTTTCCCTTTTGGTCTGCTCCTTGCCTGGATTATGGTACATACCTTCGAACTGTATCTGATCAGCACTATTGGCCAGCGTATGCACCATGGCTATTGTCCCGCACGCATTGCCAATTGTCTGCTTGATGTGATAGATCTCCTCATTCAGCTTGACCGATCCTATGGGGTGTGATTCTGACTGAAAATCACAAGTCAGACATAAAATGAAACAGCGTATTTAGATGTTTTACAACCTGAAACAACACAAGTGCACATTAAACGAATTATGTAAAGTACATGATTATGAAGACCTCTATACATCCATTTGGGTAGATTGCTAAAACAGAGAACTGAGCACACATCTACAGAGACTTAAAAAAACACAGACTTGGAAACAGACAAATGTACAGAAATAAAGCTGAAGTATATCATCAATATCTTCTTTCCTTCTCTTTTTTCTTTCTTTTTTCCAAATTTAGTTTTCTGAGATTCTAAACCAAAAGTCTATATTTGTCTGTATCATGATTTATTTACAGTGTATTCTATTGGTGCTTAACACCGTACTCAAGAACTTGTAAAAGTTTATGCATGATCTAGACTGAAGTGCCTAAGCCCCAGAAACACCTGTTATATGGTACCTGACAACGACCTGACTTTAGCCTGCAGTCGAAGGAACAGACTGCTTCTATCTACATATTGTACATTCGTAGTATCAAAGATTTATATCTCAACATTACAGTCCAGTGGATGTTAACACATATTCAAGGATATTTCCTCCCACACATGTACATGTCGCCACTGTTAACACCAACAACCAATGTACATGCTCCTCCCACATCCACTAACCCTGTCCCAACCAGGTCTAGGCCCTGCAAGTCCCTGTCGTTCCACTTGTACCATTAGTCAGAGGCAAACTGCTGACTTCCGTCAGAACAAATGTACTTTTTTGCTCCAAGCCTACAGGATATTCCGTCACAAACTGTAAAAATGTCACGCACAAATCATGATGTGTATCCTATGTCAGCTTAGCTGACACAATTTGGACATGGAAACTTAAGCCAAAGTATTAATGCCAGCAGTAAATTTGTATGTTCTGTAAGCCATTATGCACCTTTTTGATGGTATCCTAATGGTGAGGTCAGCAGAGAAGTCCCCATCCTACCCAAAATGGCACATTCTGGGGTCAACATTTCAAAAGGATAGTGGACGGAGCTAAAAAATTGACCACAGAACTTAACATTTTGGTACTGTCAATTAAATTAATTCTGGGATGTGTTACAATTTCGGATTACGATTTACGATAAGATACTATGAACCCACAGCAATAAAAATACATGAACTTAATTCTTTGACTGGTGTTTTACTTAAGAATATTTCACCCATACGATGATGGCCACAGAGATCCTGTGCAAAAAGTATATTTTATCTGAATAAACTCATCAGAGTCTCTGTCCAACAGCAGAACTCGGGCCACAGGGATGTGCAGGTTCTAGACAAGCCCATAACATTATCAAGATTTAACACTAAACTGCTTCACAAGGCACATGCACTGCTCTGCAAAGTGAAAGACAGCTCATGTTCTATAATTTAAGTTTGCCAAAAAGGTTGGACAATATTATCTTTATTTCTGTAAAGTCTTTCTTCTAACAGCTATTAGGATGGTGGAAAATGACATTTGACCATGCTCCATTGATTGATATGAATCGCAGCCATCCTGTCTGGGCCGTGAAGTAATTGTTCCAAGTGCAGAACACTCTTGTAACCGTGCACCTTATAGTATGCTGCTATATATGTGAATTTATAATATGAAATAATCAAGAAACTTACACCCATCACAACACAATGGTCTGGAAATACACATCAGCGTTGTTCACACATGTACTTGTTATAACTAATACACATGCATTAAAACAGCGTCCTGTCCCTATGCTATTACGTATTGTATTGACATTCAACGTGTTATATTGAACATTTACGTCACAGCTAATTAACAGCTGATATCTCCTGGCTCTCTGACTGGTCAGTCTCTCATCAGCTTAAAAGCATTGGCATCTTCAGACCTCCAGTTGGTAGTAAAATATTCCACACTTCCAAGGAAGATAATTCAGCAACAAATTCATACAAATTCAAACAGGTTTTTATATTCGAAAGAGAATTTCATAATCTCTTTAATGAGCAGTGCCTCAGTAATGAGCTGTCTCTTACTTTAAGTTCCCTATACATCCCTGCCACCAGTTGCAAATTTTATCTGGAAATACTGAACAAGGCCAAGGTAAGTGGAGTCACAATGATAAGGCATATTAGAAAATACAAAACCTTAAATCATTCTTCGTTTTTTTGTTTGTACATGTACTTGATACACATGCATTCTCTTTGTCTAAATTTAATGAGTATGTAATGTAACAAGGTGAAATGTAAAGGCTATCTACTTCCAGGCTTGGGGGAATTTCCCTTTAGTCTAGACTCTAAATCACTGGTTCAAATCCCCAGCCGGTTAGCCCGGACACATTTAGTATCCCTGCCAGCGAGTTTTAGCTTTATGACAATACTACGTTGGTTGGTTTGCACAGTAAACCTGCATATCTGATCATATCAACATTGAAATTTCAAATGTGAAGAATGGATAGTGAAATAAAACAAAAAGATATGGGAGTAATTGAGCAACAGACTTGCTTGCCCAGAAAGGCACACATCAAGGACATGGATGATTGCCCACATGCATTAGCAAATCATTAGGCGGAGGTGTGAGCGAGTTACGATTTAGCACCTTTTCATTGATTGGATACAGGAGGACCACAGCTTTGACAGGTTGTGGGACCATGCTAAGCAGGTCTGGATCCAAGCCATAGATGTCTATGAACTCCCAGCTCTGGGGCATTCCAAGTCCATAGGCATACTGTCAACAGATACAAACACCTTCAAATCAATACTTAGTGACAGATATAATATACTTAAAAATAAGACATACCGTATTTCACCCAATGTTATGCACATACAGGGTTTAAAATGATACTTTGATTCCAAAACTTAACTTTTCCAGATGAGAAATTAATCAAACTTCCCCCAAAAATCTTAAAGGGCACTCAAACGTGGATGAATTGGTCATAATGAAGCAAAATGTGTCTTCTGAAGATGCTAAATTTTAGGTGAAATACAGTACACATGCACTGTTCTTGTTCAAACTCTTAAACATGTTATTCACAGAACCTCTATCAAAATTTTGTATGTGTACTTTGTTCATCTACACAAGTGTATATGTACACAGTGTAAGTGAGGCAAAGTTGCCTACAAGCAACCTAGTACATTTAGCAGGCCTGGTTGTGGCTGGTCTGTACATATGCCTGTAAAGATGCTGTAGAACACTCTTGGAATGGTTAGTTATTTAGGTAATTATTAATTGACACCGTTTTGTGTCTTATCCGTACTCAAGAAAATTTTACATATATATATACACGACAGCTACCAGCATTATGGAAGAAGGAACCATCCGCAGGTTGCAGGCAGATCTATATGCTTCTCACAAGCATGCTAACAGTGTAAGGTATTTGTTTAGAAGAATGGCTGCAGATATCTGCAGACCTGCTACAAGTGTGCCCGACTAATTGCAGGACAGTGTGGTGAGAATGGCAGAATACTGAATTGTTTGAGAATACCATATATTTGAACTCACATAATAGCTTTCAGCATTTACTTTCCCTTTAGGCAACAGCACAAAATTTAACATGTCTCATGTAAAGTCTGTAACTTCAATATTTTGGGATCACCACTGCCATCTCTTCCAGAAATGTTGGGGGTTTTTTGGCCTTTATATTTTACGATTATTACTATCAAACATTATTATTTACCTCTAACAAATATACACATTCATACTTCGTTTATTTGTTTGTGTCTTGGTTAAAATGAAATATAATATCCAAGGTACACCTGGCAAATGGTGTGAAGTTTTTCGTTGCATAGCCCCAGGTGTCTGTATCACTCTTGGCTGGTCATATCATAGCCACAGTGAGAACCAATGGTATAGGTTACGCACGTTCACGCCAAGTCAGATAAGTAATTTCTGAACAATATTTTCAGTCCAAAACAAGTGTCAACTGTGGCTCTCACCTGTCAGCTTGGTTGCACACATATCAACCCAAGTAAATTCCACTCGGTAATGACACGCCAGCCCCGAGTTCAGGAAACAGTCATCGCTGAAGTGGCAGCCAGTTTGCGTTAGCCACAGTTACAGATGATGAAGAGTTCTCCTTCTTGTCACTGTGCAAGCGCACTAAACTAGAGAGGAAGCACATCATGGCCAGATACTTGCCAAATAGTTTGTCGTTTCGTGAATTCAGGGTTGGCGTGAATTTATGTCGGGTAATGGGCGTGTGGCCAACCGGAGAGGTACTTGTAAGAGCCACAGATGACATTTGTTTTGGGCTGCAAACATCATTCAGAAAGGACTTATCTGACTCGCCGTGAAAGTTCTACCATTGGTTCTCGTTGTGGCTATGACATGATCAGCTGGGACTGAAACAGACACCTGGGGCGATTCGTTGTCAATAACTCAATCAGCTTTCTTAGACCTGCTAGAAAAATGCTGTGAGTAGAAAAAACAAAAATCAAACTAAAAACAAACTGTCAAACAACAAACCAAGATTCTGTGTAGTTGACTGTTTTACTCTGAGAATAACTCAGCCATTTTATAAGTTTAAAGTAATGGTAAACATGTCAGTAAACTTGAGTGTGGCGTTTGCCACACGCAGACACCCCGCCATGTGACCAGACAACCAAAGTTATCGTTCCTGAATCCGTGTTAACTCAGCGATTTCAAGCATCACCAACCTTGTTCAGCACCTGCAAAGAGAAGCAGATTATGTAAGAAAAAATCAAATAGTGTTAGCCTATTTCTGAAAAGTGATACCAATTACTGACAAAAGAAGAGGTGCCGGAAAAACCAACATACGTCGGGATTTGATTCTAAAGGCAACCAGCGCTGTTCTGACATTTTCTCTGATGATGCGGTTTTCTTTTCCCAGAATGCATTGGGAAGGATGTATTTCCGGCGGTGGAAATTACTTCATATTGGCTGTCATAATTTATTCAAAGGGCCCTTTTGTAGCACTACAAGACGATAGACTTGCAAAGTGTCATAAAACAAGACTTCTTTTATGTGTGAGTCATGCCAGATGTGCATTTGTGTTTCGTTTTCCGCTAACATATTCTTGCAAGATCACAGAAGTGGGAAATGTTTGCTATGACGTCATGAACATCAGTGGCGGCCAACCTGAAAACGGCCTATGATTGAATGGTATGTTCTTTCGTATGAGACAGTCACAAATGACATGTGAGGTGCACAGATGTCTTAAAGCATCGGCTAGTTAATGTGACAGAGGATGGAAGAGCTGTGTCAGAACCTGAGCAGCATTGATCGTGCTGAAGATAGCGGCGTGTTCATGTCTGGCTCGACCACTGACACGCTGGGCAGCCTCAGCAGCCCGCCGGAGTGTGAATCATATGACAGTCGGGAGAGATTAGCAACCAACCCCTTAAAGGCAGTCACCGGAGAAATGTCACTGACAGATTACGACAAGATGAAGCTGGACGCTAATCTCAGTCACAATGGAGGAGGACACCTTAATATCATATCTGAAATGGAAGAGGACATTTCCCACGGCGAGGAAAAAAAGGATGGAGGCAAACTGTATTCTGTGATTTACATGGGCTTTGCTGAGCTGGACAGGAGATACACTCAAACTGTCATGCCCTGGGTGATGGCAGAGGTGAAGAGAAGAAAACAGTTTCAAGAAGTCAACCTTGAAGTGACCAAAACCTCTCTGCGTGGAATTACAAAGAACACTGCAGAACCTGAAATTGTGTTCGACCACAGACTGCACAGCCTTTCCCGATTTGCCAGGACATTCAGCGATCGTTGCTGCTTTGGTTACTTGACGAGGCAACAGTTGCACAATAATTTCCAGTGCCATGTTTTCATTGCTGAAGAAGAAGATATGGTAAGATGTTACATGTGATACAAAGCCACCTGGCACATGTATTTGATTAACTGACAAGCCACTAGCATAACTGGTATTAGTATTAATGCATGTATGCAAAGACAGTGTGCATTTCTCTTTTACATAACAGTTCAGTAGTTAAGAGCTCTGCAGCATAACCAGAATGAATTTGAGACATCTAGTTATCTCCACAAGGAGATGAGCAACAGCTTTGGAGATCAGATTTCTGTAGGAGGTGTCAATATGGAGATTGAATTTGTCAGCTAACAATTAGCAGGATACTATAAGAGTCTACCATGTCTACATGAGTGCTAATATTTAGGCGAATATATTTTTTATATATATTTTATTTACATGTACTTATTGCCTTAATAGCTCTGGGTGTGGCATTATACATGTAGTTACTGTACCTCTACAAACATGAGTTCTCAAGGTGGTAAGTTGTAGTGATAACACAGACTGAAGTTCTGGTACTGTCATGCTGTAAAAGTCTTGCGTTACCTAAGAGGGGGTAAGTTGTGAAGATGTGCATCATGAAGTAATGAGTCTACACAGAGACAGACCATGTACAGTTGTTGACCTGTGAACTGGTGGTAAGGTGCAAAGACATTTACTGAAGTTCTTACACAGAGACTGCAGCATTACTGAAATTTGGTAAGTTGTAAGTATGCATTACCTCAGACTGAAGTCTTCATGGCTTGAAGTTGCGTGTGGTTATCTAAATCCAGGAACTCAGAGGAATGTTCATGCATTCGTGTGTATAATCTCTTAACATCAGATCATGCCACATGTCCTGAGATTGGTCACATCATAAAATGTTCATTCTGAGCCTAGCACTTGTGAACAAATCTTGAAACTTGCGTTTTTTACAGCTTTAAGTGTCCCAGCAGCATTTGTAACTTACATGTACACAGGAAGCTGGTAATATATTTAGCATGTTTTGTGGCTGTAATATGAATACTTCCATATCATACTCTGCATCACCCTGAGACCACCATATCAGCCTGAAGGCCGAAGGCAAGATAGCTAATATGGTGTGATACGGTGGTCCAGGACTGCTGTGGGGTGTGATACGGTGGTCCAGGACTGCTGTAGGGTGTGATACGGTGGTCCAGGACTGCTGTGGGGTGTGATACGGTGGTCCAGGACTGCTGTGGGGTGTGATACGATGGTCCAGGACTGCTGTGGGGTGTGATACGATGGTCCAGGACTGCTGTGGGGTGTGATACGGTGGTCCAGGACTGCTGTGGGGTGTGATACGATGGTCCAGGACTGCTGTGGGGTGTGATACGGTGGTCCAGGACTGCTGTGGGGTGTGATACGGTGGTCCAGGACTGCTGTGGGGTGTGATACGGTGGTCCAGGACTGCTGTGGGGTGTGATACGGTGGTCCAGGACTGCTGTGGGGTGTGATACGATGGTCCAGGACTGCTGTGGGGTGTGGTATCAAAATACCCAGATTTTAACCTTTCATTATCATATGCTTGTAAACCCCTGATACATAGTTTTTGTATACAGTTACCTGTCAAATGGGCTACTGGACATCAGCCAGAGATGATAAGGACAGATGAAGTAAAGTGAATGCCAAGTGGTTGACTCCCTCATCCAGTGTATCAGCTAAATGTCAAAAATGCACTCAGTGCCCCTAATTACATGGACTGGATAAATAGTAAATATTTTCAGAACAATCTTTCATTGCGAAGACCTACTAAAATTGCTTGCTTCTCCATTTTTTCCATAGTATATGTGTGACGATCCTTTGGCATGATAGTTAAAAACATATAATTAAGTAATATATTTTAGTAACCATGATGCATCCTGTAACAGACATACAGTGTCAAGTTCCTGTTAGCATGGTTTTATGAGTAAATCCTTGTAGGTTCTAATGTGATGGTATTCATACAGTTGTCATGTAATACCCAGACATGCTGAGGAGCAGTAAAAGGGCAAAGTCCTGCACCAAATCGTATTTTGACAAGTACCAAATCATTTAATGATATTTTAAGCTTTTCATTGATGCAAGTGGCTTGAAAATTATTCCAGTTCGTTGGGGAGTGAAGTTAAATTTATGTACTGATGCTGTAGTTATAGTACAGTTGAATCATGTCTTAACAATGAATGGGTAATCATTACTGTAATTTATACATGACTGATGTGCATTTATTTTTGTTTGAGTTCATTTATTGCTTCGCTAAGGAAAATCACCTTGATCTACAAAGACAGCCAACAGATATTAAAATTAAGAATTAAAAAAGAAGCTTTGATGCTTGTTGATCAGAGATTTAAAAACCAGACAATTTTAAATTCTTTGTATGTGGATTATATAGTACATGTATATTTCGGTCCACTTGAGTGAGCTTGTAAGAGTACTAGTGGAGGCACAGTGTACTTTTCCATGTAGATAGGGATTGGTGACTTCAAGGGAACTGTCATTTCAGCTGACAGCTTTTGACTTACATCACACGTGCTGTGTGTGATTACATAGTCCTCAACAGGACCTGTACACTGGCCTGTTAGTGCCCTCTCTATCACACACGCTATTACATACGTGGACATGATTACACATGTATGAACCTATATGTACATGTCTTCATCCAAACTCAGAGTACAAAAAGTACTAAAACACCGAACAGAAAAACAAATTAGAATTGAATCATCAGCAGTTTGTTCCTGCACATGTACTGTACCTGTACAATCATTAACAGTTTGTTCCTGCACATGTACTGTACCTGTACGATCATTAGCAGTTTGTTCCTGCACATGTACTGTACCTGTACGATCATTAACAGTTTGTTCCTGCACATGTACTGTACCTGTACAATCATTAGCAGTTTGTTCCTGCACATGTACTGTACCTGTACAATCATTAACAGTTTGTTCCTGCACATGTACTGTACCTGTACGATCATTAACAGTTTGTTCCTGCACATGTACTGTACCTGTACAATCATTAACAGTTTGTTCCTGCACATGTACTGTACCTGTACAATCATTAACAGTTTGTTCCTGCACATGTACTGCACCTGTACCAGTTTGTTCCTGCACATGTACTGCACCTGTACAATCATTAGCAGTTTGTTCCTGCACATGTACTGTACCTGTACGATCATTAGCAGTTTGTTCCTGCACATGTACTGCACCTGTACAATCATTAACAGTTTGTTCCTGCACATGTACTGTACCTGTACAATCATTAACAGTTTGTTCCTGCACATGTACTGCACCTGTACAATCATTAACAGTTTGTTCCTGCACATGTACTGCACCTGTACGATCATTAGCAGTTTGTTCCTGCACATGTACTGCACCTGTACAATCATTAACAGTTTGTTCCTGCACATGTACTGCACCTGTACAATCATTAACAGTTTGTTCCTGCACATGTACTGCACCTGTACGATCATTAACAGTTTGTTCCTGCACATGTACTGCACCTGTACGATCATTAACAGTTTGTTCCTGCACATGTACTGCACCTGTACAATCATTAACAGTTTGTTCCTGCACATGTACTGCACCTGTACGATCATTAGCAGTTTGTTCCTGCACATGTACTGCACCTGTACAATCATTAACAGTTTGTTCCTGCACATGTACTGCACCTGTACAATCATTAACAGTTTGTTCCTGCACATGTACTGCACCTGTACGATCATTAACAGTTTGTTCCTGCACATGTACTGCACCTGTACAATCATTAACAGTTTGTTCCTGCACATGTACTGCACCTGTACAATCATTAACAGTTTGTTCCTGCACATGTACTGTACCTGTACAATCATTAACAGTTTGTTCCTGCACATGTACTGTACCTGTACAATCATTAGCAGTTTGTTCCTGCACATGTACTGTACCTGTACAATCATTAGCAGTTTGTTCCTGCACATGTACTGTACCTGTACAATCATTAACAGTTTGTTCCTGCACATGTACTGTACCTGTACAATGGTAAGGGCAAGGCCTTATCAAAAGCCACTTTAGTTTCACAAAATGTTTGGGGCTGCCATGTGCACAAACTAGTCAAGCGGTACGGTGTATTTAAACCTATCAGATTAACTTAAAGTTGAATAAAAGTATATAATGGGTTACCAAATCAAAATTTAGTTTTCACACAAATTTTTCGCATTGAAAGATTTAAAAGCTCTTGAAGAAAGTCACTGCCATTAGATTTGCATTTTATAACATTCTTTATATACCACCATGATGCCACTGCCCATTTAATCTTTATGATCAGAAATTTTGAGGGTTTCCTTTATATTTGTCACCTTCATGCATGGACTGTTGTATTACATGTTCCATGTACAGCAATGGACAGCACCATGATGTCCAGCACCAGACTAACCTAGCACACCTGTATACAGTGGTGTTTATCATTGGTTTGTGTGCATGTACATGTATATTAATATAAGTTACAGTTTCAATACATTTACTTGTCCATCAGTTGATCATGTGGATAAAAGTATGACCATGAGAGCCTGTCATGCTTTTAATGCAAAGGTACAAAATATAGTCTTTGTCCCTAAGGGCGAAAAATGTTTTTAAAATCATTTATCTTTTCACCGAAAATCCTTGCGATGACCACAAAATCCACTCAAACATACTCATGACTTTTCAGCTGGTGACGTCACTTGGGACACAGTCTTAATCAAAGCCAGCCCTTTGGACCCATCTAAAATAACTAGGCCTGTCAAAACGCTGGTTGTAGTATACCTCCCTCAATGAATCTGATACAGCTTCTGGTGGTTTGCGATCATCCTAAGATGTAATTTCTCACACAAATGAAAGCCCCTGGAGTTGAAGATAAACTCCAGCCAAAGATGATGTTGGCCTATAGTCCATGGCTACCTGAGCTTTTAAAATGTGAATTAGTTGCAATACTGTATGTATATTTTTATTTCATAGGTGCAAATTGATGGAATTATAGATTGAATCAAAATGTGATTACCTAAATTGCCATGATTGTGACATACCTTTTTAGTCTTGAAATGGGCTCAACATATAACACAATATACAGTTATCATGGTTGGGCATTACTAGGTGTGAGAGTTTTCCAGCTACTTTTCCATCTTTTGATCAGGTATATGGAGAGAGTTGGAGTGTCATTTGAATATAAGTTGCTAAACTCTGGCCACATGATATTCCCCCCCAAAAAACCCACAAATTTACAACAGACTTAAAAGCAGGTAAATTTCTCAGATGTGTAAGATGGACTAGACATTTTTCTGTGTATATTGTGAGGCCTTTGAAGATCGTTATTGTATGTAGTTACTGGAACATTAAAAATCCATTAGTTAATTATGAAACATGGGAATACCATTTTCCACCCGAGTAAAATAAGGGCAGAAATAAAATGTGCACGTACAGTTTTGCATTTAATGTATATTTACGTATGATGTATGATGTTGGTGATGAAGTCATGGTCAGTCAGATCACATGAGTTGTGAGTTCTAATGCTATCACATGATGTATGGTTTGCATGATGACCAGCTTAAAAGGAAAGATTGGACGTTAAATATAGACAGCTATAAAACTAGATAGTGTGATAATCAGGGATTTGGCCTAGTTTTAGTGCATATTGCAATCTCTGACGTAAATCTGCTGAGAACTGATGAGGGGGCACCTGAGGAGATGTGTTTTGAGGTGGAGAGGGAGGAATAAGAGCGGCTATCAGTAGGACTACGTGTGAGATCCAGAATATCGTGGCTGTCACTGTGGCTCTGTATGCTCACCAGGACTTCATTCACAAGACCGCCATGTGATTTTCTCCAGTATTATACTACATCGTACGCATGTCGTTTGCGAACTGAAACTCAGTATGTGAATAAACCTTTTGCGCATTGGACCTACGTGTACATGCACATGTAGATACACATATTCCGGAACAAACATGTATGGTCCAGCCATACAATCACACTAATATTTAAATCAGTAACTCCAGGAGTAGTGTACATGTAAGATGAGGGAGTTTTAACCATGAATCATAACGGGTGTGGGTTCAGTACCGGCATTAGACAGAGAATTTGTTTTTCATTTTTGGGGGGATCTTTGTGACAATAGAAAATTGACAGCTTCCATGTAGCTGTTTTGCAGTCTTGCATGACTTGAACAACTGTTTAATATCTTCCATATTCCATTCATCATTGAGTGTGTAAATCTGTGTATTGACTACAGAAGTTCATGTGTGACTACTGGATGATATACACGCAAGAATTCTGATGTTTGCCAGTTTGATGGGTGGAGGTGTGCAGGATGTAAGCCACAGACCTTTGGCAACATACTGATGAGCATTTCTGTGTGTAATGTTTACATATGCACACCCATAATATTCGTGAAAGACACCTGGTCTTCAAGGAACCTTAGAATTTGCTAATGTTTATTTTGCCTGTTGCCTGTTACCAGTTGACATTTAGCTCAATTTTCTTTGATTAGTGTTTGAGTATCTGCCAACCCAAACATAAACTGATCTATCAGTCCCATAAAAATACTTGTTCCAGCTCATGATGGCTTCCCCTGCGGCCATACATGGGAAGGTCTGTCAGCAAATTGTGGATGGTCCTGGCTTTCCCCTGACTGCCTGGTTTCCTCCCACCATAATGCCAGCCATCGTTGTATAAGTGAAATATTTTTGAGTACAGCGTAGAACACTAATCAAATAAATAAATAAAAAGATTTCACTTTAAAAATGTGTAGTTGACTATCACTGCTGTAGCCTTCAGGTGTTATATGTTGTGTTGATAGACCATCTGTGAAATAGGAAATGGTTTGAAGAAACTTGTTTTAACCTAAATCAGACCATTTTGTTTCTTGTTAAAGAGAAACATTGGGGGACAACTTCATGTGTGGTGATTTTCATGAGGCTACAGTTACAATGTCATGTGATTGCATGAAGCTGCAGCCACGTCAGTCTAGTAGAGATAATCAGTGTTCAATCACATATATTATGAAGACACTATCATAGAGTGGCTGATGTACTGACGGAATTGAAGTCAAACCCGTAGTAAGCGGTCCATTTTGACATGTCTGTGATTCAGCACAGATCTCCATGTATAAATGTGTATGGAGAACCGATAGAACGGTAATGTTCGGCTGTATCTTTTATGTATACAGGTACATGTAGGCATGGTAGATAGTGTTATCTACATGTAGACATGCTAGACCTTTGCTAGGCTGCATGGATAGTTTCAGCTGTCCAGGATCACTATGGCCCTGATGTATAATGTGTGGAATCAGTGCATATTCTGCCATCGCTAAATGGCTATCAAATACTCCTGGAGATCAACCATGAAGACAATGCCGGTATAAATCGGCAGATTGCGCTAGTCGTTAGGAAATAATGATTGCCCAGGGATTAGTCTTCTCAATTCTGTACCCAGTTCCAGTCAGCAGCGTTGTCATGGCAACTCAAATAAGACAATCTCTTCTTTAATAATTTAACGTCAAATTGTTACTTAAACATGCATGTGTTATAAAAAAGTTTCAATGCAGGTCAGAAGAAACGTGTTGTGCTTGCACTCCCAGGGTTGAATGAGTTGAGGGGTCTCTGTGTTGACATGAATTACCCATTACAGATGTGCTAACCACCAGAACAACCGCTCATAGGATATCGCCGTGTAAATTATTATTAACAGGCAAATATTGGAATAATGAGAAGCTGTGTGTCATATTTAGTTTGCTCAGTGGACTGGTAGATGCAGGTTAGGTTTTAGCAATGATGCATACATAGCTGGTGTATGAAGGTGGAAAATGGTGAGAACAACATGAAACTCTCGGATATGATTTCCTACACTGATATATTGAGACCAGTGAAAATACTGGCTCGAATTAGACTCGAACTCATTACTTAGGGTGTCCTAGCCCCACCGCTCTGCCGAGCTATCAAGCAAGATGGGAATGGCTCACTCATTAGAATCATGTTATATGAAGTGAATGGTTTATTCACAAATACAACACTTATAGTACACTGTACCAATTGACGTTGGTAGAGTCTCACTCGAGCCAGTATTTTCACTGGTCTCGATATGTCAGTGTAGGAAATCATATCTATACGATGTTTTCCCTGACGATAATTGCTAATGAAACACTTGCGCTTTCATGTATCAAAGTCAGCCCTTAATTGTCACTCCTGACTATTTTAGTTATACATGTTCAAGGGTTTGGACATGTTCATATTGATCTTTGCTTCCCACTGTTTGTCCACACAATTTTGTTCTAGTCCTAAACATGTGTATAAATACAGTAAAGGGTAATGATAGGCATTTGAAACTTTATGCTGGTACTTTACTGAATGATATACCAGTGATGTAAAAAAAATGATGGTGAGTATTTTTACTGGTAGAAAATAAAAATATATTTAACACCAAAAATTTCGAGAAGGAAATCTCATATCGATTTTCTTCCCTGGAGTGCTGCTAGTGTGCCAGATACGTGTGACATAGTTGTGGTATTTCGTTTTGAGACACAATGTTTAGATTCCATTCCTTTTTTTTTTTTTCAGTCTGAATGCTGGATCAAAACATGTCTCCTGGAAATAGTTAGAACATAATTTGGAGTGCATACTGTCTGAAATGGTTATGTCACACAGCAATTATTCATTTTTGTTGCATGGAGGGGTCCATTTAAAATTTGATAAAAGCTTCAAACGTGTATCATATCGGTTCTTAAATTTTGTGCCCCTGACAACATGGTGCAGTTCCTGACGATTTCAGATTTATAAAGTTCTGTATTTCAAATAATGAATAAAATGATATGTTGCTGTTATAATTGAACATGTACAATTATGTACATGATCACAAAATTGAGAAATGTTCATATCCATCAAGGTGTTAAAGTACATCTATATATTCTCACATTGTTAATATGGGTCTGCATGCCAGTAAGGCCATATTTAAAAAATTATTTGTTGAACGTAACCTGACCGTATCAGAAAATATAGTGTATTTCTTTGGGACATTTATTCTGCCATGCATATCAACAATTTCGTGAATTTTCAGTAAAGCAACATATAAGATGGATGGTAAGAAAATTATTTCAGGTGCATTGTACATGTAAAATGGTACTTGTTGCTCTCTCGCTTTGTGCTCAGAGAGGTTTAGTGCAAGCAAATGTGACTGGCCGACCTGGTGTCAGTATAATGTGACTGGGTAAGGTGTCATGTCTGGTGTCTTTAGCATGATGTTTCAGTGACAGCATGGTCTGGCCCTGCGACAAAAAGAGACAGTTTGTATTCGTACTATGGACTCCTCAAAGTCATATGACTGAAAAATTGTTAAGTACGATGTGAAACCCAAGCATACGTTATCATATACATACATGCTTTTTGGAGTATCAGTTGGGTTATACCTAGTGAATATGTATTGTAATGATAACAGTGTTCTGCATGTGTGTGGTGTGTGCGTACAGTTTGTGTATATGTCCATGTAATCAGTCTGATCCTTGCCTGACACATGCTGTTAACAGCCACGGGGGAGGAATTGGCAGTGACCCTGAAACTGAGATGTAATCATTTAGCTGGCTTCCTTTGTTTTATTGTAATTTGTTGCATGACATTAAACATGTACATAGGTTGTATCAAAATTGTGCCTAATAATTGATGAGGTTTTTTAATTTGTTTTATTAACACTATTTTGTTATTAAGGATGCACATAACATGCATGCATGTTATAATGCCTTGAAGCTTCTCATTAGCTTTGTTAGCGAAATTCAGATGCTTCAAATCTAAGCAGGCTTCCCTGGATCTACATGTATGTATTGACTTTCCCCATCAAATCATAATCGTTTATAAATCAGCCTTTCAGATATTATAGGATCTATCACAACTATCTCTGATTATATCAGTACTGTCTGACTTTCTACAAATGAGAAATTACTATACAAGGTATGAGTTACATAGTACAGTTGCCAGCTATCCCAGTGTTATAAATACTACCTTGTCATCATTGATGAATATCAGACAATGAAAAGAATTTTAATATTGAGCACATTTTTTGCGGGCTCTTTTTTTTCGTTACAGTGTAAAATAATGGAGATACACGTATTTTTTCAAGCAAATACTCTTTGATATGAATGTGATACTGTGAAGGGAAATACAGGTAACACTTATCTGCAAAACATTTACCTAACGGTTCTAATTCCTCAGATGATTCAAAGTGGCATTAATAGAAGGTTGTGATTCAGATGATTTCCAATCAGGCCGACACGAAGGCTGTTGTTTCAGTCCTACACTTGAGCAGGCAATGTTTGAGATTTCCCTGCCCACTGACAGCTGTTCTTGTTTCGGTTTGAGATGCTCTTACAGGAAGTTATTGTCATTCAAGATTATTCGCCCCTTGACACTATATGGCATGAGGGCAATATTCCTGTTTATAGTGTTAAAGTCGGTCGATAAATAAATTAATGGGTGTTGGATTTAATGATGAAGATTCGTTCAGCAATCAATTATTTACATTTTTCAAGGAAAAGTATGGTTGTGAAAGCATCGTCTACATGCATACACATGTATTTAAGACTGAGATTTGGACCTGTGATTTACATGTACCCCACCTGTTGTATTTACATTTGTAGTTATTTCTGGCTTCCATTCATGTCATTGTAAAACCTTTCAAATTCTGGCTGATGGGATTAAGTTCATAACATTTGTTAAGTTTTCCTTGTTTATAAAAAGTTAAGAAGTTAAGATTACCGCATCTTATTTTAATACAACCATCCCCACACACCCCCTCAGAGAGCATATATTTATAGATGTATAGCAGCATTGAAATTAAACATGTGAACAGAGTAAGGCTGCTCTAGTAGAGGTTAACTGTAATATAGTAACACCAGGTGTAATGTTATTCTTATTGAATGACCTGCAACAGAGAAATGTCACCTTGTCTTCTCTAACATGAATGCAGAGAGTGCACAAAGGTACTGCCATGAGGCTTATTGTACATTCATTCACGTCAAAAACGACGTGGTTATGTAAAATACATGCGAATGTTTTGATGTGTCATGGATGTCCACTCTGGAATCAGTGCATTTTACGGAGCCTTGCTGTGTCATTTGGTTAAACATGCTAAATGGGTTGTTGACACCACAGTCAATCTGACCACTGAAGTTGCAGGCTCAGAGCTTTCTACAGGTAGTTCACCTGTGGCTGTAAGGCTGGAGGTTTGTCAGGAAGCAAACCGTCAGACTTCGTAATAGTCCAAGTGAAAAGTTGATGAGTATGGCATTTAAAATACATGTACCAGTCAAGTAAAGAAATAAATTACCCTAAATACACTTTACAGATGTCATGTTCCTTAGCATTACCTTTGATATCATGTATGGTGTACATGTATGTTATGCTTTTAAGTTACAAAAATTAGCTTATAGACTGCCGCGGTGGGTGGGTGGTTAGAACGTCCACGTCGAGGTCGGTAGACCGGGGAACAAAGGCTTTAAAAATGGTACTTGTTGGTTCTTGGCTTGGCATTCTGTTAGAGCAAGGAAGCAGGACTGGTCAGCCAGGTGTCAGTATAATGTGACAGGGTGGGGCGTCATGTCTGGTGTCTTCGGCATGATGCTCCAGTGGCAGCAGTACTTAGGTGGCATGGACTCGCCCTGCCACAAGGAGACACAGTATATCTACATTCTAAGGACGACTCCTGGTTATATGACCGAAAAATTGTTCAGCAAGATGTAAAATTCTAAGCATACATTTAGTTTGCATTTTGCTGTGACAGATTGTTAATCCTATACTATATGCCATGGCTTTGGTTCACAGACATGTATGGTTGAAGTTTGTAGTGTCCCTTAGTGATATGTATACATACACCAGGGTGTCTTCCAGAGGCCCCTTAGTGAAGACAGTGAGAGTGGACTCTGACCATACCAGAGGTCATCCCTGCTTGCCTTCAGGGTTCACTCCGGCATCTTCGGTAGGTAGAATTCAAGTAGTGCCCTGCATTCAACCAATGAAGTGCCAGAGCGAAGGAGAGGTTGAGAACAATCAGAGTGTACCTCTCAAATGTTGTGAACCTGAACATTTTGCACAAACAAAATATTTAGATGAAGGGTTGTGCTCAGATTTCATTGCATGACCCAGTTAAGACTGCGTTTGAGCTAGAGTAGAGTACAGTCAAATCTCCTTCAGCACAGCAGTAGAGAACTGTAGGTATTGTTATGATGGTGATACCAAGCAGATGGCAGTTGTAAAATGGCCAAGCCATCACACACAGATCATCATCACTTGTGAACAATGTTGAATATTGACCTCGGGAATCTCCAAACTACATGTACATTTATAAGTGTGCGAGAAAACAATAACCATGGTTCTGTTCCCGTGACGATTATACTTTGATTTTATTGGCCTATATTTTGAACGTGCAGGATAGATAATGTTTATGTCAAGCTGCTCATTATTTGAATGTATGTAGGTCTAGTTAAAAGAAAAAAAAGGGATGAGTGGGGTGTAACATAGCATTGTCAGTAAACCAGCCCTATATTGTGGCAAAAAAAAAAAAAGATTGCTTTCCAAGAAGTTGTCCTTGTTCTTATATAACACATTATATAAGTGTCCAGGTGTTCTAGGTGCTGAATTGTCATTGGCTAAAATGTCCACCAGTTTACTGCAGTGAAACTTGTGCATACAGCCATGTATAGCATAGCTTATATTTGCCGTTACTATCATCCACAATACCCACTGACATACAAGGTTGTGATAATGTAAATACGAGGTTCTGTTTTGAAAACGGTATCTACCTGCTTCCTGGTGTCATGTTATGCCTACCATTGAAATGTCCAGATATATGAGCACTTGGGCATGATATAATCTGAGGTTCTGGAGAACCATACATGTACATTGTTTGGTTATATTAAGTTGGCACACGGACTCCAGATCAGTGCTCAGGCCAGTCTTAGTAATTCTGTGTTTCTGATATATGTAGGTACATGTAATGAATTTTCAGTTAAGGCTGTTTCTTTGAGGAATGCGTTAATACCTCAGTACATGTAAATACTGCTCTCATGTAAACTTGTGACTGTACATAGGTGTATTTAATAAGTTAAATATGTTCATGTACATAGTTATATAGAAGCTTTCAAAACTTCCTTCAGTGTCATTTCAACCACTGCTATAACCAATAAAATGGCTTGAGATTGTTCTGATCATAGCTGAGCATTCAATTTGTATTTGCTTTGATATACATGATGGGAAAACCTAAATACAGTAAACCCTGTAGTGTGCACTTACTTCCTGCATGGTGCTGTAGGTGTAATTCAAGAGACGTAAAACACAACATTTGTGTGAATGGCCTTGCTGAACCTAGTGTTCCAAGAGGCTGAATTGTAGGGCTATTGGATACATATGTAGTGTGTGTAAACAGTACTATCTGTGTGATATTAGCATCTGCCAGCATTTAGGGTTTATATGTAGGAAGAGAGATGGAGGTATCAGAGAGAACCTGTGATGTACAGACCCAAGAGTCATCGGAGACAGTAAGTACTGTGGTGGCATTGAGAGGCGTACTTATGGGACAGTTATTACATGTGTAAGTCAGACAGATGTGTGGATGGTGGATGGTGGATGGTGGATATAGAGACTATACTTGCTATACACTGGCACATGGGACTTCTGAGATAGTACTTGTGCTTTATTTGAGCCTCACAGTGGATGAGCTGTATATACCTCGTCATCATACACAGGATGTACCGAAGGTGTATGATATACAAGATATATCATCATCATATACAAGATGTACTGAAGCTATATGATATATACCTCGTCATCATATACAAAATGTACCGGAGGTTTATGATATATACCTCTTCATCATATACAAGATGTACTGAAGTTCACGGGAGGATTCCAGACTGAGGTTCAAGTGTCACAGCCTGGTGTCACTTTTATCACTTTATGTAAATGGGATTTTTTAAAAATAGCTTTCTATTTGATTTCACTGTAAAAGAACAGGCTCAGACTTGTTTAATTACATAAATGTATATGTATTATGAGTTGATCTTCTCGTACAATGGACTTTCACTTGAATATTAACCATTCTGATCTGTTTACCGGTGTATATACTGGCAAGGTTAAGTGCCTAGCCTCCTCCCCGCTGTTTATACTGATAGTGGAGATGTTGTGAGACCATATTGGTGAACTCACTGATGACACTCCAGCTACCTGTCATTAGACACAGTGGACCTACATTCATATTGCTGATCAGGTCCCATATCACAGTTATTAATAAACCTGGCCTGACTCTGACTGGTTATTGGCAGGAAATCACTTGCTGTCCAGGTTAGTTGTCTTCAGCACTGACAGACTAGTGGGCTGTACAGGATTGATTAAGGCCCCCTTTAGCTGGAAGTGTGACAGTATTGTGTACTCCTCTGCTTGTATATGGTATCAGTCTACTACATGTTGGAACCACAGAAATATGTGTACATGGATTTACATGTATACAAATACATGTACAGTGCTCATAATGAGATGTGCTTGTAACAGTTAGTACTTTTGCTGAAGAAACCATATAATCTTATTCAGGAATCTTCTGTAAGGATACTGCACACGTGTGTATTGAACTTCTACCATCTTATGGTTGAATAAGCAGTGTGTATAGCCACATGTCAGAGTTCTGAGGATAAAGCATTCCCAGCGGAACGTTAACACGAGTTGTGGTTGTTGTGGTCTCGTCAGGATGCCCCCCGGTGGTTTGTCAGTTGACAGCCCCACGGCCAGGGGCAGGACTTATCCTCACATCGCTGCTCATAGGAGAACACCAAGAAAAGTCCACTTCTTTGATGACAAGGTATTTCAAGTGAAATCTTGGGAAATTAGATTGGTCGTCAGCAGTATGTTTGATGACAACTTAAGCAGTGTTCAGTGCACAAGTATGTAGTAACAGGTTAACAGAGAAACTTTGTCAGTGAATTTTATACAGAATTTATACATGTACATTAAAATGCTTGTACATCGAAGCATTATGACAAATCGTTTTATCGTACATGTTCGTGGGACTTATCTTCTTCTCACTACTCGTGTTGACAGAAATCTTGGGTGTTGTTTTATTATCATACAAATATGGCAATGAAACCATTGGAATGAAATGAACATGTTCATTATACGTGTCTGTTACACATGTTTGTATTTTGCAGGATAAAATCTGAATTTGAATTAAGAGTGTACATGAGTTTAGGGTTTACATATTGCAATTAAAGTTCCGATAGAAACTGGGTAGAAATATTTGAAAGATATGAACGAATTGCTGTAGAAAAAACCTAATAGCAGGGTTCAGAAGGATTGGCAATGAATATCAGCAACACTATTTAATCTCTCTAAGTGAAGATTTCTCAAAAACAGAATCTTTGGCTGTTTGGTAAAATTTAAGTATCCAGTAAAGTGTTCCTTTGAATGTGGAGTCATTTGTGAATATACATGGCCGCTTGGCATGACGTTGGCCGCTTGGGCATGACGTTGGCCGCTTGGGCATTGGCCGCTTGGGCATGACGTTGGCCGCTTGGGCATGACGTTGGCCGCTTGGGCATGACGTTGGCCGCTTGGGCATGACGTTGGCCGCTTGAGCATGACGTTGGCCGCTGGGCATGACGTTGGCCGCTTGGGCATGACGTTGGCCGCTTGGGCATGACGTTGGCCGCTTGGGGCATGACGTTGGCCGCTTGGGGATGACGTTGGCCGCTTGAGCATGACGTTGGCCGCTGGGCATGACGTTGGCCGCTTGGGCATGACGTTGGCCGCTTGGGCATGACGTTGGCCGCTTGGGCATGACGTTGGCCGCTTGGGCATGACGTTGGGCATGACGTTGGCCGCTTGGGCATGACGTTGCACCAGTCAAATGGGAAAGAATAGAAAGAATCGGTTTGAATACCCTGCAGCTTTTTTTTTTTTTTTTCACGATTTACAAAAGCCATTCTGTCTCAATCTTTATCATTTCACCCTCTTTTGCAGACATTGAAGTTTTGACACACGAACTACATGTAACTCTTAACGGATACTTTCACTTTCATATATGGAAAGAGATGAAATCAGTACTTGTATATGTAGTTAACTAATACATGAATTTGAAGAGCGACCATATTCGATATTTGCATATTGCATTTAAGGATTCATTCACTTTCACTACAGTGTACAGTGTGCCCATAAGTTGATTCTCGTAAACTTCTTGGTGGACCTGGGCGTACAGGCATTGTCTTGTAACAAAGTTTCTCAGTAAAATGACATCATCTTTACTTACATGTAGGTACAGTCATTGTTCAGGTATGATATCAGCTTATATGTAGTCCTTGTTATGTATATGTATATATATATATGTATATATATATATGTAGGCAGTGCTAAATCTGTAAGCTGATACATGTACATGTACTTGGATTGGTATTGTGTGGCTTGCCCTGCTCTAATGACATCAGGCTGACTGGTCATGGAAGGCTACCTTAATGTGGGAGAACAGTATAGAAAACACGTAAATATGACATTTAGATTTCAACCTATCGTCATCAAGATATGTGTGTGCAAGCTCAGGACTTGTATCTTTTTGATCAAGCGCGTTATGTTTTTTCACTTTAATACTGCTTGATGGCATGGAAATCACTTAGGCCTCCTGTATGTGTTTCCGGGTCTTATCTGTGTAAATTATCAGAAAACTTACCTTTGACCAATTTAGATTGGAAGATAGTTTTATATACAATGTCCTGAAATTGTGTTTTTTTTTTCATTAATGTGTTTAATAGCCTTAGGAGATTTTTAGCCCAGAAACATCAGGGATGATTGCTATTTTAGTTTTGAAAATTGCTGCAACTTTTCGCCTTCATGGCTGGCTGGTCAATTTTATATGGATTTAGTGTCATGCTGCACCTTAGCAGGTAGATTCTCACCTGAATGGTCCTTGGAAGATCAGCCTGACCCAGCAGGTCATGTACACAAAGCCTCTATATTGTTCAGGAACTAATTCCCCTGAATATGTAGTTTAATTTAATAATCACTCTGGGCTGACTTAAAAGCCTAGCTTGCCATTTCAGTTTGCTACACTGCCTTTCTTGACAAAGTATACCAGTTATATATATATATATACATGTAAGGCATTATTAACTTATAAAAATAAGAGTCCATTTACAGGAACTGATATTGATTATTAGTCTGTGAAGTAGATCCTTTTGGTCATCCTAATGCTGCCTAGCAAATCACAACACTTTTATTGTCTGCTGGACTTAAATGTGTGTGATATTCCTGAAATAAGCATTGCTGAGAGTGCTACTCGTCCTGATTTAGTTGGAAGTGTTCTCGTAACATGTAATTGCTGAGAGTGCTACTCGTCCTACCAGCGCTGCTCATCCTGATAGTGCTACTCGTCCTGAGAGTGCTACTCGTCCTAACAGCGCTACTCATCCTGATAGTGCTACTTGTCCTGATTTAGTTGGAAGTGTTCTCATAACATGTAATTGCTGAGAGTGCTACTCGTCCTAACAGCGCTACTCATCCTGATAGTGCTACTCGTCCTGATTTAGTTGGAAGTGTTCTCATAACATGTAATTGTAAACATGTTGTAGACCATGAAGTTTCTCACAAGGGTTATTTTTGAAAACTTTTTTAGTAAGTTACATGTGCATTAATTATATGCTTCAAAAATAAGTCAGATGTAAAAAAACAATTGTGGGGTTCCCTGGAGCGCCACCTGGGTTCCCTCCCACCGGAGTGAAATATTCTTGAGTACGATATAAAACACCAATCAAAGAAATAAATAAATCAAAAATAAGCAGTCCTGAGTTTAACATGTACATATATTTGTAAATCATTAGACTGATACAGTGTCTTGAAATCTTAAGGTTTGTCTTTATCCTGCTGTACCATGGACATGTATGCATACTGCACAGCTGTTGTGCTTGTTAAGGGAACAGTCCATGTACATCATGTTGTACGGTGTGGGCAAGTTTGCTAATATAACCGAAGGTACATGTTCATGTACATCATGCTGTATGGAGTGACCAAGTTTGCTAATATAACCGTAGGTACATGTTCATGTACATCATGCTGTACGGAGTGAGCAAGTTTGCTAATATAACCGAAGGTACATGTTCATGTACATCATGCTGTACGGAGTGAGCAAGTGTGCTAATATAACCGAAGGTACATGTTCATGTACATCATGCTGTACGGTGTGGGGAAGTTTCCTAATATAACTGAAGGTACATGTTCATGTACTGACCAGATTACATGTACCTGTTTGTGAAACTCCTTGATACAAGATAGCAGTGTATTTGACAAAATACCCTGAATCAAACAGTGTACAAACAGACATGCACATCTGTTGTTAAACTTCTATATACATGATTATTTCAGGAGCTTTGTTTCTATTGGTATAGAAAATGTTTACAAAGCACTGAATCATCATGTAGGTGTATCGTAGAAGCTTGATTATATATGTGTGATGACAGGATGTTGCTTATCAATATATTGACAACTCACATCTATATACTTGTAAGCAAATATTACATTCAGACAGTGATAGCTTGCCATTAGAAAAAAAGGTCTCAATAAACGAGAATCATCAATGAACAACCTCCATTCTGACAAAAGTGTCACACAAGTACATGTAGGACTATACACTGCACATTGGTGTGGTACATCGTGTGAAGTCTTGGGCTTCTGTGTTACAGCTGTTTCGGTTCCTTCATATACAAGTAGACATGCTTTGAGTGTACCTACGGTGTACTTCCATACAGTTATGGCATTTTCGAGAAGTTCATGTATGTGCATGGAGATTTTTCCCTTGACCTTATCTTTGCCACTCTGGCATAACTGGTTTGCTTATCTGCTGTTTTGCAGGTGCCGGACCTGTTCCAGGCTATCCGTGATGCCACGCAGGAAGCAAGCAGTAAGAGGCCCGGGCTGGGGACGCTGTGGGATGACATGGCAGATGACCAGTGTACTGCTAAGGCCTTCTACGAGGTGCTGTATATAGGACGCGTCATCGTCCATGGGGAAAAAATAACATCACATTATGTCGACGACCTAGCGGAAAAGTTTGAATCCAAGGAACCTGACTTGCAGAACAATACAGCGGTTGAGGAAGAAGATAAGCGTAATAGGCATGCCAGTGGAGCAAGCGTTAAAAGTCTGCCTGCCAACTTGGAAGGCAGTGTGACTGTGACTGAGAACGATTTGGGTCAACAGCACGAGAAGCTTGGCTATGGGGACAGCGAGAGCGTGGACAGTAGTGCTGATGACATGCTGGGCTGTGGTCAGATGGGTGGGAGCTCGACAGAGATTCTGGATGCCTCCTGCCCCAGTCAGGACAGTATAGACGGGCCATCGTCCACCCCGCGCCTCTCCCAGCCTTGCACGGACGTCAGCAGCATTCCGGCACAAGGCAACGGGACTCCTGTCCAGCTGTCTGTGTACAGCAAGGCCGACCGAAACAGGACGATGCTGTTTAGGCTAGGTCAGAATGAGATCACACTGATCAGTCCTGACCTCAAGTCGTCCATGCTGGAACGGAAGTTCAAGGACATCCCATCAGTCTCTCAGGTAAACTTAATAGGGCTTCATCAGAGAGCTTTGCCACTTTGCGGTCGGAAAAAATTTTACTGTTAAATTTCTTGTTTTCTTGCTAAAAACAGCGTTGTGAAATATCTTTATGAAACATCTACAGGTGGGTTTCTATGAGCAAGTGTTTGCTAGCAACAGGTGTGTATAATTTTATTTCCCTATACTGAGAGTGTTACGATGTAACTATCCTAGTACTCATCACACAGTTATATGGATAAGAGCTTCTGAACATGTTGATGTACATTCTAACATCGTTGTCAAGCGAATGTAGATACAACCAAAATGATAACTTACATACTAAGAGGTGGGTGTTGAGAAAAAATAATTGTGACTGCAACATATATGTGTGTACACATATTGCTAGGCATTAATGAAACTTCTTAAAGATTATACTAGTTGACTGAGGCGGCACCTGCACAAACAGACTTACAGTAAGATAATACAGATATATAAAGGGTAAAGACAACACTTGTAGTATGATTCCGAAGGACTAACAGGGTATGTCAGTCACGAGATCATCGTCGACTATTGAAATTAAAAATCCTTGGTCTGTATTGAGACCAAAAGCCTGTGATGATCTCCTGACTGACATAAACATTGCAGTATAATAAATCAGAAGCTGTTATCCATATAACTGTATGATGTTACTCTGTCAACTTCTAAATGCCCCTCAAAGAGTTTATACTAGCACTCATATGTAAACATTCCAGTTAAATGCCTGGTGAACATGTATGTGTAGTTTGACCAGTGAGTTGCATTTACACTCGCCCAATAAACAGACAGCTGTATCAGGAAGATACCCTCCAGTGTATGTAAACAGTGCAGTTAGCAAAGTGTTAGCAGATTTGCATGGTGGCCATAGGTGTACCTGGAAGGCAGTTAATATATAGATATATATATATATATAGGAAAGCATTGGTTATATGGTAGAATGCTAAAAGGGAACACCTGTACATGTAGCTCTGATCGGGCTCAGTTTACTCTGTGTAATACTGTTGTACATTGCTCAGTTTACTCTGTGTAATACTTTTGTACATTGCTCAGTTTACTCTGTGTAATACTGTTGTACATTGCTCAGTTTACTCTGTGTAATACTGATGTACATGTACTTAGTTCAAATAGACAGAATTCAGCTCCAGAAGCCTCTCTTCACATTGTCATCAAGGAAATGTACATATACATGATACCTGCCTCTAGTTCTTCTGTTGTGTATTTTCATAATTGTATGTGTAACAACATGTAATGTGTACAAAAGTACATGTACTCTTAGACTACATGTGTACAGTGATTGGTCTCCAGTTTAGGACGTTTCGTTGTTCTTATTAAAAGAATTATTTCAAAATCACATGTCCAAATGTTTATCAAAGTGAAAGACTAAGGATCAATTCGAGGGTTGGTTACACCCAAAAAAAAAACAAAAACAAATTTACAAACCTTGGAACTTCTTTGGTTGGTGGGCAGGATAATACATGTTCGTGTACATTGTATCAGAGCAGTATGCCAGGGCCTTGTTTCACAAAATATTTGATACTGGATGCTCAAGCTTGGCTAAAATCGCCCCGTCACAGCATAGAATCTGTGGGCAAAATTTAACCGATTTGATGCATGTATTTCAAAGTTTAATTTGGATTACAGTTTTAGGCTAAAGCCCACAATTGCTTTGTGAAACAGGTCCCTGGTGTCTTTGGCATCGGGAAGCATTTAGAAATGCATGTACAAGTCGATGTACAGTAGAATTGTGCATGTACAGTTGTATATTTGGTTAAGTAGTGTTCAACTTCACGTTCAAGAATTTTCACAAATATGCAAGTATGGAAGCTTTTATCTACAACCATGTACTGGGTATACTAACATGTACATGTACATGTCAGACTTGGAGTGGACAGAAAATGAGTGCTATTACAGGGAACATGTAAGTTAATTTGTTTTATAGGGCTGATAATAGTGTGTATACACTGTGCATACTCAATGCCCAGTGGAATGCAATAACAGTTTAATACTGTACTCACAAATGGATAAAAAACGAAAAACAAGTGATCTTCTTGTTTCATTCTGGTAACATAATGTCAGCATTTCTCTATTTATAGATTGTTGTGTTTATACAAATCAACACGTGTTCAGGTGGTGTTTATTAATTGTGAGATAGCGACATGTGATTAATGAGGCTGTGGGAAATGCTGCTAACGTAGTGTGTGTCTCTGGTATTTTTGTAGGGCAGTAAGAAGAAGGATGTGTTTGGGTTTATCACCAGGGAAGCACACCACGTGTTCGTCTGCCACCTCCTCAAGTGCCATTCCAAAGATCTGGTAAATACATAGCCTCGAAGTAAACCACTTTGACTAATATTACCTCATGCGAGTTTTATCTGCTGATTGCTCCTGTGGTGGTGGTGTGGTGGCTGGGCTACATATATGTACATTGTTCACTACCTGACCTCAGCAGAGGGTTTAGCATGGCCAGGGGGATATCTGTTCTGCTCCATAGGGACTTTACAGAGGGACATGTCATTGTTCATCTGAACTGAATGATGATTCAGTAAATAAGATCTCACAGAGCATTTTGATGGCTGTAAACCATATGGTTGTAGTGTCTAATGAACATATACATGCTTGTATTAATGGTCTAAAAGGTCCATGTAAAACTACTAACTGAAAATGGTATGTGCACATAAACGTGCAGTATAAAGGGTTGTTATCAAAGATGGGCCTTACATTCCAGTTACCTGTTGGCGCCAAGGCACAGTTATCTCCCTTTGACACCCAATTTTTCACCCATTAGATTTCTTCTCATTTGAATTTATTAGAAGATAACAATTGTGGCGAGGCTGCAACATGTGATATTTGGTCTTCAAATCACACAGTATACACTCAGACTTTGTCAAGGTTTTGATCAGCTATTGTTTGGTCAGTTCAAGAAAAATGTTCCATGATTTGTACATCAGTGAAATCCCAGCATTTCCTTCACCGATAAAAGTGTCATTTTCCCTGCAAAGAAATATCACAATACAATATTTCACACCCAGATGCCATGGCATCAAAAAAGAAACATTTTATTCTATAAAGTTCCAATCTGATCTCAGCAGAATGCCGTCATATAACACGCCATGTACACAACATCACGCTCAAGGCATGTGTGTGACAGCCTACGCCTGGAAAAAGTGCGAGAACTCATGATACTCATGATACTGTTAGGCTGTAAATGGTAAATAGAATATTGCACAATGAAAGCTGAATAAATATTGTTCTCATGAGAGGTGGAAATGATATCCCACTTGACACTTGCTGTCTCTCACTAGAACAATATTTATGGTATTCAGACATCACCATGCAGTATCCTCTGTATATACATGTATGCATACGTGTGGTTCCTACAAATAGATGTTATAGGGAAACATGGTCTACCAAAGTTTTGTCTGTGTGAAATACTTTTGGAACAACTACAGCTACTGTAGAATACAAAGTAGAATAGTCGTTGATAGTTGAGATGTTATATTTGTGTGTGTGTATAGTATTGGAAAGCAGAGCATAGCCCAGAAATACACATAGGTACATCACAGTTGTGATATGTGGTGCAATCAAGAATAACCTAGTAGAATACGGTGTGTGGAGGTAGCTGTTTATGCCACATGTACAAGTCAGTGTGTGTGCTGGTGCTAAGATGATCTCTCTCTCCTGCCAGGTGGACGATGTAATGACTGCCCTTCGCGTGGCCTTTACCTCAGCCTACGAACACAACAAACTTCAGATCTGTACCATGTGCCCGTTGCACCAACTCCACAAACTGTGCCTGGAGATAGAAGGTACAGTATAGAAAACAGTGGCTGGCTAATCCACCTGCACATCTGACTGCAGGCATAACTGGGGCATTGGCTCAGATATATCGGTGTTTACAGTAGCATATCTTACTTCTTCATTTATTTTATTTTCATTTTGGCTCTGCTTTTTCCCATTGAGCACAATTTTCAAGATTTTACAGAGCATACTACATTTTGTAGTACAAGTGTGTATGGTTAATGTAGTGAAATGCATACATACTGCCTCTTTTCGCAAGAACGGTTGTATAAATGTAGCAATCACCTGCATATTTTAAACTTTTTACTAATTTAGCTATTGTTAAAAAATGCATCCCTATCAACTAGTTCATTTTATGAAGAAAAGCTTATATTATAACGCAGCCGAGGATGTTTTCCCCTCTGATCAATGTGAGAAGATGTACTAGCTGCGAGTAGCAATCTTCGAATATAGTTGTGGGTCTCCTCCTACTGTAATGCTGGCCATCGTCGTATAAGTGAAATTTTCTTGAGTTCGACATAAAACGCCAATCAAATAAATAAATATATGAAAATATACCTATATCATGCAGAACAAACTGAAAGTTCTCAAATTGTTTTATGACTTTTACTCAGTATATAACTGTTCAGTTTGGTAGCCAGCTGATGTGAAGTATTGGTGGATGTAATTATTATGGACTTGAACAGAGTCAATCTCAACATTCTTTAGTTGTTGTTTCATTCATCAAATCTCTCACATATTTGTGTTGCTCATGCTGATACAGTACTAACTACATTAATGATGGTGTGTTCCTGTACAGGGCTGTCCCCACAAAATGCCTATGACCTGGTTGTGAAGAGGATACAGCAGCTTCCAGAGAAAGACACAACAGAAATCATGGCCAAATACAAGGTAGTGGTGTCTTATATTGTTATCAGTCACATATTTTTTTTTATTTCTTACAAGGAGTGAGATTTGTAGTTGGTAACATGTTGGTTGGGATGAAACTCAGGTTATATGTCCATAGGTAGTGTTGATTTTGCCAACAACAAAAGCACATCATCAAAGAATGGAGTAAAAAGGAAAAAAGCACTTTACGTTTGTGTTTGTGCCCGTGTAGAGTATGTGCCCTTGACAGGCCTACATGCTGGCTTCTTTTCTGTCCCCAGGTGGCAGGAGTTCATTGTGCAGATATTACTTAGTACCTAATACAGGTGGTTTTTCAAGGTTTCCCAATCAAATTTAGCACTGCAGCTTACAGTGGGATACGGTATCCATCCATGGATTTACGATGTTGCACATTTTGGATTCAGCACAGATTGGAGTCCTAAAAAGTGGCAGAGACCACTGGTCTTCAGAAGCAGAGACCCCATTGTCTGGCATCTAATCATTAGGAGTATATGCCAGCCACCTAGCCAATTCGTAGGAGGTAGACGATCAGTAGCCCTCATAGCCAACAAGCATTACCCTCTGATGATGTATCAGTAATAAAGTGACAGACATTGATTCTGATCTAACAGACATTGATTCTGATCTAACAGCCCTGCATATGAGTGAGGGCTTTATTGAGGTGGCTTTTCCCACCTGACATCTAAGTTTTGGCCAGTCCTATTCCTCCAGTTTTGAGGAGATGAAAAGATAGCTCTTTCCTGTAGCAAGTTTATCATTCCTACCCTTCAGATTTACCTGGATCATAGGACTGTTCTGATATATTCAGATAGCTGCAGATAACTGCACCCAACCACTTAGACTTTCAAACAGATACCTGACATGAACTAATGGCAGTGTTTGTAGAGTTAGATTTACAAACTATTCGAGATATTTGTGTTAAATACGATGCCCACTGGTTCATGTGATTCTCTTAACCCTTCTTAGTCAATAAAATCAAAACCTTTTACAGTTGGTCAACAGGTCCACTGTTTGACCTATCTTTTAACATTGGCCATTCACTGAAAGAATGTCCTGTATGCAAGACGGCATCACCTTTTGACGTGACATGACCTAAAAGGGGAATTGGCTCTTGTTTGTTTATCCAGCTACTTGATTAACTTGTACCTTTTTGACTTGTTACAGTCAGAAAACCCTCAGACATTCAGCGACATGGTGGAAGTTCTAATGATCCAGCTGAGGAAGTTGTGTGAACTGAAACAGAAGGACCACACCCACATTTCTGACAGTAACCGCTACCCCTGGAGACACGAGGTAAGGGCTGTGTACAGGTTGCAGCAGTAATGATCTCCAGTGTCCTTTATATCCAGCTAATGAACACATGTATCCTGCATGAGACAAAATGCACTGGTTATCATTGAACTGCTACGGTTACATGTGTATATCCCTATCCTTCATAGGACGAAATACTTCAGTCACATGGGGGACATGTATATTTCCGTATCCTGCAGCCTATGCCATATATGTCTGTTGACTAGCTTGTCTTCATTTGTTCGCCATTGAAAGTAATGTCGTTGCTGATACAGTTCAGCCAAGCTTCAGTCTTTCCCGATGAACTGAATGGGTCTTTTGCAAAATAAATTTGCCACTTAGTAACCATGTAACTAGCATGTGAACACCTGAAATTTCTACCCCAGACAGATACTCCGGGCAAGACTTGTGTATTCTGTGTTACTGCAGGGTTGATCATGTAACCATATCCCATGCAAAGTGTTAATACCTCAGTTTACCACAAGTTTAAACGTTATTGGTTGATCCCTTTGATGATAGCACTGGTCAAGAAGCAAGGCCATTGAGCCAGAAGGTGTGAAATGTTTTTTATTCAAACCATTGTTCATAAATTTTTAATTTCTGCTCACCCAAGCTTTTAGCTATAAAACAGGTCTCTGGCCATGCTCATTATTTTCAGGCTGAAGTAATTCCCCCCTCCTTACCCACCCCTCATTTACCCTCAACCCTGTTCTCAACTTGACCTGCAAGCCTTGTGTAAAACCACAGAAAGCTGGCAGACATTTTAGTGCTGGCCTTCATATGCACTTGTGTACTCATGCTATAGTGTTGTCTGTGTCTACCATAGTCTCGTAGTTGGTCCAAGTCTGCATTTGTTCAGTTCTGAGTTCATTGTTGTGCTAAGTGTACATGTACAAGGTGTCCTTGCAAGGTGGAATGAACAAGCCAGGTCTGTCATGAGGATTTCTACAGCTTAACCTGCCTTGGTTCACAACCCCTGATGCATTCTTGATAAAGGTTGGTTTGTGTAAGTGACTGATTTGAGGCTTTAAATCTCCTGCACACATTTATATGTATGCTGCTGTCTTCAGTCCCAGCTTCTACCAAAAACTGTATCTCCTGTTCTCTATACTTCATTACCCAAATACTTGTGCAAATCTACACTTGTACTTCACGTGCCAAGCCTGCAGAATTTTTACTATAGTTGCATAGCCTATTTTGGGCATTGCTTTGGATTGACTTTGTATTTTCTCACAAATTTGTATTTATGAAGACCCTGCATGTGTGCTACATGGCTTTGCGGGTGATTTACATTTTTGTTTATCATTTTGTATATGGCACATCTCTTATTCTGCTGAAACGAAATAGTTCACTAATCAGAAACTAGCAGCTAACGAGGCGGTGAAGTGTTGCCACATTGAGTGTTTGCAGGATATATTATATACACAAAGTAGTTTACTTGTGTGTACCCCAGGGACCTCCGTGTTTCAGTTGGTTAGGGCACTAGCGCAACGCAATGATCCAGAAACCTCCCACCAGTGCGGCCGCTGTGAGCCCAGCCTCCCCTTCAACCCTACGTGGGAAGGTCTGCCAGCAACTTGCGGATGGCCGTGGGTTTCCCCCGGGCTCTGCCCGGTTTCCTCCCACCATAATGCTGGCCACCGTCGTACGAGTTAAATGTTCTTGAGTACGGCGTAAAACACCAATCAAATAAATAAATAAATTGTTTATACCTGCATTTCTTGTTGCCTTATTTCTGATGTTAAATCATATTCTTGATAGACTGTAGACTAAACTTCACTTGCATTTGCACTCATCATTTTATATTCTCATAAGTGCCTGATTGTCTCTTATTTTTGTCTTAAAACCCAGTTGTAAAGCTAGGTTTGCTGTGCACTTCTCATGGGAGATTTTAGATAAAGAATCTGCTTTTCACAATGAGCGAATGATTAATTATTAATGAAAAGCGTTTCAATGACAAACATTGCGGCAGCAACTTCAGCTTTACAATTCTTTTATTGTATAAGTTTAAGTCTTTATAATTTAAAGAATAAACATTTTTTGTCACTGAATGTTGTGACTTGTGTGTGTTCATTGTTGTGATTTTATTTTATTTCAGTTCAACATTATGGATATAAAGTTATCCAGCAAGTCTAAGTTTGACAGTTTCAGAAACAAGGCTAAAAAGAGCTTAACAAGTTCGTTTGAAAACCTTCTCAGTCGGGTAGGTCCTTATATTTGAGGTGATGGTGGTGGGAGTAGTGCAGATGCTAACCACTCTTACACATACTGTACCATACTCATCAGTGAATACTAACCCATTGTTCACATATAGTGCTATACCATACTCATCAGGGATACTAACATCTTGTGCACATACTGTACCATACTCATCAGTGGATACTAACCCCTTGTTCACATATAGTGCTATACCATACTCATCAGGGATACTAACATCTTGTGCACATACTGTACCATACTCATCAGTGGATAGCAACCCCTTGTACACAAAAACTGTACTCATTGGTGGATATTAATAGCTTGCACATGTATACTGTGCCATTCTCATCAGCTTGGCGAACCTTTATGTGTGATAACACCAGCTCCAGACGAAGGCAACCGTTCTTTTAGTACAGTCAATCTTGATGAATTTGAAATCGTCTTTGCAGGATGGTGTGTGAAGGGGAAAAAACTGTTTTTCTTTTGTCTTGTAAACTCACAATTTCCATGAGGCACTTCATTTTCTGTGATCATTTGCATGCGTTGTCTGGCTAATGAAAAAGTCATGTACCTGAACAGGTGATGGTCACCATTTTAGTGGAAAACACAACAGGTGATTTCAACTTGAAGCCTGAGGACTCCTAGTGGAATGTGTGACATGTGAGATGTGTGTGGTTGATTTCCTGCCTTCATGTTGAGATTGGTACTGAAGTATAAGTACATCTGTGTACTGTATCCAGTCAGGTCACAGTGGGGTTCCTTCCAAAAAACTTGAATGATGTTAATAATAAAACTACAAACGTTTGACTTATCAACCCTTCCAGAAAATGATGAAATTGTTTTGATTTTAAATGTAGAGGCCATTATGGACAAATGCAACCTCTGTGTGCCGTCTGATTTTACTCTAATGCATGCATGTTTATGTTGACCAGTAATTGTTGATGGATGAATCTGACACTTATTGTGTCCCAGTTGGTGTTTTGTCAGTTACCATATGAGTTCTCATTTGGTTCCAATAAGAAGATGTGTACTGTGTCAGGTAGATGGAAGTGTCTGTTTAATTCCATCTGCGTGTAGTTACCTGTGTCTTTTCCCTCAAAAGACCTTTCTGTCTGTCTGCTTACACATAAGGCCAATTGAACTTTGCATTTCCAGGGAAGCTTGATGAACCCAAAGTTTAAGAAAGAGAAGATAAAATCCAAGAAAGTCAGTTGATTAACAGAGTTTTAATGTTGCATCTGTGTGCATTTTTAGTCAGTTTAATTTGTCCTTTTTTCAGTCATTCTTGGACGTTACATTATTCTTTTATTGAAGAAGTACAGTGTATGTCTCAACGTTTATGCGGAATACGCATGGCTGATACTCCTGTTTCATAAACCCTTCTAAACAATATCTGCAATTTGTTACATTCACAATAGAACTTCTTGACAGCTAGGGCTGTGCCTTTGAGATGTAAAAATTCCTAGCTCCAAACTAGCATAGGTGAATATCAAGTGCTTTGATTTTTAAGCTTTCATTAAGTGAAGACTGTAAATATTTTTATAAAGTTAATGAGGTTAAATTTGGTGTTACAAGATTGGATATCATTTAACTATAGCCTTGTTTCAACCTTTTTTCTATATAAGTGGTATCTGAAATTTTCAAAAGATTCTAGAGAAGGCAAAGAAGTAAGATTTATCTCTTGATGACGTCGGTATATTAATTTCGAGTAAGATGGTTTGACAATACATGTTATTTTACCTGTTATTTTCCCTGTGTTCTACATGTGCCTTCATTTACCAGTATTATTTAAGGCTGTGTCACGTCTCTCTATTCTGTTCGATGGATGTATTTTTCTCTGGCTTCGTGACAAGTTTTATGTTTCGAATGCAATTCCTCATTCTTTTACAGACGTTCATGTGTTCATCACAGTTGATATGTAAACATGTGTATTTGTACTAAAGGGGTAAATTCCTCTTAGACATAACAACCACAGCTACAGACTACGTGTCGGAATTTATGTATTAATTTGTATTAATACATCCACAAGACAAGAAAATTTCATTGTAGAGGATAAATATCAAAGTGGCTCCAGTCAGTCAACATCTGTTAGCTTTAGTTGTGGTTGTAACATCTATTGGGAATAGGCTTATAAGTGCTACTTTGTGTGATGTTGTTGTTCTTATGGCGTGAGTCCTAATTAATAGTGTAGGTCTTGTATAAATCTGTTGGTGTAATGTAGACATACAATGTATGTTATATTAGAGTGAAGGTAAGGGACTTTCACAAGAAAGGTTTATTTTTTTCTATAGTTTTAATGACCTATTGGTGTCCGGTATTTTTGTGTATGTTTAAATTTAAAATAGAAAACTCAGAAATAAAACTTTGATTGGGCAAAGTAGTATAAAAGTGATACAGTTTGTGTTGGTGGAAATGAGTAGTAAGCCTTTTAATAGGGCTGTGAAATTTGCGTAATATTTTTGGTGAAAATTCATGATATGTGTGCTAAAAGTGTATCAATTTCATGTGCCTACCTTTGTCTTTCAGGGTAAGAGAAACTCTCGTGATGATTCTAAGGAAACATTCCGTCAACGAAGCTCCACCTTGGACAGTCAAGGCAGTGTTGGGCTTTCACGGGTAAGATAATTAGCCCCAACTACAGGTACATGTAGTGTATGTGAGGCCTACCTTCATTACCTTGTAGTTATCTGAATGGTGCCATCTGGTGTAGGAATGCTACAGTCCTTCTGTTGACCATGTTCATGTTAGAGTCAAACATGAATGGAGTGTAGTCTTTTCTCTCTCAGTGCTTTATGGGATATGACGAGTATGTCTTCCTGTACATGAATGTCGCTTGGTGGGTCAGTCAGATCATGTCTTTTGTTAGAGGCTATTTATTTGACGAGGGATGCAAAATAACAAGGACTTTATTGGGGATATGGAAGCTGAAGCGAATTTTTGCTTTTCTTAATAGAGGGTTGTTATGGATTATTGCAAAATTTCTGTGAAGCAGATTGTACATCTGTATTCTTTAGTCTGTATCTTTGTCTAGTGAAGATCTGAGCTGCTCAGCTGAGGTTGTTGTTGCCACGTCTGTTATGGTACAGCCACATGTTACTGCCTGAGTATTGATCTCTGGGCTGTTATTGGCTGTCACCCATTGTCATCAGACTGTTTAACACAGAGATGTGCTGATCTAATAGATGTGTGGTTAGAAGTTGAGGCACTGTTTGGAATACATCTACATCCCCTGTGGAGAGAATAGAATTGTTTTCAAAGACAGTCCTTTGCTGCAAAATTGGTGCAGTAATCAAATGTGCATGCCCACAATATAAGTAGAAGCTGAATTGAGGCAGTGAATCACTTGAAATTGTGCACTGTGGAGTTTTAGGTAAGGCCACACAAAGTTACTGATTTGTTTCTAGTTTCATACTCTTCTGAGTGCCTTTATTAATGCTCCTTAATAATGATGCAGATTCATACACATGTATATAAACAAGGTATTGTGTTGCATCCAAACTTCACATTTGTTCATGTCATGAAGAAGAACAGGAGAAGTGTACAATGTAGGTATGGTAGGTGAATCAGTGTCAAAAAACCAGTTACATATGTGGTAGTGCTATATTGTTCAAAATATGTTAAAGTGCAAGTTCAGCAATTAACTGTTTATTTTTTCAAGTGACACGTTTTATTTGATTCTGATTAATTCTGTTTTTTGTGAAGTTTCCTATCAGAAAAACTCAAGTGTTGATTTAAAAATGATTATTTCAAGTCATTTATGTGCTTCAAGTGTATTTTTACACCTCAAATGAAGTATGTGAATCTGACCTATCATAATCGGGGTTTTGGGGTGCAAAAATCTGTTATCGAACTCAATTTGAAAAATGCCAAAGCTCAATTTTTTTCTGCATGCCAAATCCACGCAAAAGAGGAAAAAACTCAATTTTTCAAGCTTCTCATCGTATGGGGGGCGTAAAACTCACTTTTTATGCTTTCTAATAGGACATTCAGTAACGTGTTGGTCTGATTTTCTTCCAAATTCAAATATGTGTAGACCTGATCATATCCAGTGGTATAACACTGTACAGTGTTTGGGATTTTACCACAAACTTACAAGACTTAATATTAGAACTTAGTAACTCAGGGTATTAACCTGTGGCTTATTCCCTTAGTAGGAAAAAATACCCTCTGTCAGTGAGTTCCTGTAATCTGAATGTAGGCCTGAACAGTAGGCTTGCTGAAACCACTTCCTAGAAATTTTTAACAGGGTTTGTACAGAGGAATGTGAATAAAATTCCAGACATGTCCCATTGCAAGATTGAATGGAAAGATTTTAAGTTTTCTTAATACCAATAATGACTTAGGCCTAACATATACTTTTATCTTATGGGGTTTTTTTATCTTAAAATACTTTTCTTTAATCCTAGCTTTCCTTGAAGTTTTATTATTCTGCTTTAATTTACATCAGAAATTTTAGTTTTGCCTCCTCAGTTATATTATTAATATATTAATATATAACAGTACTAAAGCTACCTTTATAGGCTACTGGAAGGCTTATGCTCTAAGTGGATATATTTTTCAAAAAGATTGTATATTATACCTTTTGAATAAAATCTTTACTTCAGCAGATATCTTGCATTAACTGCTTTTTCCCTTTCCAGATAAACTGTAGTAAACTCTAACCTGAATGAAATTTCTCATGATCCTGCTGATTTGAAATTGACACCATCTGATAGTTGTGAATAGATCTTAGCACATGGAGCCTTCAAGTGCAGTTACAAGTAGCGCCATCTAGGATGTCATGTTAATACAGATTAGCTTCAACTGAACCTCTGTTTTGTTTTTAAATTAATAATTTAATCACACAATCACTGTTCACTACACAATGGTGCGGTTCACTGTTAGAGTCCAAGAAAGGTATGTGGGTAAGGTGTGGCTAGGTATCGGAAATTGAACCATGTATAAGGTTGGCACAAATCCGTTGCCGATGTTAAAATGATGACGTTCTAGACATTCGAAATTCCAAGGCGATGGTTACAGAGGTTATGATAGATAATTAACAAACTCCCATTTTCCCCGTGCGCCACAGCGCCTAGTACCCCCGACTAACCCAAAAACTCAATTTCAAAATATACCAAAAACTTAGTTAACACTCTTAAGTATCTAAAAAAAACCGTCATGATGCACTTTTGATTGACAGGAGTCGTCCAACCACACAACCCCAGAGGAATCCCCAATCCCCTCCCCTGTGAACAAGGACGCTAAGGAGCAGTTTGGCTTCCCCAGCCCTACTCACTCCCCTAAGCCTGTTCAGAGGGCTCGAAGCTCCACAGTGGGCTCTCTCCCAAAGGCGGGATGTCCCCAGAGGAAGCACTCACTCCCAGCAGAGCATTTACTGCTGGAGAGACGGGGTGACGAGCGCCGGCGGGCCAGCACCTCCAGCAGCACAAGTCCTATGAGGCATATGTAAGTTTACCCTTGGCAGATCAGGACTAGAGTGCTGATATTATACATGTGTAAGTAATGCTGGTGTGCTAGGCACTGAGAATAGATATACTTGTATGTTAGTGAACTGATGGAGGATGTCTCACTCGAAAGAAATTGTTGAATTGATAAATTGCGGTGTTGCTTCTCTCTCGGACAGCATAGTGTTACAATTTTGAAGGGTAGGCCTGTAGAAGGATATAGTGAACAGTGCAGAATGATTGCTGAGAGCCTCTTTGCTGTTAGACCCAGAACTCATAATGGCTACTTTACAGTACATGTAACTGTAACTGTCTGATAGTGGGGCAAAAATAAAAAAGTAATAATGGGTTGTGTACTGACATCACATGTACACCTTTTTGTGGTCAGCAGGTTAGGGAAGGAGATAGATGAGACCTCTTTTGTATATTGATCAAGAAAACAGTTAAATTTATCATTTGGAACCCTAGTTACGAAAAGTTAAATAAAAAAATTACGATGCATGTAAATGTATTGCAGATAGTACACCAAAGCTGATAATGCACATGTGCCCGTGCTTTCAGAGCTTGCCAGAATGTTTGCATTTTAGTTTTGCACCATGTATTCCTCCCACTTTTCAGTAATGTTTTGCTGGCTTCCTCTCTAGGTTCATGATAGCTGGCAGTGGAGGGAATAAATCAGCATCATCATTGAGGAATCAGTCATCAAGTGATGACATACCCACACCATATCTTACACCAGGCCGCCGGGGATCCTGGAGACAGGCGATATTCAACAGGGTTGTCTCCCCTGTGCATGCCCCTGACACTTTGTCACTAGGTATGACTCATAAGTCTTATTATTTTTTCATTATGAGTCATGAAAATTGGTTTGTGGCACTGCAGAGATGCCAGGCAAAAGAACTATTATAGAAAGGGTAAAATCCCAAGAATGCTATTGTCCATCTTCTGTTATTCAACAAGCCCTTGTAAACCCAACCACTTGTAATCCCTTTACACTTTACATATTTTGGATTGCTGGACAAATCTTTCTAATTGCATATAGAAATATAGTTTTCCAGTTTTTATAAAGCGTGTGACTAATACACTATTTCTTGAAAGTATTGACCAATGCAAGATTCATATAGGGGGGAAGGTGTTAAGCCTATACACTTGTGTATTTACTAGATTTTGATGTTGGCTTACGCAGTATACTCTTTCCTTTTTCTTGCTTTAGCTAAAGGGCTGCTATAGTTTCAAGAATTAGGAACAATTTGACTATATTCATTTCATTTTGGTTTTGGCCTCATTTTTTGCATACATAGTATGTGCTGGCAGTTCAGTGCATGGTCACCATGATATTGCTGATGTGGCGTTAAGCCAATAATCAGTCATTCATTACATGGCAAACATAAGCTCCCCTCAAGTCCAATCAAGATGTCATTACACAGTGTTGATGTGAGAATACTTTAGAAAACAAAAGAGGTCCCCAAAGTTTTACCTGAGTGATGGATACGTGTATTTAATGTGTGATGTACCTCTCTATCTTTGCTGAGTACAGACATTGATGTGGACTTGGAAAACTCCTCAGAACCTCGCAAACTCTCCCCTCAGACTATCCGCTGCATGTGGAGGAAAGCCATCTTGGAAACTCTGCTGCTGATTCGCATGGAAAAAGAAAACCAGAATCTGAGAGGTGAGTCTGGTAATATGGTGTCCTGGAAGTGGGATACACTGTTATTATCAAGGTTTGTACAGGTATATTGAGGTATCCTAGGTAGGGTATGGGACCTAGGGCTGTTTTATGAAATGTTCACCTGGAACTGAGTACACTGTTTTTATCAAGGTTTATATACCTGTATTGATGTATCCTAGGTAGGGTATGGGACCTAGGGCTGTTTTATGAAATGTTCACCTGGAACTGAGTACACTGTTTTTATCAAGGTTTATATACCTGTATTGATGTATCCTAGGTAGGGTATGGGACCTATGGCTGTTTTATGAAATGTTCACCTGGAACTGAGTACACTGTTTTTATCAAGGTTTATATACCTGTATTGATGTATCCTAGGTAGGGTATGGGACCTATGGCTGTATTATGAAATGTTCACCAGGAACTGAGTACACTGTTTTTATCAAGGTTTATATACCTTGATGTATCCTAGGTAGGGTATGGGACCTAGGGCTCACATGGTGAGCTGTTTTATGGGCTGTTATATGCTCAAGAACACCATCAAACTTTGCATCTATTTGAACTGCAGTTTCTTTCATTGATAATCTGATACGACACAGCAAAAGTTATGCTGATTGCACACATAATGCAAATCCAGCGCATGCATGACACACTGGTTAACACTTTGGCTATGATGTGATTATTTGCTTGGGTGGTGATGGTATATATGGCTGTTGTCACTTGAGGGCAGACTTCTGGGCTGCAACTTGTTTAACTATTTCCTTGAACCTTGCGTGTGCTGATGTGATATAGAGGCCATTGTCTACCTGGATTATTGGGACAAGTTCCACATAACTGTCAGCTTGTACATGGTAGTTTGAAACCAGCTTTTACACGCTTCTTTTGGATCCTACTATTAAAAGGTGCATACATCTCAAACATTTTATAACAGATACTACATCTGTTATGATTTAAAACAATTTATTTATGTGATAATTATATGTCCCGAATGATGGTCCGAATGGTTTCAAATGATATTAAAAGCATTAAGGCCGCCATCATATATGTGAAATATTCATAAGTGCGGCATAAAACAACAATCAAATAAATAAACATATTAATAATTAAAAACATTAATAAATGGTCACTATTCCAAAATCAAAACATCAGCAGTACATTATATGTGCATTTACTACATACAAATTACACAAATCGATCACTACCTGTAATGCATTATGTAGAGAATATTGTTGTCCAACAGTTTAATGTTACAGTGTAGTATTAAGGGTTAAGAAACTTGACTATTGGAATCATAGACATGTTTTAAGTGTAGATATATCTACATATAAATACACAGACACTGTTAATGCATTACGTGGTGGATCTTCAGCCACCTAATGTTAATAGTGGCCAGTGTTTAAATGTTGATAGATTGTATGATATATGACCAACCTGTGAAGCTGACCCATGGTTCTCTCCCTTATTTAACCTACCATGCTGACAGGATACTTTATATTATACGGCTCGCGCTCTGTGGTAATGTTCAGAGGTGAGCTCCAGTCATCTCTATCACTAACGCTCTCCGGTCTTCTGTTTTTCACCCCTGTATTAGTACCATAAATGTAGCCAGCAGTTTTCATAGACCATTATTATATTTTTCATTTTGCACTTTTTAACATTTGGTTGTATGACTTATCTTATTATTTGCATTTTTTTCTCCTTTGTGTGTGTTTTTCATTTGTATTAGCATAGATTTAGATAGTTCATGATTTGGTTTTAGTGTACACTTTATGATTTGGTTTTAGTGTACACTTCATGATTTGGTTTTAGTGTACACTTTAGTAGTTTTTGAATCATAAGTTAGTGATGGTTTGACATGTCATTGGAAATGAAATGTTTCTTTTGCTATTGTACAGTGCAATGGTTGGAATATCTGCTTGATAAACTAACTTTTCATCAATATGATATTGAAAACACCAGCATTTTTCCGTGTGCTTAAAAGATTGCATTTGATTTTAACTTAGCTGATAACGTTAAGAGCTTGAGCTTTTTTTCACATATAATTATACAGATAAGTGGCCACTGATATTGAAACTTGAAAGTTCCCTTGAGTAGAGAAAGGTATGATTTTAGTACACTACTTAAAGGTGTTTCTGTCCAACACAGACTGTTTGTATGAACTGGAAGAACTGGCTCTAGGGTTTACTAGGGAGTTGGTTAGATGAATTGATGTACTTCAGTTTTGTGCCAACCATGTTTTGAGTACAACAAAAAGACGTATCAAAAATTTGTCAGTAAATGTAAAGTGGGTTTTACTCCTTATGTGTTAGCCTCTTGCTTGGTGCATGACCTCCAGCAGTATTCCAACCTTCTTTATTCCAGCCCGTCAGGATGAGATGCAGACCAAGCGGTTGAAGCTAGACTACACAGAGATCACCCCAGGGAACCTAGCCGAGGTGGTGAGGGTATGGGACGAGATCCTGAACTGTCCCGACCCCTCCTCACGCCCCTCCGAGGCCACTGTCCTGCTGAACTCGGTCAAGATCGGGGTGCCGCGCACTAAGCGCGGGGACGTCTGGCAGTACCTGGTGGATCAGCACCGACATAATAACCCCTCCCTTGGGAGCCTCAACCCCATGCGGAATCAGGATGTGGGGTATGAGGACCTCCTCAAACAGCTGACCACACACCAGCACTCCATCCTCATAGACCTTGGTACGTACATGATACACAAAAGGACATGAACACATTTGTAGACTTTGGGGCCAAATCTGGGCCCACTTTCAACAAACTTTGCAAGTCACTTTTTTTGTAAATTTTCTCGTGAAAGATGTTGTGTAGGTTATAGCACATTTATAAAGTAGTCCTGTATAAAGTTTGGGTGTGTCCATTGATACCAGTGTAGAATTGAATATCCAGCAAGTGCATTGATGGCCACATTAAACCTCACAGCCTTACTTTACAATATGATATACAGTATTGGTGCATGTTGTTTCTCCTTCATCTATACCTGCATTATCTGTTATATCCTGGCAGGTCGCACCTTCCCAGGCCACCCTTACTTCTCGCCTCAGCTAGGCCCAGGGCAGCTGGCACTGTTTAACCTGCTCAAGGCCTATAGTTTGCTGGACAAGGAGGTGGGCTACTGTCAGGGCCTCAGCTTTGTAGCGGGAATCCTCCTCATGCACGTGAGTATGTGTGTAGGTTGATACCTAGGCTGCTTTAACATTCACATGTTTGACATGAAAACACCAGGGCATGACCTTCATGCCTGAACTATCTGTGCACTACTCAGACACCCAGCTGAAATCACTGAGCCACCTATGTGCTTTTGTTTTGGTAATTATTGTGCAATTTTTCATTCTTGTTAACAAACACCCACAGTGGTAGGACTATAGTATTTAAATCTCAGGCTGCAAATATTATGATTCTCCAGACATTCTGAAATTCAAACATCCATGAAGTAACATGTAATGTGTAACATGTATGCACAATACAAACGTGATGTCATACATGTGTTCTGGCGTAATTTGTACCTACCCGTGTACATGATCAGGCAGGGTTGATGCCTCTCCCCATTGGCCATGTGTTATACCTAGTGGTGTACATGGTGAAGCACAGTTGATGCCTCTCCCCAATGGCCATGTTTTATACCTACTGGTGTACATGACCAGGCACAGTTGGTGCCTCTCCCCATTGGCCATGTGTTATACCTACTGGTGTACATGGTCAGACACAGTTGGTGCCTCTCCCCAATGGCCATGTGTTATACCTACTGGTGTACATGGTCAGACACAGTTGGTGCCTCTCCCCATTGGCCATGTGTTATACCTACTGGTGTACATGACCAGACACAGTTGATGCCTCTCCCCATTGGCCATGTGTTATACCTACTGGTGTACATGTCCAGACACAGTTGGTGCCTCTACCCCATTGGCCATGTGTTATACCTACTGGTGTACATGACCAGACACAGTTGGTGCCTCTCCCCATTGGCCATGTGTTATACCTACTGGTGTACATGACCAGACACAGTTGGTGCCTCTCCCCATTGGCCATGTGTTATACCTACTGGTGTACATGACCAGACACAGTTGGTGCCTCTCCCCATTGGCCATGTGTTATACCTACTGGTGTACATGACCAGACACAGTTGGTGCCTCTCCCCAATGGCCATGTGTTATACCTACTGGTGTACATGACCAGACACAGTTGGTGCCTCTCCCCATTGGCCATGTGTTATACCTACTGGTGTACATGACCAGGCACAGTTGGTGCCTCTCCCCAATGGCCATGTGTTATACCTACTGGTGTACATGACCAGACACAGTTGATGCCTCTCCCCATTGGCCATGTGTTATACCTACTGGTGTACATGACCAGACACAGTTGATGCCTCTCCCCATTGGCCATGTGTTATACCTACTGGTGTACATGGTCAGACACAGTTGGTGCCTCTCCCCAATGGCCATGTGTTATACCTACTGGTGTACATGACCAGGCACAGTTGGTGCCTCTCCCCAATGGCCATGTGTTATACCTACTGGTGTACATGACCAGACACAGTTGATGCCTCTCCCCATTGGCCATGTGTTATACCTACTGGTGTACATGACCAGACACAGTTGGTGCCTCTCCCCATTGGCCATGTGTTATACCTACTGGTGTACATGACCAGACACAGTTGATGCCTCTCCCCAATGGCCATGTGTTATACCTACTGGTGTACATGACCAGACACAGTTGGTGCCTCTCCCCAATGGCCATGTGTTATACCTACTGGTGTACATGACCAGACACAGTTGATGCCTCTCCCCATTGGCCATGTGTTATACCTACTGGTGTACATGACCAGACACAGTTGGTGCCTCTCCCCATTGGCCATGTGTTATACCTACTGGTGTACATGGTCAGACACAGTTGGTGCCTCTCCCCAATGGCCATGTGTTATACCTACTGGTGTACATGGTCAGACACAGTTGGTGCCTCTCCCCAATGGCCATGTGTTATACCTACTGGTGTACATGACCAGACACAGTTGATGCCTCTCCCCATTGGCCATGTGTTATACCTACTGGTGTACATGACCAGACACAGTTGGTGCCTCTCCCCATTGGCCATGTGTTATACCTACTGGTGTACATGACCAGACACAGTTGATGCCTCTCCCCATTGGCCATGTGTTATACCTACTGGTGTACATGACCAGACACAGTTGGTGCCTCTCCCCAATGGCCATGTGTTATACCTACTGGTGTACATGACCAGACACAGTGCCTCTCCCCATTGGCCATGTGTTATACCTACTGGTGTACATGACCAGACACAGTTGGTGCCTCTCCCCATTGGCCATGTGTTATACCTACTGGTGTACATGGTCAGACACAGTTGGTGCCTCTCCCCAATGGCCATGTGTTATACCTACTGGTGTACATGACCAGACACAGTTGGTGCCTCTCCCCATTGGCCATGTGTTATACCTACTGGTGTACATGACCAGACACAGTTGGTGCCTCTCCCCAATGGCCATGTGTTATACCTACTGGTGTACATGACCAGGCACAGTTGGTGCCTCTCCCCAATGGCCATGTGTTATACCTACTGGTGTACATGACCAGACACAGTTGGTGCCTCTCCCCATTGGCCATGTGTTATACCTACTGGTGTACATGACCAGACACAGTTGATGCCTCTCCCCATTGGCCATGTGTTATACCTACTGGTGTACATGACCAGACACAGTTGGTGCCTCTCCCCATTGGCCATGTGTTATACCTACTGGTGTACATGACCAGACACAGTTGATGCCTCTCCCCATTGGCCATGTGTTATACCTACTGGTGTACATGGTCAGACACAGTTGGTGCCTCTCCCCAATGGCCATGTGTTATACCTACTGGTGTACATGACCAGGCACAGTTGGTGCCTCTCCCCAATGGCCATGTGTTATACCTACTGGTGTACATGACCAGACACAGTTGGTGCCTCTCCCCAATGGCCATGTGTTATACCTACTGGTGTACATGGTCAGACACAGTTGGTGCCTCTCCCCATTGGCCATGTGTTATACCTACTGGTGTACATGACCAGACACAGTTGATGCCTCTCCCCATTGGCCATGTGTTATACCTACTGGTGTACATGGTCAGACACAGTTGGTGCCTCTCCCCAATGGCCATGTGTTATACCTACTGGTGTACATGGTCAGACACAGTTGGTGCCTCTCCCCATTGGCCATGTGTTATACCTACTGGTGTACATGGTCAGACACAGTTGGTGCCTCTCCCCAATGGCCATGTGTTATACCTACTGGTGTACATGGTCAGACACAGTTGGTGCCTCTCCCCAATGGCCATGTGTTATACCTACTGGTGTACATGACCAGACACAGCTGGTGCCTCTCCCCAATGGCCATGTGTTATACCTACTGGTGTACATGATGAAGCACAGAGCTGATGCCTCTCCCCATTGGCCATGTGTTATACCTACTGGTGTACATGACCAGACACAGTTGATGCCTCTCCCCATTGGCCATGTGTTATACCTACTGGTGTACATGACCAGACACAGTTGATGCCTCTCCCCATTGGCCATGTGTTATACCTACTGGTGTACATGGTCAGACACAGTTGGTGCCTCTCCCCAATGGCCATGTGTTATACCTACTGGTGTACATGACCAGACACAGTTGGTGCCTCTACCCCATTGGCCATGTGTTATACCTACTGGTGTACATGACCAGACACAGTTGGTGCCTCTACCCCATTGGCCATGTGTTATACCTACTGGTGTGCATGACCAGACACAGTTGGTGCCTCTCCCCAATGGCCATGTGTTATACCTACTGGTGTACATGATGAAGCACAGAGCTGATGCCTCTCCCCAATGGCCATGTGTTATACCTACTGGTGTACATGATGAAGCACAGAGCTGATGCCTCTCCCCAATGGCCATGTGTTATACCTACTGGTGTACATGATGAAGCACAGAGCTGATGCCTCTCCCCAATGGCCATGTGTTATACCTACTGGTGTACATGACCAGACACAGTTGGTGCCTCTCCCCATTGGCCATGTGTTATACCTACTGGTGTACATGACCAGACACAGTTGATGCCTCTCCCCAATGGCCATGTGTTATACCTACTGGTGTACATGATGAAGCACAGAGCTGATGCCTCTCTCCTGTTTCCTGTTTCAGATGGAGGAGACGGTGGCCTTTGAGACGATGAAGTATTTAATGTTTGAGCTGGGCTTGAGGAAGCAGTATAGGCCTGATATGATGGCCCTACAGGTAGGGAATAGTTCTGTCACATTAGTTACGGATCACTGAATGTTTTGCTGGCCTAATGGAGTATAATAAATACACTTTAAAATACTAGCCAATGGCATATGCTGTAGGTTTGTCAAATACTTGAATGTACTACATGTGGGAATGTGTGATGAAGCTGACCACTCGAAGAAATATTATGTAGAGAGTAAGACACCAGACAAGCAACAAAACTAGTAGTAATTTAAACCTGAAGTATCACTGTTGGCTGGGTGTTTAATAGTTGGCATGTAGACTTCGGGAAGAAATTGATGGTCCTCCTCAGCCTGAATGATTGTAACAATTACAGTATTGTTATTGTAAATATAGTGGATACAGTTCATGTAATGCCAAGTCCTGCTCCTCAACATGATTTTTCTTCATAATGATAAGGCTGACATGAGAAAATATGGAAATCTCCCTCTGAAATATGACTTCACCTTACATGAATTTCAAACCCAGACATTGATATTGATGCTCAGATAAAGCTGTACCAGCTGACCCGGTTAATCCATGACAACGAGAAGGACCTGTATGACCATTTTGAGACAAATGAGATCGTGCCGACGCTGTACGCAGCCCCCTGGTTCCTCACGCTGTTCGCCTCACAGTTCCCACTGGGATTTGTAGCCAGGGTTTTTGGTGTGTATGGCAATGTATCATTGTGTACCTTTTTTCCTGATGTGTGGATGTAATAGATTGAGAAAATGAGCACACTTTTCGTGATCTCCATCTTTGTATTTCAAAGTTCGCAGTTTTGAACGTGTTTGTCTTATCAATGAGTTGGATGTAGGAAATCAAAGAAGGCTAACTTCTCTACTAGATTACATGTAGATGTGTTCAGATCTACATGATCTGACTATTTCATGTTCTTCTAACATTTTCCCCATTCTACACGTTCAGTGTTAAAACACATCCTTGTGTCTTGTGAAGGCATCATGTCATCTGTCGCACTGAAAATAATTTTAGCCAAATAGACCTGGGCTTGGTTATAAACAGATTACCGATTAATTTGTCAACAACACGTACTGAATACCATTGTTATTGGATATGTTCCCATCCTTTTTTGTATCAAGGGAGATAACATGACCTTAGCAAAGATTGGGTCTTGAAGGGAGAATGATAGAGAATGTAAAACATCCAATCTTCCAGCTGAATCCAGGTTCATTTGTATTTTATGTTCGTGGTTTGTGTTTGCAGATCTGATTTTTGTCCAGGGTATTGATGTGATATTTAAAGTGGCCATGGTTCTGCTGGGAAACCACAAAGAGTTGATCAAGCAGTGTGATTCCTTTGAGACCATCGTAGAGTTTCTGAAGACGACCCTGCCAGAGATGGGCATCATTCAGATGGAGCGTATCATCAACCAGGCAAGTCACAGAATATGATCATTCCACATGTGAAGCCTTGACGCTAAGACATCTGAGCTCATGTGGTTTCATACTCTAAGTCAAAACTTCTAGTGTTACTCTTTCCTCTTGTATACTTGTGTTTTCAAGATTCTTTTGACTGCTGTTCTGAGGGTTTTGGCACTGTGGTTGACAACACTCTTATAGCTGTTTTCGATTAGGTTACATGTTTTCTGGAGATCAGTTAATTAATTAAACAATCCAACAATTTCACTTACATGTTGAAATCCCTCTCCATATGAAAATATGCCAGTGTCGTGGGAGAAAGTTTGCAAGTTATGTGACAAAGACTGGCAGTTTATTCTCGGTACTGTGGCATCCTCCATGAATGGAACTCTCCACTGTTGTATAAGTAAAATGTTGCTTAGTATGCTGCTCAACATGAATCATATTAAATCAGGTTTCATGAAATGGACTTAGCTATTAAGTTAAGCACATAACAACCATGATAACATACGTTGTAGAGATATGAAGTGCACTTAGCTAAGGACTACTTAACACCAAAGTATTCTTCATGAACTGGCTGTAGGACATTTTCATTTACCTGGAATGTTGTCCCTGTCTCCAACTGATGATGACTGTTTATAGAGCACTAAATGATAACCATTTTGTTTTTAAAATGGCCTGTATATAGCATTGATGATGGACGTGCTTGTCTGCAGGTGTTCGACATGGATATAGCCAAGCAGCTGCAGGCCTATGAGGTGGAGTATCACGTCCTTCAAGAAGAGATGCTGTCGTCTCCACAGAAAGGCGAGAACGACCTGATCCAGAAGCTGGAGCAGGCCAACCGTAACCTGAAGCGACAGAACATGGAGCTGCTAGAGAAGCTCCAGCATGCCAACAGCCAGCACCACAGCCTGGAGATTGTCGTCCACAACTGCCAGACCAACGAAGCCAAGCTCAAGTCCCATATCCGCACGCTGGAGATAGAGCGGGCGGCCCTTCTGAACGCGGTCACAAAACTGCGCCATCTTATTCCAGAGGATGTCCTAGCCCAGGCCAACCTTATGCTGCCCCCCATATCTGATGCTTGGCCCGCCTCCCCTGTCCATAACTCCCCCTCTGGCCACGCGTACGGCAAATCGGCCGGTCACAGATCACCTGTGGCTGCCAGGTCCCCGAGAAAAGACTCGCCAAGGAGTTCATCACATAGCAGTCCAAGGTCATCTCACCAGTCCGTTAAATGAAAACCCACTTGATATTTGTGATAGATTTGAAGTACAATATAACGAATGTGGTACGTTGTCACTCCAGTCTAGCTGGCCACACAAAGCACTGCTCAGCATTACTTGTAGGTTTATGGTGCTAGGTAGGCTGTAGAAGATTTTGTCAGTTTTTATACAGTATTATTGTATTGATAATCCAAGCCTTACAGTTCCGGTGTGAAGTACTTACATACACATCTACCATGTTTACAGGTGTGGTTATTTTATCCGTGGACTTGGAGGTACCTGCTGTGTCAGTAGTAGATTTGTCTAATCATCCATTCTTTATGCTATTTGTCCTCTCCTTGTTGTGTTAGAAAACCATGTAAGTGACTTCAGTGCTTCCATGTTAGCAGTTGAATTGTTGGTTTTCATTGCACACTCAGTGGGCAACATAACATGGATGAGAACTACATGGAGTTAGGTAAGATTCATCTCGATGTAGCGATACCATCTGCTTTCCGTCGTATCTGACGAGGCTGTGCATTTGGGTTAAAACTAATTCTGAAGGAATAGCCGCAACTTTTCAAACCAGACATTCCTAGATACTTTCTAAGACACAACTCTGTGAATTCATATTCAAACCTTTGTTTGTATTGGATTTCATATTTATGCTGGTACTCATGAAGTAGTCCAAAGATATGCTCATTATTATATTAGTTATGGCAAATCTTGAGTTTTGATAATTGGGCATTCAGGTACTTACCTTCAACATAGTGATATGCAGGTGAATGGTCTTGTTATTCTGTAATACTTTAGTGGTATGGTAAAGGTGATGGCCTGACAACATGCTCATAGCACAGTGTATACAATAGGAACTGGCCTCTTCAGCTGTTGTTGAAGTGCTTGAGTTGAAAGACAGTAACCTATATTTCAGAATCTTTAGACTCTAACAGTGACATAAATGTTCAGAACTGGGACAGGATAACTACCCTAATAAACTTGAGGAATCAAGGGAAACAAAACAAGGGAAATGGTGGGACTACCATAGCAGTTACATCTGCATCAAAGAATGATGTCCCCTTGGTAAGTTTATGTGAACAGTGACACCTGTGGTAAAGCTGTGTGAAGTTGGTGCTATTACTTGTACTGGTCATCAACATATCCCAGTTTAATAGGTCAGGCAACTTCCTGATGTATGTCACATGTAGCCAAAATGTTTTTAATTAAAAATTGGCAGTATAAAACTGTAAATGCTTCCATTTCTCTGACAGTGTGTTGGTTTAATCTGAAATGCAAACTCCCTTTAATCTGTGGTAATAGTACCTTCAGTTTCCAGCCTGCAGTGTGATTATTGCGACAGTAGAATACCAGACTTCATTGTTATTTGATCAGTACCATATATTGTACCAGTGCTGTGAGTCAGTGCCTCTGATCAAATTCCCACATGAAATGCTGTATCTAACACACCTCATATTTTGTTCTAGTCAAACTATAGTTTAACTACACAACTCATTTACACATCTATCAGAATAATTGTTCAGTCATGCAAAAAATATAAATCATCAAAAACTGCCGTGGTCGGCATAGTTTGATAATTCCCAACTCCGTCAGTTAAGGTATGATTGCCACTCTTATGTTCAGGTTGTGCATTTACATGTACCTTTGACCTTCTGACAGTGTCTGTAGTGTCCTGCCTGATCAGGAAGCCATCACTGTATACTCGCACGATTTGTCACAGGTAGGATGAGGAGGATTGCAGTGTGGTGGGTGGACGGAATGTGGCTCCCCCTGAATCCCCCCTCACCGTGCGGCCATGAGTAGTTAAGTCTGGTGTGATCTCCCACTTTGACACTTATTCAGTGTAATATTTAGTGAAAAATATAATTTACAAAAACCAAATCAGCACAACTGACTGATAATGTGTACATATCTTACATATGAATGTGTTTCAAAGATCTTAACAGTAGTTACAGGAGGCATGTGAAGCATCTGAGCTAGACTGAATACCTGAGCAGTATAGGTTCAGACTGTTTGCCACAGCTGTGGACCAGTTTTGTTTTAACAAGGAAATTGCGTACTCGTCAGATATGTTAACGTTTGCAATTTAGATGTTATAGAAATGTTACATCAGTCATCCATGGTCATCACTCACATTACACCAGAGATGTCATGTACTGTGTAGGTAACAAGTGATATTTAGACTTCTGTGTACTGGCTCAGTGCTGCTATTTCAGGTAGTTCGATATGGGTAAAAATTGTTTTCTCATTGTTTTAATCAATGTTTTAATGTCCGGACTCTGCTTGCTGCATGTGTACATGTACTTAAGAGCAATAGCACCTGCAATTCTTGGAGGAATACCTGTAGTCCCAGAACACCTGTTTTCTTAATAATCCATGCAGCGAAATGTCTTACAGAGGTTTTCGGGTGTGATTTATGGTGTTAAATATTGTTCATTATTTTTATTTGAGATGTTGTACTGTAATGAATGCTTCACAGACTTCTGTTGTATGTAGCTATGCAATGCAGGCAGTACTGATGGCTGTCACATGGTTATACAGTTCACATTTAAATGCATTCTTTTATTTTTAATTTTGTAGTCATAGATTAAAGAATTTTAAGGAACAATTCTTGGTTATGTATAGCATTTATGCTGATTTATATTATTATTTTATTTGTTTGATCTCATTTTCCTTTTTTACAAGTGACAGCATAACGTTTTAAACCAGCCTGTCTTGGATACCTTCAAGTGACATATCTGTGAATACTCGTTTAAACCTGTATTTATTACAAGTGCTCCTAAATATAAAGTCAGCCAAAGACATGCTTTCATATTAACACAACCTTAGTCACAAAGCTACAGTTGATCTTTACATAAGCGAACACTCTGGTATAAAAGCTTTTGTCAAGTCTATCATAGATTTTTTTTACTTTAGAACAACATCATCGATATTTATATATGATGTGTATATACTTTGAGTAGTGCTACTAAAATTATTTTGTTGAATCTACCTTCCTGTAGATGCAATATGTACAAGTATGTTGTAAATCGTAATTATAGTCTTGGGATGTGGTATATAGTGCCAGTATCGGTGAAGTCAAGGTCATTGTTTTTTCTTCTTGCCCCTGTAGGTTAACTTTCAGAAAAATACACATATTGAAATTTAATATATCATTTAAGTCAGTTGTTGTGTATGTGATATGAACATTTTGCTGTTCCTGAAATTGTCCATAGGCTTACACCTGGAGTCAGACGATAGCTTGTTAGGGATTCTTTATTGTAGTCAATCAGTTTTTACCCACGAATAAACATATTGTTAAATAATTGAACAGTTGTGTTCCTCTGTGACAGGAGTAGCTTTTCCCTTGCACACATTTACAGTATGTACCAGTGATTTCCAATACAGAAATATGATACTATTGATCAGATTTGAATATCAGTACTGTAGTCAAGTATGCAACTTACGAGATGCGATGTTACGACAAGAGACTGATGTCATTTGTGGTATGACGTCGCCACTTTACGCGTCCAGAGGATTAATCTGCGCAATTTAACACGGGCTGGTATATACAACATTGAAAATTTATCAAAAACAATGAAATAGGTTCTCCAGTGATGCTGGGTATCATTTTGGGCAACAGAAACTGAATTCTGACTATAGATATTTCTGAACACAAACAGCTATGTTAAAGGATAGGCAAGTGACCCGAAAATGTGGTGAGATGGCAACTTCATATTGCAGAGTGACGTCGCTGTGTTGTAATGACAGAACTCGAAACGTGCGTATTGTAATCACACCATTGCTGGCTGAAGTACGCATCAGGCTCACCTATACCAGAGCTGGTAATTCTTGTTGGCCAAGTGGTCTGCTTCTCAGCGTAACCGAGACACAAAGGGGAAATGTAAATGCACAAATCTGCATTAGCAAAACAACAGACCGCTTTCTATCTTAATTACACCAATGGTAGGACTGATCAGATGTACTAGAGCGTTTGCCTTTCTTCAGTGCCAAATTCAAGGATCTCACAAGATTGCTCTGAGGTTTATGGGTGGAAGAACCTGGAGTGGCCAGGCAAGATCCTGCAGACTTTACCACCACAATGATGGTAGACTGTACATATGGTCACAGGAGCATCTGTATTCTCTCCTCAGCCAACCAGTTGTCGATTAAATACGATGGACATGAACTGCATCTACATCTTACTCCAAATCACACAATAAAATAAAAATAAAACAATTACTGAAATGTTTGTCAATATTTATTGTACAGAATCGCATAAAATAATTTTAATATTGTAATATTGTAATAGATGTATTGTTTACATCACATGTAAAAAGAATAAAACATCACAAACTTTTTCATTCGGTTACACCTGTCATCTGCCGCTACTTCGCTCCCTGTGTTGTACCGATTCGTTGGCCTGGCATTTTCAGGACAGATCACACACCAGTTAAAACGGACTCCATCAATATGTATACCAACAATTCATTTGTAGCATCAAATATTGCTCTCAAACCATTAACACTTCATCACATGTACATCCAACACCCCCAAGTGGTTTTAAAAAAAAACAACAAATAAATAAATCAACAGTAGAATGAAATAAAATAAAACTGAACATAGCACATGATGAAATAGCCAATGTGTTGCACACAGTGTCAAGATTCGCGTTGATATTACTACATATAAGAATATTCCATGCCCCAACCCACAGACATGATGTAGTCCAGCTTAAAAGCCAGCTTCTTGCTCCATGCAACTGATGATTCTATTTAAACTTCAACTGGCTCATATTCTACTGAAAAGTTCTGAGATTCAGCCAGAATGTAAAATAGAGGTATGCAGTGTGGCTAACTCATTAGGTGAGGCGAGCTCGTGTGCCCACCGATCTCTAAGAATTAGGAGGAACAATCCATAGGTGCACGCATCTGATAGGAGCCTGTGAGCTCCTGTTGTTTGACCCAAACCAAGCCAGAACAACTGGCAAACAAAGACCGCTGTGCACACAATAACAGAGGCGGCTCATATACAATTATTGAATAAAGCAAGCCATGTCAGTTTGGAGAGTAACTTTGATGTGAAACTTTCGGGGACTGAAGACAGACAAGTGAAATGACATGTACAGCCTTTTTCACAACAGACACATTATAGCATACATTCATCACAAGATTTTTCACATATTATGAAAACAGTGTCGGGTTATTGTGCTGCAGGTCTAGAAACTTCATGCATGTAGACACGGAGTATGTATTGATCACGAAGACTACAAAGTTGCCTCCCTTGAAAACAACACATTGAAAATACAATGCAGCCACCAGAATGATCCTATTTCTTTTATATGTCTCTCATTTATGCTCAGCTCTATGATATCGACAGTGGTCAGGTGTTAATTAAACCTGATGTTTGTTTGTGAACCCCTAACAGATGATGTACATGTGGATATAATACTCTGAGCATATATGACAAACTTACGACTATCAACACCAAGACTAATGAAGGTTGTACACCTACTAAAAATACACAAAATAAGTTAGAAATAACTAAAAAATATAGTCTCTTCTCAACTCAGCTGTCTGTCACTCTACTGTACCCTCTCCTCATCTTAAATTGTGTCAGTGCTGCCATTTATGTTCATGACAATGTATTCCCTGAAAATGACTTAAGTTTTTCATTAAGACTTGGATAGACATACAAAATAGTTTATGTAAGTAATTGAAAGGCACATCAGTGTTCCAAGTGTTGATGTGACAAGTTAGGCATAACATTACTTTCCACAAATTAGATCACAAAAATTACAAATGCTTCTTGCTTTACACCATCTGGGCTAACATTCTGTACTTCCGTGTTTTCCAAAAACTCTCCGCCACAAAATATGTGCAACAATACTCCAGCCAGGGCAGCTGAAGTTATTTAAAAATTCCCTGACAAGCACAATTATACTCATGAAGTTAACAAAACCTCAATATAAGTCCCTTACAACTGTATATCATAGGAATGTACGCATATACAACATCTTTAATAATATTCCTCATATCTGACATCATATTTTTGAGTTTCAGACCAATATAATAATAACAATAATAATAGAAAACATTCACGATTCATCTCAACAATACTGATGAGGATAACATTGCCATTTCCCCCAAGTACAGACTAAAAACTTTTATCTTTGCAGTACAAATGACCGTTCATAGAATTATTAACAGGATATCAAAATGGTTTGATAAGAAATTGCGGGAGGAGTTAAGAATGACATATAAAAGCCATGATTGTATCTGTACCAGTGTACTGAAAAACTCTCCTAGGACACGTGGCAGGAGGATTTGTCCTGTTGAGCTTGTTGCTACAACAGAAATAGTGAAGGGATCTGTTAGAACACCTCTGACATGGAGAGCACTTCCTTTCCTGTTTCATGCAGAACCTTTTATAGCCTATCTCAAAAGAAATAAATTGAGAAAAAAAAAGAACCATAAACATATATATCAACACAAAGGTATTTCAATAGAGCCCAGCACAATTGTCAGGGTAAGCTATTACTACATGTACTTTATCAGTTTTGGTGAATTTGAATCAAAAATATTACATAGGATACAGCATTCTGGACAACATGAGATTTGCCTGCTACGAGATTCTCCGAGATCAGCCTCTGGCCTAGATACACACCATTCCCCCAAAGTTTCGAGGGGTGTTAAGGCCGCTTACATTTTACATGCAGGTAGCTCCGGCGCTTCACTCAATGTAATAGGTTTTGGCATTTTGATATTTTTCCTCATCAGACAGATAAAAAAAAATTGTATTTCAACAAGTGACACCACACGTCAAATGCAATGCAGTATTTTTTACAATTGAAGAATTACTAAAGGGTAAAAATAGTTCCTTCCGTGGATATTGTGTCATTTGATCAAACAGAGAAGTCTCCCTAATGTTCATATTTTCAAAATCGCTGGTATCTATGTGAGAGTCGCTGTCTAGAATGCTAGCTAACTTGGTGGTGGCTCTCAGTTGAGAATGAAGAAACAGTCCTTCTTAAAAACCTAAAATAACTGCTTAAAGAAAAACAATTACTGCTTAAAATAATAGGAACTTAATTTAAGTTCTCAAGTTTTATGAATTAAGTATGTCTGTATAACAGTAAAATTGTGTTTTCTAATAAATGACAGTGTAAGTAAAGTGCCATTTATATGTAAGTTTTAACTCACCCTTCTGCCCCTGGCATTCCTAGCCTCTTGCTCACTTGCTGCCAGAGCCTGAGCTAACTGTAAATCCTCCTGCTCTTGGAGGGATAATCTGTCAACAGAGAGAGAGAATGTGTTAGCAGAGAGGTAGTCTGTTAGTAGAGAGAAAATATGTTAGCAGATAAGATAAGATAATCCATCAATAGAGGTGCTCTGTTAGCAAAGAGAGGGAATCAGTCAATAAAGAGAAAGAATCATACTGAGACGGACACTTTGTTACTATGAACTTCTCATTACTTCATGTGTACAGTTATAAGATTTAAATACTTCTGGATATAAACTTTTATCTTAAATTGAGAGATCTACATTTCACAGAATGACAAAAATTAAGTGATGAAGTAAACAAACTTCATATGGTTACAATTTAGAATTTGCAAGTGAATAATTTTGTTTGTTTTTTTCCCCCGGTTTTGAAAACCATACTCAAGAACTTTTCACCTGCACAACAGCAGTCAGTTTAGGTGACCTCAGACAGTAAACCAAGGTGACCTCTGACAGTAAACCAGTATTATGGTGGGAGGAAACCGGGCAGAGTCCAGGGAAAACCCACAACCATCCACAGGCTGCTGGCAGACCTTCCCACGTATGGCCAAAGAGGAAGCCAGCATGAGATGGACTTGAACTCACAGCGACCGCATTGGTGGGAAGCTTTCTGGGCCACTGCGCTGCGCTAGCGCTTTAACCAACTGAGTCACGGAGGCCCCTTATTTGTTATTGATGATTCCCTGAAGTATGTGTATAGTATAAGAGCCATCATGTGTACATACGGTCTGCTGGGCTGAGTGGGTTGTGCTGGTCTGGAGGAGTCTGCCATAGACAGCTGTATGGCTCTCGCCATCGCTTCATCTTCAGACTGAAAAACAAAGAGGTTATAAGTAACTTGTGAAGGATTTACAACAATTATATATCAGTCACAGGCATCTTCAGCTGATGACTGAACTTGCGTTCATCCCTGTTTATAAGTGTGGTATAGTAGTTTTAGAAACTACATTGTACAAAGCATAAATCTTTGTGATGACTTTATACAAGACTGAATGCTTAAAATTACATTTATCTACCATTTCTAAAACATCTACGATACACATTTCACACCGTCATAGATAATTCAAAAACCATTACTGTGAAAATTTGACAATGAAGAATCATATCATTACCATTACTGAGATCTTTTCATATCTGTATCCACCACTACCATTAATGGGATCACATCAGATTTGTAACTATGTTTACCATCACTGAGCTCATTTCAAATTTGTAACTGTTATTACCAAGATCAACTCCGATGTGTTTCTATCATTATACTGCCATAATTTTAGATCTACCTACATACACTGTTGATCAACACCGGGAATGTGTACTAATCATTACTGAGATCAATATCATATCTGCACATATCAGTGCCATTTATACTGACATTATCTCAGATGCGTACCTATGGGTACCATTTATAAAGAGATTATCTCAGATGTGTACCTATCACCCATAATCAGTACCATTTATATGGAGATTATCTCAGATGAGTACCTAAGGGTACCATTTATACTGAGATTATCTCAGACATGTACCTATGGGTACCATTTATATGGCGATTATCTCAGATGAGTACATAAAGGTACCATTTATACTGAGATAATCTCAGACATGTACCTATGGGTACCATTTATATGGAGATTATCTCAGATGTGTACCTACCATTCCATTCTGCAGAGTCTGAGCTGCCTGGGAGGCTGGTTGGGGACTGGCTTGTCTCTGCTGGCGTGCTCTGGGTGACACAAGGCAAAGGGAGGTAACTCAGATTTTACTGACATGAGTTAGGCACTGACATTTACACATAAAGGTCTTTTTTTACAGCCTGAGTATTTTGATTAACAGTTATCCTTTTGATTGGATTATGCATGAGTATTTGCCTGTAAAACAATCTCATCACTTTTCAGAATTCCCTTCCTATTACATCATTTAACTTGACCTGCCGAGAATACATGTACTTCTTTGCAGACACCAGTATTTCCCTTTTGGCCTGTTGGGAAACCACAGGCCAATCAAGATAAATCCTGGGCTGTGTGTTAGGCTAAGACCGAGGGTCCGGCTCTCACCTATTGAGATCTCCACCAATGGATGACAAGAGAGATGACTGAGGTCTGGTGTTAGACCGATTAGCACTGCTACTTCTACTGGTTCCACTACCGCTTCCACTGGGCTTGCTCTTATTCGTCAGGGAGCGGAATAAGGCTGCAGCTCTACAGAACATATAAAACATGGTTTATATAGAAATGTATTTCTAGGTTAAAAGTCGCAGTTTCTAATAAAAGAATAAGGCCTTTTCAACAAACTACATCTTTGCATTCCAACTGCAGTTTTGAGTTTTCTGTTTCATCAAGTTCTTCTACATACTTTATCTTCCGTTTGTATGTTATCACAGTGGTGAATTTAAATTTGTTAAAACACTTCATCTCCAAAAAGCTCTTGAGTGGCTTGGGTGCAAGATGACACTAAACCTTATTGGTCACTGTTTGCTGGATGTCGCAATTATTGTCAAGCTCTGCTGGTTTGTTTTTCTACACAAAATCTGAGGACCTCTTAGAAGAGTGTGTTTGTTCATGAACACGGTATTACTGTCCAGCCAGACATACACACCCTGCTGAAGTCATTCCTCTTCCCGAGTTCTCAAAACCTTGGCAGTTGTGATCCAACTCATGGCGATGTTTTAAGCAGAAATTCTTCCGGCATTTATCACAGTGCACAGGGACTAACTGCAAAGAATTCAGTAAATAGCATCAAGGCAATGACACAAAAATGTCAATTTCCAGCCAAACAATTCAAACTTCTGACGAAATATTAAACAGATCTGATCCTATGAACATGTGAATGTTGATAAATATAAACAATCAGCAGATACAAAATACTGAGTCTGCCTCTTTCACAGTGGTTTCCTGAATACCAAACAAAGAACTCAGTCTGCCTCTTTCACAGTGGTTTCCTGAATACCAAACAAAGAACTCAGTCTGCCTCTTTCACAGTGGTTTCCTGAATACCAAACAAAGAACTGAGTCTGCCTCTTTCACAGTGGTTTCCTGAATACCAAACAAAGAACACTGAAGCAATCCTCCAGAAATTAGCTATCTGAAAAAAAATATAGGTCTTCCTTTTACTCCATCCTCACCATACGTATTAACTTAAATTGAATATTTGGGGGCCTCCATGGCCGAGGGGGTTAGCGCACCAGCGTGGCATTATGATGGTGGCTGTGAGTTCAAGTCCAGTTTATGCTGGCTTTCTGTTCGGACGTACATGGGACGTTCTGCCAGCAACCTGCCGTCGTGGGTTTTAAATATTCAGTGTTGCCCAGGAAGAAAACTTCAAACTTCTAATTCCACAGAACTATTTTATATCTGACATTTGTTTTATCCAGCTTCCTTATTGCAGTGTATTATTTAGATTTCCCATCTTTCTACTTACCTCTTTTTGTTTACATCCTTTGTGTGAGCATTTGTTCGTATAAATCTAAAACAGAATGAGAGTAACAGCAAATAAGGGGGCATATTCAAAGCATACATATAAGTCTGTTGATCAACATACACCCTGTTAATAGCTGTGACAAGTGGAAGGCTGATACTTTCATTCAAAGTGACATGAAATATACATGCAGTTGTGTAATGAGATTAACTACATTTGCTGAATGTGTCAGATGGTTTCTAGTAAAAACTGTCTTTTTCAGTTTTATTCAATCTTCTGATGAACACGTTATACTGGTCATCCTCACCCATCAAGAGTGTTATCTTACCTTTCTTCGCTCCTTGGCAGGGTCTGACTGACAGTCACTGTCTATGTGCTGCCCCACCCTCACATCAGGCAGTTCGCCCGCCTTCACAGGTATAGGTGTGTTGCACAGGGGACACACAGGCACCTGGTTGTCCTACAATATGTCAACGATTTAAAGCTTTACTGAATAGTAATTAATTATTACATTATAGGCTACTCTAAGTACTGACAAGCGCTCTAAAATCATCACAGGAGGGTGAAACTCTACAGTTCTACTCTAGGTACTGACAAGTGCTCTAGATCATCACAGGAGGGTGAAACACTACAGTTCTACTCTAGGTACTGACAAGCGCTCTGCATCATCACAGGAGGGTGAAACTCTACAGTTCTACTCTAGGTACTGACAAGCGCTCTGCATCATCACAGGAGGGTGAAACACTACAGTTCTACTCTAGGTACTGACAAGCGCTCTACATCATCACAGGAGGGTGAAACACTACAGTTCTACTCTAGGTACTGACAAGCGCTCTACATCATCACAGGAGGGTGAAACACTACAGTTCTACTCTAGGTACTGACAAGCGCTCTACATCATCACAGGAGGGTGAAACACTACAGTTCTACTCTAGGTACTGACAAGCGCTCTACATCATCACAGGAGGGTGAAACACTACAGTTCTACTCTAGGTACTGACAAGCGCTCTACATCATCACAGGAGGGTGAAACACTACAGTTCTACTCTAGGTACTGACAAGCGCTCTGCATCATCACAGGAGGGTGAAACACTAGGTACTGACAAGTGCTCTAGATTATCATGAAGTAATTACTACATGTACATACGATATCAACATCAAATACAGAAGTATTTTAACAAATTATACCAAATCTCCAAATTAACTTTGGCATACAAAATAAGTCATTCATGATTTCAAATGAAAAAGGATATTAAATACTAACCTTTTTGTAGGATTCTGTGCAGTTGTGTGAGCTGTACTGTATATGGTCTCCACTAAAAATAGATAGTCACAAATTAACAAAAAGAACAAGCAAAATCCTTCTATTTCTCTTGTCAACAATTAATCAGAGTATATAAGACATGATATAAATATACAGTAACTGTAAACGAACAAATTGTTATTAAGTGTAAATGGAAAACTATGAAGATACAAAAAGATCTTCAACAAGAGCATGTAATGCCCAACAGTTACCCATAGGATGTGTAGGATCTTCTTAGGAAGGACATCAAGAATGTACAGAGCTTTTCTTGTTTTGTGCCAGTGATGGCCTAGCCCAATGAATTCACTGATACATTGTCTAACAGAGGTCCATTTGTAAAACCAGGGGTATTTTCCTGTCCGTATTTAGACGCTGCCTAACCTTTAAAACCTGTATGTTCCTCAGTCAGCAATGATCGGCCGAGGGGATCACGTGTTACAGCAGTTTTAAAACGCTTGTGTTACGGCCATATCTGCTGTTTTAGGCAGTCGCCCCATTATTAACTACTTGCTGATCACTAGACATTTTTGTTTATTGTAAATTCTCCACATTACAGGAGTTTTTGGCTTTTGAGCTACCCTATGTAACATTGTGAATCATGCACCAAAAAAACTCCACATCACAGAGATTACCAGATTCTCTTGACAGTTCACTAAACATGGCGGACTGTGGGAATTTTTGACCAAAGAAATGGTCTAAGACAGCTGATATGGCCCAAACAAGCATCTTCAAACCACTGTGACACGTGATCCCCTCAGTTGACTGAGGAACATACAGATTTTAAAGGATAGGCAGCATTTAAATACATACAGAAAAATACCTCTGGTTTTACAAATGGACCTCTGTTAGATGTTGTATCCGTGCTATACAACGTCTAATTCATTAGGTTACAGAAGGCCATGTGTTCTAGTCTGTGTTTGCTTGATGTGTGAAAAGAACCTTATGTTCTTATGTTTTGTACTAATACACATGTTAATATACTCACCAAAATATTTTGGCACAGGCATTACATTTCATGGGAAGGAAATCTGTGAATAGACAAAACATGTCCAAGTTATATGACCAACAAAGTCAACATTAAACTGTATTCCTTTGATATTAGAAAATCAAAGTGACCTAAAGGCACGGAGTCATCCTTCCACAGAGTAAGGTTGACAATGTCCTGAGGAAAACAACACAAGCAAACGACAATAATACCGGGTCCATCTAGATGGGCTCTCTGTATTACTTTAATATTTCTCATATTCACTGTAACACTGAGTCCATCACCGGATCTCAAGAAAACTGCTGCACATTTCTGAACGCCATTTCGGTGGACACTAGTAGCCAGCAGACTACTGTAATATATATATATTAATAATATAATTACTACTTGGGCATACATATTCGCTTTTAACTTATAGTCAGATATAGCTGAGAAATACTCCTCTGGAATTTTCAAAGTGACAAATGGACGAGACACTAAATTTTTGTATGATGTGGCGTATATAAATGATAGGATAAAAGCCATGTCATCCAATGTCAAGAATTGTTGTTGTTGTTGTTGTCAGCTTCTGCCACACCACAATCTGACTGCAAATACTTCCTGATGAGACAGAAGAAGTTCATCTGCATGTTCCTTAAAGCTACACCAATTGTGGTCAGTTTGATAATGCTTATACCACAGAATTACCTAGCTGTTTACATCTCGACTCAGAACAGTGTTTTCCAAGATCGGGAAACTCCATCTTCCACTGTCGACTTGTGTAAATGACTAAGGGGGAAATCAACAGCGGCTATTTATAAACTAGGTGACGTCACGCCTCGTTTTGAAAAGTGGGATGGGAAGGGAATCCCTGGCCACTGTGAGATTTTGTTCTATCAGAGATTCGCCAGTCTTAATTCGATTCCAGTTTTGTGATGGACTGAATTTAAGCTATCGATTAAACAGACATACGCAAAGAGAAGCGAGTGAGACTCTTACAAATTGTGTGAGCACAGTACTCAGCTATTTTTGACTGGCCACTTGTGAACTTTCTAGAAAATTCTGGAGAGCATTATAGCCTTGGTACGCCTATAAACCGCCACAAGCGAATGATGAAATTTCTTTACTAATCAATAAATTTAGGCTAAAGTACAAATAAATTCATTGATCTAAAATATTATTCCGATCTATGTGCATAGTTTATAGCATTGCGGAATTTAGTATCGATTCTTTTAGGGCCGTATTAAATGACAGTGTTCCGGCATTTCCTCAATTAATACCGACAGGCCTACTACGGTAGGCCATATCTCGAGTGTTACAAGTGGTTGAAAGTCGACCCTTTAGGTATCGGTGTCGGCTACTCTTCCTTGTCGACTTTATATTTTCTGATGATAATTATCCAGTTATACTTCTGACGTGAAGATAGATGTGGTATGATAGAGCCAATCATACCACATGAGACAAATTACTCGCTGTTACATGAGCAAAATATTCTCCAATACCTAAATTGAAATAAATAACTACCAGTACTAGGGTTAGGAAACTATTTTATTTTAAGTTAAGAAATTAAGAAATCAAACAGAAAGGAAGAAGAAAAAAACTGACCTTGGCGCAATCTGTGTAAATATATTGTAACGGTTAGTCTTGTATGCATGTCTGCTAGGGTAGAGTTTGTTCATTTGTCTGATTAGAGTTTAATGTGGCTTTCAACATTATTTCATGTCAGGCATATCACCGCGGCGTCCATGTAGCAGGCCGGACGCAATGCCTGCTTACATTTACTTACAGTGCTGTCTATTGCTCCAGATGGCTTCTAACTCCAAGTGGCTCCAAAGCTCTTACATGCAGTCATTACGTTTAGAGCACCAAACGCAATGAGTGCAAGAGCTCCTGGAGCTGTACGTGCTACCTCACTGGAACGCCATGGCGAAGACACCAGACACGACGCCAGTCACATTATACTGACACGGTGACTATCAGTTCTCTACCTATCCTTCATGCTGAACGCCATGAGCACCGACTTTTACCAAGTCTTACCTTGCTCGATCTATCTGTACCTCTTCGAGGCTGCAGAAGCTTCAGTCACTAAGCCACAGCAACCCATCTAGGGTAGTATTTGACAATATATTGGCTGTCACAGTTCATAATAACATAAATTTATCATTCTGGTGAATGACCAATCCCCTTCCTTTTCTCCCTCCAAAGTCGTATACATATTTTTTTTAGGGTGCAGCCATTATTGGCAGAGATGCCCATGTAGACATATGCGAATATATAGCTCTATTACCACCCCGGGTAAGGACATAGATCATTAAAGAAGTTTTTGAAACTCCTATGAGCACATTAACGGTGGACATGGAATCAAGAGTTCTAACTGGGAAGTTGAGAGTCTGGTGAAAACAAGAGGGGTAAGAGTAGTCTCCCGTGAAATATATAGTTGTCTGAATGGATTTGTAAGTTTTTACGAGTGTATAAGTGAACATTATACATGCAAATTCATACAGATAGGGGAAGTATATATATATATATAAATTAATTGATTATAAAAAAAACAAACTTAGGCCTACTTATATACTGATTAAATGTGCCTATAAATAGATCATTCGTCGAAGCTTCCTAGCAACATTAAAACTGTTGACTGGTTGCCTTATCTTGCCCTAATTTCTTCCTCGATATATATTTATGCACCCAGTACGCTTGAAGATCATAATTTAAATGTCCACATGACATAGTCTATAATACTTATAGCAGAATTTATAGCTCATAAGAGCATTATTACCAGGACTTGCTCAATGAGCATTCAGTTGGCTGCTTGATTGACTTACGTCCTACAGCCCCGTCCTGTTCCGATGACCTCAGATCTAGCTCTCCACACAGAGGCCTACCTTATCATCGCTTTACAGGAAGTGTACAGGTGTTCCGTCACGGTCAATCAACCAATCAATCAATCAGTGAGTGAGTGAGTCTGCCATTCACTCACCTATGAATCGGTCAGTCAAACAATTAATCAATAAATCAATCAATCATATATGCAGCCACATTTGAAACTTGCTTCATTATTATGGCTAAGGATAAGGTTATTTTTTGTCAGCCCATAGTTTCAGTATGTCATGATATCGGGCAGTTCACAGCTGATATGCATATATACTGGGCTTCTTCTGCTCTATGTATTAATTTGGCACGGGTGATAGGAGATATAGGAAAACATAAAAACAAAGGAATACATATAACGGAAACATTGTTGAAAACCGCTCACAACCCCCCCCACCCCCCACCCCCGCCTCCATCAAACGAGCTCAGTCAAGGAATAATAACAATATAATCGTACAGTCTAGAGATCATTGTCTTGTATAGTTAAGTCAACATTAGCCTCAGCGTTTTTCACCACTCCACATTGTTTATACAGGGCTATCTGAACGTCCATACTTCAGACATGTGGGAGAAATAACACTACCTGTGTATTGTGTTCTTATACGAAGTTTGTCATTTTGCCATTAGCGGAATCCCCGAGTGTGTTAAACTATGAGTGAAGTCTGTCATCAAATATTCAAAAAGCCACTGCCTACATTTGACTTTATCATGCAAATATGACTCGATTGTTCTCCATCATCTCAAGGTTAATTATTTAGGACACTGAAATTATGTGCTAAGGGAATAGGTATGGTACTGCGGGCATGGATTATTAAAGCGGTTAGGTATGGTACTGGGAGAGTGGATTATTAAAGCGGTTAGACATGGTACTGGGAGAGTGGATTATTAAACCGGTTAGGTATGACACTGGAAGTAAGGATTATTAAAGCAGTTAGGTATGGTACCGGATGTATTGGTTATTAGAGCAGTTAGGTATGGTATTGGGAGAGTGGATTATTAAACCGGTTAGGTATGGTATTGGGAGAGTGGATTATTAAACCGGTTAGGTATGGTATTGGGAGAGTGGATTATTAAACCGGTTAGGTATGGTATTGGGAGAGTGGATTATTAAACCGGTTAGGTATGACACTGGAAGTAAGGATTATTAAAGCAGTTAGGTATGGTATTGGGAGAGTGGATTTTTAAAGCGGTTAGGTATGGTACCGGAAGTATTGGTTATTAAAGCAGTTAGGTATGACACTCGAAGTAAGGATTATTAAAGCGGCTAGGTATGGTATTGGGAGAGTGGATTATTAAACCGGTTAGGTATGGTAATGGAGGTATGAAGTATTAATATTGGAACTATGAAGTATTAAGCCGGTTAGGTATGATACTGGAAGACGGTTATATATAGGTATGTTACTGGAAGTGTGGATTATTAAAGCGGTTAGGCACTGGAAGCATGTATGGACAAAAGTGGTTATGTTTATATATCACTTAAAATTATGTTATCAGAAAACGGTTATATATGGCATTGAGAAAATGGACTATAGGCGATTATGCAGGATACTGGAAGTATTGACCTAACGGTTATATTTGATTTTCATTGTAGTCTGAAAAGGCGATTATGTATAATTATTAAGAATTATGACCATGTATAAATGTGGGCAGAGTGGTACGGAGTAGCGGTACGGAGTAGTGGCCTATATGGCCTGTCATTGGACAGGGTAAAATAAATGGAATGTATGCGAGTGAAAGTATGTAGCTAGCAATTGTGTTTTAACACAGCATTTAGATATCGAGTGGATATTAATAAATCCATTTGATCACCAAGGCATGAGATATCCACACGCTAGTGATGCTAGTTCTCACAGAGACTTACTCTGATGTCGTTTTTGTCATTCGTGCTGTCTGAAAACAGCATATACTGTATAGCAGTATAAGAAAAACTGTGTCGTGATGTCGAGCGGTCGAGACTACTGCTGCGATAAAATTACGTGTTCAAATACGTTTGTCGAATGGACAGCTAGAACTCCAAAGAAACTTTATCTTGTGAGGTTGCATGTTTAAATCCCTTGGATGGACAGGCACGATCCCCATAAGATTGCTTGTTCGTATGATATACCATACTAGACAGCTAGAATTTTCATAGAACTTTACACAGGTGTTTGAGGATTGAGATGCTTTGAAGGGACAGTTAGAATTCTCAAAGAACTTCATGATGAGAGGTTGAATCCGTGGTTAAATCTGGTCGACACAGAATTATTATATCCACGGAATTTTGCAACTGCTATTGCATGTTCAGATCCTTTGGATAAACAGTATAAGAATCTATTGGTATCACCTGGATGGACAGCGTCAGGACGTTTGTCGTGCACTGATCGAGGTACAAAGGTTTCCTACGAATTGTGTCTCGTTCCCGCCATCTCCAAACATGATTACCGCCATAATAAACATAAATTATAAAAACAGCAATATTTTATTCATGTGGGTCAGTTTGAATGAAATACACTAAAGACCATTCATTCCAAACCCCCACGTAAATTACACACCACCCTTACACCAACAGCATCCGCACATCCTCGTCAGATCGTCAATCAATACATCCAGTGCACTTTATACATCATAAATCACACGACAGGTGTTACGATCTATGTAGATCGTTTTAAACTTTCGGGTAAAAAGACAAACAAACAAAAATACTTCTGTTAACGCGTTTCATACTTCCAATCCACTTCTCTGCATACCCAAAACCAACAACATGCACACATATAGCCAGCGGTTTAAGTTGAATATATCCTGATATCCACACCACCTGGGCATGAATTTATTTATTATTTATTTGATTCATCTTTTACGCCGTACTCAAGAAGATTTCACTTATACAACGGCGGCCAGCATTTTGATGGAAGGAAACCGGGCAGAGCCCGAGGGAAACCCACGACCACCTGCAGGTTGCTTGCGGGACTTCTCACGTGAACTCACAGCGACCGCATTAGTAGGGGGTTTCTGGGTTATGCGCTATCGGGCTAACCAAATGAGCCCACGAGACTCCTACTGATGGATTAATGACGAGTACTTAAAATTTAGTTTACCATGGTCACACTTGGATTGTGCAGTCAAATACTGTAAGTCGAAAGTTCTACCAGCAACCTGCGGATGGTCGTGGGTTTCCGCCATTCTCTGCCTGGTTTCCTCCCACCATAATGCTGGCCGCCGTCGTATAAGTGAAATATTCTTGCTTTCGGAATAAAACACCAATCGAGTAAATAAATAAATAACCCATCAGTACGGCTACCAGATCATCTTTTGAGTCCTTATTTTATCAGCCCGTGTTTAATTATATCACAAAACACCAATCCCTGTTTCGGTTTTTTCTTGATCCCCCAACCCTACCCGAAAACATTATCAAACGTATTTCATCTAAGGTCGACATCGGGCTTGAAATCTATATCATAAAGCCTACAAACTTGATTCAAAGTCCAGAACAGTGTTCTATCTTTGCGGGACATAAACAAGATACGCGTCAAAAGAGAATAGGAAAAAATACACTCTAGACAGGTATGTTGTACAAACTGAAGGTTTATTGTCACAACACAAGTACGATGTAGTGATGCATTCTGCCACGCGCAACCCAACACGTAATTAGGCAAAAGCCCACGTCAAGACTCGATTAGCAATGGATATACCAACTCAAGTTTTCTTGTCGATATAAAAAGACGATACTGCAAAATAAAGACAATTACTTATAGCACTAATTAATATTTGGAAGTTAAGTTTAATGTACATGTATAGCTTTTGAAAATGTAAAAGTTACTAACTATATCTACTGGCCACAAAGCTAGCCCAGTTATGCCTTGTGCAATATAAATGCATTTACCTAACCAGAAAAGACTTCGTACATGTAATTCAAAACATAATCATGTTTTGTTTGTTGTTTTTTCGTCAGAAGAAAATTATCCCATATTGGCAGTACAACATCCAAAGAAAGTACATTCCAATGCAGCCAGTTTTTCTACAACAGATTCACTGCAAAATACTGTTTATTTTTGGATGGGCTGAAGCTTGCCTCATCAGCACAGCAAAGACATTGTCAAAGACTTTTGATTCCTCAGCGTGACAAAACTTAAAGCAATATGAAAGAATATGAGTAACCTAAACTTTGGTATCGCCTTTCATTCGATGGAGCTTTCGACATCAACAAAATATCTCAGACATATGTTTGACGTCTTGAGTCCACATACACACCTAATACTATGTCTGTCTTTGGTACATAAATTCGTCATGGCTCGCACAGCACAAAGAAAGAAGCTTGCAGAGGAAGATTGCAACTCAACGATCCAGGGATACGACAACCGCTATTTCTTCTTGGACTTCACACCTGGTTAACAAAGCGTTTCATGCATAGGCTAAATGAAAAATAATACCAAAATGAAAGTTTCAGGCCAATTTTTATGCAAATCTAAAAATTTCGACTAGACCTCACAAACTCTAGCGCTATCTTACACTTAATTCCTATGAAAATAGTTCCAAAAGGATCGACGACTATGAAATATTTACAACCTTTGAACCATGAAAGGTGCAGGGCTTGACCAATGGGGATGATTTCCGTTGCTTGGGGTGACGTTCGATGACGTCACCTGGGCCTTGGCTGCTGCCGTAGAGAGTTAGGGCAACTTGATATGTGGAGGAAATCCGTCTTAACAAAATTTGTGACTTGGTCTAGTCCACTTCTCGTAGGTTTGAGGCAAAACGCAACCCCGATACAAAAACTAAACTGATTTGGTATCCGTGAGCTTACAACAATGCGATGTCAGTGGAGAACTTCAATCGTATCGCTGGATACGCTGTATTTGCGAGGATCTAATATAGTCTCTAGAGTGTGATAAATCTAGGCCCTCTATGACAAATACACACAGCCGGTTGCAGATTCGATGTTTGCGGGTTACCCTAAACTGGAATGCCTATAGTGTCAGCACACTTGGACACTGTCCGCCGGACGTGCATGTGTAAAGCCCACACAATACATGCCAGTATAATCAATGAGGAAGCTAATTCCTAACAAAACCAATTCTACAAGTTCTACACAGATTCGTCATCTTACAGTGTACAACTTTTACATACATCATTAAAAAAAATGCGATAGCCCAGCTTGTTTCACTAAGACTTAACAACAGACTTGTAAAAATAAGAAGAAAAAAGAAGCACATGTAACTTTGTCCATCTACCAACACAGAATGTTGTAGTTATACACTGGTATATGAACCAACAGATGGTAGAAAAACACTGACGACAAAGAGATGACGTAGATTAAAATGCAGAGGGTCAATCAGGATCGGTGTGTGAGTTCTATCATCGGTAGATCGACACAAAGGAAACAGTCAGGAAGCCTGTGAAACACGAGGAAATAATGTTCAAGTGAAAAGATGTTTCAATGCATTCTCTGATCAGATCGTACTCTCAAAGAAACTCTCTCTGTAAATGGGGTACTGTGCACGCAAAAGAGCCCATGTGTATGACGATGGTTTGGCCTCTTAGGTCAGAAGTGCCATGTCACCGCCAGGCTTCTGGGGTAGTGCAAGGTCCAAGGGTTCCATCTCCACCAAGGCTTTCTTGTTGTCGTTCATGGGGTCGTCATCCGGCAGACCCTTCTCTCGGCGCTGTTGCACTTCGGTAAAGTCTGGCTTCAGGAGAGTTCGGATTCTCTATCAAAATTAAAAAAAATAAAATAAAATTCAGACCCATTGATCTCAGTCCGATTGTATTGTTGATTTCCGTTACTGCAGTGAAAATAATTTATACCTGCCAAATATCATGCCTCTAGCCTAGTTTGCATACTTATAAGTAACCATTCCTCAGTTAAGGAAGTATGAAACACGTCATCTGCATTTGCATACACAGTTATCGAATACTATACATTGCAATCCTTTGTACGCTTGTGGAAGACATCACAAGACAAAAAAGACAGGCAGAGATCGCTTCCATTACAGTTAAATTAATACATTTAACATGACAGCTAGAAAAGACTTTTCTCGGCTTACCTCCACGAATGTTCCCTTGGTGGTTAGTATTTTGAAGATCATGACTCCTGGAATGAAGACGATAGAAGAGCAGGCCATCATCCACCCCAGTCCGATAGCCCAGGAAGGGTACTCGTACTTAACCGTTTTCCTGTCGTAGACCAGTTCAGAGTAACTAACCGCACCCATCGTGAAGATCACCTAAGGAAGGAAACAGAAAGTTATGTGAACAGGGCACCTTTTCTCCCAGTAGCGGCGACTAAGTGCCAGGATGTACCAAATATCAAATACGACCATGGTCAAAACATTCAAAACAAAACTACCAATACACAGCTTGGATCCGATTGGTTTGCTTTTGTCAGGAATGGATCACCATTCGTGTTTTCAGAAGAAAAAAAAAAGCAGTTTTGGATGTTGGAGGAAATCCCACATCTAAAGTAAGGTTAACCAAACTCAAACACAAACAAAAATGAAAGAGCAATTTTAAAGAAACCCTTCTCGGGAGCGCGTAAGACGACATCAAATAAATAACAGAAGTTCTAAATGTCAGTCGAAGAAGTCAAACAAGGCGATTTGATACTCACTATGGTGAAGATAGGAGCAGAGAACAGCCAGAAGGCTTTGACAACGGGACCAAGACGGAAGCCATACATGAACTCCAGATTGTCGCAGAAACGATTCACACCTGAAAAACAACGTCGCCTGAAATCACCGATGTGTAACGATAGTCTGGAAACAAAGGAGTGGCCATTTTCATCGCAAAATTTACTATTTAATAACTTGTTTTCTGCGTTTGTAAAATGATTCAATGCAAATGTTTGGGAAGGAAATTTTGATTGGCCTGGATATTAGCGTTGTAAGACAATTTTGACGTAGTTTTGTAATAAAGTCAAGTAATTGTTACTTTCAATTATGATGTTTCCTACCATAAACATATCCCACGACGATGCATTCAAAGAAGGCCACGACGAGGACAATACGGCTGGCGGAGTAGTAGTCGAACAACTGGAACACGTACATGCCGCCCTGCAAGGCAAAATATCATCAAATGGCAATCTCCAGGTAACAACAGAAAAAAACACATCAATCCCACTTCTCTGTTTCTAAAACGCCTTATGGGAATTGTAGGCGTCAATAATTGAAGCCAGTTGAACAATTAGGAGAAAACATCTAAATAACCCATTTATCTGTACTTTTACACATAAATACATGAGCTACTTAGAGTATAAACACAAGTAACAAATCTTTAATAGAGGTCTCATCTTTACTCTACAGTGAAACTGCTTAAAGAGGTAATGAACATGAATCTTGCGACACTGTATATAGCCACAATAATTTGAAAATTTACAGAATGATGTATTTTCAGGGCATTTTCAGTGAGTGTACACCCAATCCGACGTCTCCTCAGAATCAGTGACAACATCCTAGTTACAAACCAATAGTGTTATTTGATGTAATTATTAAAAGTGATTGGCGACGGATATCCTGTCGCCGGGGCAACTGACCGGGCACCTTCCTCCACAGCTTCCCTGGTTATAGGACAAGGATGAAAGTACTGACGACTAAAGCCCCTGGCAAAACACAGCCGTCTGAAAAAGCTTTTGGAGCCTTAGTTTTCAACACGTCCAGAAGCAATGGCCAAAACAAATCCCCAGCGAAACGAACTTTTTTAACCCATCTACCAAACCACTAGTACAGAATGGATACCGGGTTATTTCTTTTCTTCAATACACATATAGGTTAACTCAATCTACCCAATCAACCAACGGATATGGACTATTTCATTCTTCCATTTCTGTCTTACTAAGTGGTGTAAGGCCCACGTAATAACTTGTGGGCGATACCGATCATTCACCTCAAATACCCTGTGGGCGAAGATGATCTACACAAAGCTCTGAACCTATCTAATTTCATGACAAGCAGCCAGAGGAAACAGCTAGCTGAAGCGACTGATGATTTCTCTTTCCTTGACTTGATTCTTTTGTGACTGATTACACTGTCAAGCCACAAAATTCCGGACACGTTTGTCCGAAAATGTCTTTTCGAAACAAATACAATCGGTGTAGGAAGCCTTTCATGACAACCTCATCAAATAAAAAAAGTTAAGAAAAAAACGTAAAAACATATGTGGCAGACGTGGCCACGCCTACGCTACGGTGATGTTACCATCAAAAAAATCCCTTACCTCTGTCACCATGGAGAGACCGATCAGAAAGCACACCAAACAAACGGAAGCGATGAACAATTCTTTGTGCGGACTTCGACGTAGAAGGTGAGGGAAAATGTCCTCGACAGCAGTGATGAAGCCTTCAACCCCGACAAACTGGGACAAAAAACACGTGGTGTTAATACCGTCGGCAAAGATTCAAGCCACTCTCTTAAACACCTAGGCAGGGAATAAAGCTAGCCTTTAAAGACAATTCGGCAGGGGATATTTATTTGATTGGTGTTCTATGCCATACTCAATAATGTTTCACTTATATGACTGCGGCCACAATTATGCTGGGAGGAAACCGCGCGGATGGGAATAAAGCTAGCCTATCATGACAACTGGGGATGGAATAAAGCTAGCCTATCATGACAACTGGGAATGGAATAAAGCTAGCCTATCATGACAACTGGGAATGGAATAAAGCTAGCCTATCATGACATCTAAGCAAGGAATAAATATGGTCTATTAGGACTACTCGACAAGAAAATAAAGGTGACAAGGAATAAAGCTGGCCTATTAGACAACACAAGAAACAAAGCAAGCGTCTGAGACAAATGAGTAAGGAATAAAACTAGCTAATAATACAAATCGCTCAGGAATAAAGATAGTCTCGAAGACAACTGGCAAAAATAGCTTAAAACATGTTAGAACAAGTGGAACTGAAGCATTAATTTCTTTAAAACAGTACATGGACCTGTGATGACATATGCAGACGATTTTCAACCAATCGCCTTTTCCCATGCAGAGAGAATGGTTTTATGCCATCATTCTGTAGTTTGCTGCCGCATTAATCATGCCATTTCTCCATACATTGTAATGAATCACAAGAGCTTTTGTTTAATAGTTTACTATATACTATATATCATAACATAAAACTATATGCATAGTGATGCCCAAAATCTTTATGAAGAACACACTACGTAAAGCAATTTAGTGTCATGATTCAAATCTGCTATATACGCGAATCAACCTATCTTAGTGTGTGTATGTCTTAAAATATACATTTTTGGAAAAATGTTTCGTGCTAAGAAATAACATTCTTAGCACAAGACAGAGACCCATTACACCTTTCTTAACTGCAAGTGCCTACTGATTATTAAAATAACAATAAGGCACCAAATGAAAATTGTTACCCAAAAATTACATGTAATACGTCATTATTTAGCATTTTCTAATCGCAAGTCAAAACGGTATCCTTTAATCTTCGGTTTGTAAGTACTGCCCGAACACACATTTATCTTATGGTTCATTCCGAATGCACCTTAGGAGCCTACGAACACTAGGCTACGCGCGTAATCTGCAGATGATGATGGAGTCGTTCACTGATTCTGTCCATACAATTAATCAGTGGGTTTATGTTTATTCTTTCCTTACTTCAGTTTCCAATAATCCGTTTCCATGACAACGTTCTTCTTACCTGACTGTCTAGCCCCAGTAGGATAAGCATCATGAAGAACATAATAGACCAGAGCGGGGCAATAGGCATTTGGGCGAGGGCCTCGGGGTATGCAATGAAAGCCAGTCCAGGCCCTGTTTACAAACGGAACACAAAATGTAGAGAATATCAGTATAAACGTCATCTACTTCCAAATAATATGTCTGAGTGTGATAAGCTGTAAAAGGAATCCTGAAAACTGGGAAAGTCATAACAACAGCACAGCTTCTGGAGAATTATTGATTTTCTAGTGTCCATGGTAACTGGGATCTCTTAGCACGGGTTGCAATAAAGTGCTGGCGAAATCTAGTTTATTCGACGTCTACACTCCTGTATTCTAACCAGTCTGTTATCAGTAATGAACAGCAGTCCCTCTAATACCAGTTCATTTTTAATCAGTAAATCATCAGGAATCGTGACCCTGAAGTTAAGAGTACAGTTTTAAGTGTGGCGTGTGAGGAAGGGATTTAGGACAGAGAGTGTATGATACGCAGACAGCGTTGCGCCGACAACTTCGCAACGGCTGCGGACTGCCAAGAAATCGATAATACAGCAAGTAGGAGCAAGCCAGAAGCCTTAAGAGCTGGAATAGGCCAAGTGCCCAGGGGCTTTCTATCCAAATCTCCATCTCATTTCAGGTCCCCGGACTGACCCGGCTGTCTGTTTACGTCTCAGAATAACTAGACCCAGGGCCAGATACCCTCCATTCCGACATAATGTCGTTTACATCATGTCGTTCCACATAAAAAGTAAAGGAAATACTCCAGATACTTTCTTTTCTAAGAAATCTTTTCATGTTTTCAAGTGAGCCAGACGGCCTGATCAGTTGGCATGACGGGTATCAACAGAAGTGACAAATGGCAAACACTTCAGGAATGGGCATAAATACTGCCATCAACACCTACCCCAAAACGACAAGCAGTCATCTATGCTGATATTTCCCCACTTTAAAGATAAAAATTACTGCTTCTTTACACAAGGTTTAAAAGGCTTTCATGTCTGGAGAACACACATTATTAGTACGACGAGCGATGCCGCGTCATAAAATTGATGAACTCCTAACATTTCGGCAAATTGCTATGCATGTATACATGCCGTTTTTATACGTACTTCACGCAACGACATAGTTTTATTAAGAACTTTCATCTGGGTGTGACTCTTGTGTATACATGTTAACATATACATAATGTCCACATGGGTTAGTTTCCCTGTAAATAAAGAAATAGAAGCTTGCCAACATGGCGAGACTGGAATAGTTGTGTAAAGGTCAGGGGCTCGCTGTGTCCCTGTGTATACACTCACCGGATTCTGCCACGTCTGCCACCGACACTCCCTGCTTGTGTGCCATGAAACCCAGCACGGAGAAGATAACAAAGCCGGCGAGCAGGCTAGTGAAGGAGTTAGTTACCGCGAACAAGGCGCAATCCCTAAAACAGAACACAGCAGGAACAAGTGTTGATTGTCTGAATGACTGACTTGTGGACTGACTGAGAAATTACACCCTGTCGGCAACACGAGAACCACCACACACAATGTAATATTTGAGAAAAACACAAACTTTGTGCACTCATTGAAAACTAAATGTTAACTGGTAAAAATACGATGATACAAAACTAAAACAAGAAACAAATCTTTGTCTTTGAGACCTTACAGGTTTAGTGCCAACATTTGGGACAAATTTGGGTAGATTGAGATTGGCTATCGGCAAGTCAGAGTACTATTCAGTCCAGCTTTTCCAGTAAATAGTTGTAGATAAAAGAAAACAACAACTGTTGCCTAAACAATGACGGAGCAAAACTTTCATCTATATTCACTATGTAAACGTCACGGCGAGTCTTCTACAGATTGCGCTTGATATATCATTTTAACTTTTTTTAAGTTAAGTCTGAGCTGAAATACGCATATGCAATACATTTATAACGTATTTAGTGACAATAAGCAGTCGACAGCGCCGGGGTGCTCTTCGAGACCATTCGTCTTAATGTGACGCGCAAGTCTAAAGTCAGTCAGTAGCTTACCAAAGCTACATGGTTCTTGAGGCCTGACAAAAATAAATAAATAAATAAACACACCGTTACAACCAATTTGTTACTCGGGCGACGTTATCTAACCAGACATTTCGTTTACTCGTGCAGCTCACAAAATGTAACGCGATCTACCATCTGAGTGTACGCCGTTCACACCTATACGTAAACATACGGCCTGATTTACGGTTACGCTTTCACATCTATATGTAAATACAGCCTGATGTACATGACTACATCACTCACACTAGTTAGTCAGGCCTTGAACGAATGAGTTCACTAGATCAAATCCAGCTCCCCATAATCCTCTGTAGTTATGTCGTATGAACAAGGTTTTGTCTGGTACACTGTTAAAGTTCTAACGAACAGACAAACGAGCGAAAGGGTCAACATGTAAAGTTAATCAGTACTTAAAATCCTTATTTGCTATTAGGCTTCAAACTATAAGTGTGATTCGGCGAGGTAGTTCTGGAGTAATCGGACGCACAAGGTCATTGATTGCTACAATGTCAGGACGAAAGGATAAACGTGGGGTCGAACGAACCCGAAGATTAAATCCTACATCATTAAGCTTTGAGAGAAATTTGGTGAAGATCGGCCAATTGTTTCTGGAGTTAGCCGGGTCAAGGTCAAGGCCGTGCTCCCCAATGGACGACGATCGATGGACACCATAAACACGATACATCTTCTCAAACATACAGTTGGGGCAGACTTAATGGTAAGGCCTATAATATGTACACTTTTAGCACTTTTAAGCGTGTACGTAAAATACACATAAAATTTATTTTATTCATTTGATTGGTGTTTTACACCGTGGTCAAGAATATTTCACTTATATGACAGCGGTCAGCACTAAGTTGGGAAGAAAGCGGGCAGAGCCCGGGGGAATCGACGACCATCCGCAGGTTGTTGGCTATACGTAAAACAGCCCTCAACATATGTACTCAGGTGCACTCAGAGTATGTGTATTTAGTACCTTTATACCCCACATATCGTCTATATATGCAAACCACCAGATTTCAAATTGTGGAAAACATTCATGGTAGTTGGCTGATATGTAGACTGCATGGTCTGTACGGTATGTGAGCGAGTAGAAAAATGGATAGTTTTCGGTACTCAAATTTGTGACAGAAACACCACCGCAGTAATTATGTATTACCCCACACAATGAAATGTCTAAAAAACTCACGAATCAGGCTTAGTTAAGACGCGATTATTGGCCATTATAAAGTAGTACACGAGATACTCAGAAGAGCACTGAACTACTCGGTCAACTAAGACATCTAAACTTTAATGGCTTCGAGCTTTCTTCCTGAGATAGCTGATAGAGCTTTCATAAATAAGAGAACAAAGATTTAATTTGCCATATCAATTTCCTGAAGGAAGTCGCAAGCTCGTAATGAGGCAGTAAAGACTACTTGATATCCGATCACTTGACAAGGTCACGGGGCTTAGACTTTCCCCACGGCGACCGGGGAAGGAATGCACCAGGTCTACCCTTCTGAGTGGTGCGGGACAAATCAGCTGTACAGAAAACACCATGTGGTTTTTCACCTAAGAAGCTAAAACGGGTGTTTCAACAGTAAAACTCGAAAGGTGGTGTGTTTGTTTTGTTCGATGTCACCTACTTTAAAAGCCATGAGGTAACAGGAGTCTTGTGCTTGTAGCACATCAAAGGGATATGAAGCCCCATTCCTTGCATACTTTTCACTTTATTGTGAGTAAAGTAAAATTGTAAAAGCGTCAAAATTACTGTACCAAAAAAATAATATGGTGCTTGCCGATAGAGTAAGTTTATAACTGCCACGAGTCAACAAAATCATATACTGAAAGGACGGCGGTGGGGGGGGGGGAGGGTTCGGGGGGAACAACAATCCAACACTTCTGACCTCCTACTGCCGATTCAGATCCAAGTTATCAAGTTATGATAGTCAACAAAAGGTGAATGAATACTAGAGTGTAAACATCCCTTGTGTGGCATACTGCATGTCCACAATGAATAAAGAATTTGTAAACTAATTTTATTTGACGGGGCATGAATTTTTCAAGAACGTTTGATCTAGGTATTATATAACGGTAACTGTATGTGCGTTAAGCCCCAAGGCGTTTGTGCGGGTTATCTTATGCAGAAAACATATGTATCTCTCTCACCCACAACATATCGTTTGTTTATCCAACCCGAAGGCGGTTGGGGGAATGAGGGAATGTGATGACATGTGGCAGACATTTGCAATGGTACCTTATGTTCAGCTTTCCTAAAACCCACATCTCGCGTAAGCCCGAATGACACAGAAATTGGATGGAAGTTCATAGCGGGCTGGCTCCCAACCATAAAATGGTGTGTGGCAGTATTGAGAATTGACATTTCATCCTTAACAGTTGCTATAAGGCTCTGGCCCCGGGGGTCACTGCTTTTGGCGCTAAACCCTCACATTCGCCCACGTACACACCGAAATATCCCCCACAGGATCAGCCAGAGTTGTATGTGCCCCAGTCACCTGCACACGTTAGATGTTTCCTCTCCTATAGCGGTAAAGCTTATTTACTTGTTGCCTTCTCCCAGACGTTCGTTCCGACTTTTTTTCACTGATCACCGCCTGTGTATACTGAACGCTGATGTAACGTCACGTCCGTTTAGAAGGGCCCACAGAGCGATTTACGTGCAGCAGATGTGCGCAAATGTCCACCTGGAGCCAGATTTGTCTGAACCTAGACTATTTGTAGCCAAATTTGTCGGAGATAGAATAGTCTGAACCTAGCTCAGTATTAGTCACATTTGTCTGAAGTGAGAACCAGACAGTCTGATGAATTCAATAGGAGTCATCGACTTGTACATGCATAATTTCGCTATTATATTCATACAACACCGCTCAGATCATCGGTATACTAGGTTTTTGTATCTCACACATTGACAAGTGATATTATTAAAACCGTCTTAACTTTTCACATCCTGTTTATTGATGTCTTTGAGTTCTTTCACCAGTCGCAGTAAAATTTTGTCAGGAAAAAATCCTAAATCCTAAATCAACGGTCTAGACAAGAGATCACAGCTCCTTGTAGCTACCTAATACTCCTTTCATAAAGTTCTTTTCTATAAACATTTACCGATGGTGTACTTCATCTTTAAAACTGCGTTCACGGTGGAACACCGCCATATATCACAGCAACTTCACAGGTGACGTCAGTGCGCACAGGTTTGCCATCTTTATATTAAGCCGTGATCATTTATTCATTCTTCGACAGAAGATTTACCTGTAAGAGTTGTGGTGGAATTTGTTGTAGCTACCCAGAGCCGTCAGTGTTCCCAGGCTGATGGAGTAGGAGAAGAAGATCTGGGTACCCGCATCCACCCACACCTGTAACATAATGACTCTAGTCACCAATCTGACGCGCCCTTCTAACAACTGGTTTGGGCTACAGGGTAGGAAAGTAACTCTTAAAAATGGCAAAAAGTCTCCATTCTGGCAATCCATGTTCTACACTATCATGCATCCTGAAAAAATAAAATTAATGTAGAAATACTGATTACCAAAATGAAGGCTCCTTCGAGTAACTTCCGTACCATGTTGTCTGAAACTATCTCACCTAGAAGTGAATTAAAGAACCTACACCAATATACAGTACAAGACGTTTCGACTAAAGCATAAGTACTCTGTCTTATGCAAAACTATGTAAAGTTAATCACATTCGAAGTTCTTATCCCGGATCACACGTTCTTCGGGCGTAATGTTTAAAGTCCGACACTTAAAATTAAATTGACTACCTTGTCCTCGAGAAAATAATTATTACTAACGTACCTTGTAAACAAAAAACATCCTGAACACTTGTTCATTGCTTTGACTTTGTGGTATAAAAATGTTTTCCTTCAAAATTGGCAAGCTCATTTTTCTACTGCTGCGAAAACGAACTAATCCTCATAACCGCAGGCAATCCTTCATCAGAGATTAAACTGTCATTGTGTATTGCTCGAATTTTATACCCGCTAAAGTATTCCACAAAGAACCTTGTCAGTAAACCCGAGTATATACATATATAATCCAGTAGTAAACACCAGGGTTTCCTATCTTGTTTCTGCTTGACCTGTAGTAAGTCCCACAATCTCCTGCGGCAAATCACTATTATCATACGATGTCGTGTCCCCTGTCTCTCGGGCCTGTTGTAAGAGTAAGATTTTGAAACTTCTGACCGTCCAAACTCCTTCTGACCTGTAGTAAAGACTGTTCTACACGCCCCTGAGCCATAGCAAACCTCACAGTGTCCTGTTCTAAATTCCACTGAGGTATAGTAAACCTTACAGTCCTGTTCTAAATTCCACAGAGCTATAGTAAACCTCACAACGTTCTGTTCTATATCTCTCTGAGCTATAGAAAAACTCAGTGTCCTGTTCTATATCCCTCTGAGCTACAGTAAACCTCACATTACTCTGTTCCACACGCCTCTGAGCTATAGCAAACCTCACATTACCCTGTTCCACACGCCTCTGAGCTGTAGCAAACCTCACATTACCCTGTTCCACACGCCTCTGAGCTATAGCAAACCTCACAATGCGCTGTTCTATATCCCTCTGAGCTACAGTAACCCTCACAATACATTGTTCATTAAGCCTCTGAGCCATAGTAAACCTCACAATGTCCTGTTCTATATACCTCCGGGCTATAGTAAAACTAACAATGTCCTTTCCTTTGTCTCTTGACCTGTAGTAAAACGAGGATGCCCTGTCCTAATCTCCACCCAATGAAATACTCTGCAACCTCCCCACCCCACCCCCGCCTCCCCAAATGTCCATTTCCTATATCCTTTCCGACTGTGGAACAAATGACAGACAAGATGGTTCTGTGATGCACTGGGATTTGCGACCTTTGCCACCAATAAACCAACGTGCCCACTAATACTTTATTTCACTGTACCGCAAAGAGGGCAAAATAACCAGTCGTACTTCTGCTACTAGACTGACCGGTGCTTACAATCCACACACAGATCACTGTAGATATCTCTGCCTAAGAAGGCATCCGAGTTGCACGTTCAGCCGTGGACTTGAACTCGGGATTTGAACATTTCCACGCCTTTGTCGTTTGTTGCTCTTTGCTGACGATAAATAGTCAACGGGGCTCGTGTGTTCGCTTGCGCTGTTCAGCGTTGGTTGAAGACCAATTGCCTTGCACCACTATAGCAAGTTCGTAGGCTACGTCTCACACACGGAGGTCCATTAGTAACTTGGCAAACGTTAGCGATTAACCGTTTCCCTCCACCTATATAATACTGACCGATAAGGTATAAGTGAAACATTCTTAAGTGTGGGGTTAACAACAGTCAAATAAATAAATAGGAGAACAAGGTCAAACGCTTATTCCTTATTAAAGCTAAGCATTACATTCTGTAACTTAATTGACTCTGTTCACTTTTCTGTGACACTTTCTGTTTTACTTTTCCGGAGATGATTCGCTGGCTTGTCCATTGGCTAAACCCATTACAATACCCCCAAAATGAACACCAAACAGTTCTGAAGTTGTCTTCGCTACGAAAAGACATGATAAAACGAATTTAACTCATTTTACTGCACAACTACGCCAATCTTGTAGCATTTTGAGACTGATTATTGGGTTGAAGTTTATTTCCTTAGTAACCTACTCCAAGGAGTGGAGTGTTATATCTCTCTCTTTCTCGTTATAAAAACCTTCCTTATTAAACCATCCACCTTTAGGCATCCAATCACTCACCTGAGCGTCCTTCAGGCGTTCCCAGTCCGGAAACAGGTAATATTTCACACCGTCCATGGCACCATCGAGAGTGACTCCGCGCACCATCAACACAAACATCAAAATGTAAGGTGAAGTGGCCGTGAAATACATGACCTAGAGAGACAAGAAAAAAAAGCATGATGTAACCAGGGTTGCTATGGCACAACAGAATATACATTCTGTTTTGACTGTCTGTCCTTTTCTTTTACTTAGTATTAATTTTTTCTGTGGATTGTATTTACTTCTGCTTTAAAATAAGAAAATCTCAATATACGTTAACAGCAAGGTTAATTAACAGTTACATTTAAACAGTTACAGTATAGGAAAGTAAAACATGTATACAGTTTGATTATTATGTATATAACTACAGTTATCAGAGGTCACTGAAAGTTAATAGTCCAAATCGGCGTCGAAAGCTGCAATGTATTCAAAGTGGCACAATGCAAGACCTCGGAGATTTACCCCCAAAACAATTCTTAACTGTGGTTTACCCCAACCACAAGGGGCAACTTCCCTACGTCCTTGGGAATTGACCCCATTGGGACACCCCTGCACATAGTAATGGCTGACAGCATTCGACAGCCAATCATGGCAGATCATAGTCAATTTGAAGCAGAGACATTAATTGGATGGCTGAATGTCCGAAGATTCAGTACAATCAGTTTTGACCTGGGGTCAGTTTGGTTGTCTCACACTGTCAGAATCCTAAGAGGATTACACAAGGGGATGTGAATGAGGTCAAGTCGGAGGGAGGCGGGGAACATACGTGGACAGATCATATCTGTTTACATCACTGAAAAAGCAAGATTCATTAATAACAATCTTGGGACGAGTATTCAGAAGTTAGACGCTCACTGAAAAGGGAACGGGTTAAGATTTGAAGATGACCCCTCTCCCACCTTTTGTAAATCCCGATATGCCTTTGAATGCGACTGTTCATTGGTACAGGTGATGGTCTAAAGCCAGTGATGAAACGTCACTGAGCATGTGCGAAGTCTTCCATGTGTGGCACTTTGAACGTTTTGAATTACAAAATTAGTTATATACAGTTGTCATGAAGGATACAGAGTACAGTATACTTAATTCTAATTAAAAAACTTTCCAAACATGTGCAACTTTCTTGGTGTCTTAAGGCCGGATTTACTCTAATCTGTTTTTCTTTTCTTTTCTTTTCTTTTTTTTTTTTTGAGTTTTCTTTCTTGTGTACTAGAAAACTGAATAAATTATAAAGTCAGCAGCTAAGCCGGAGAGCCATGGACTCCCCGGATGCCCCGAGAGGCATGTTTCACCTTGCCAGATGTTTTAATGCCCTTCCATATGCAGAAGTATACGACGATCCAAGCGAGTAACAAGCAGAGGGCCAGGTCCCACTTGACGGCACCGGGGATTCCCACACCGGAGGATAGCTGCAGGACTTTGAGCCTGCAGTAAAATTCTGCACTAGAGTGACACTGTACAAGAGAAAGGTTCGTCATCCGACAGGACGCGACCACTGGATGATGGGGGTGATGGAGGGTTTAAAACCTACCTAGGATACTACTTCAATAGCACAAAACTGGAACTCGGAGAACCATGGCTAAATCAGCGAGAAGGAAAGGCCTAATGCCAACCCCACTTCGAAAAAGGGTGTTAAAAACTGTGGTATCAAAAACTTCAAAAATGTAGCCAACCAATGATAAACGTCAACGGAAAATGATGCAAACAACAATTACAGCTCAGCATGCAATGAGCCGATGTACTTTAGCTAGAGAGATAAAGAAACATTATGGAATTTGGATGGAGAGACGTGGTGTGTGATGATAGCATGTATGTGAGAAAGAGAGGTAAATGGCCTGGTGAGAGGAGCGTGTAATAGTTTTCGGTTCCCTTGGTCCTCCGAGTCTACACGTCAGCACTTCTCATAGATTAGAATTATTCTGTGTTCTCCCTGAAACAACATGTCACCCGGAGCCGAATAATTTTAGATCCATGTCTCAGTGTGCGTGTGTGCGAGCATGTATAATAGCTTTATACTTTGTATAAAATGACACTTGAACATAAACATACATTCCCCCTGCTCCCAGCGGGAAACATTTATCACCAACATAGTTACCATCTCGGGCCAACTTCCCGGGCGTCGGGATGGGATGGGCGGCACGTCTGGGCCCAAGTAAGAGAATATAAAAATCACATAGGGTTTCAGTTAAAGAAAAAAGGGAAAAAAAGAGAATATTCAACTAATCTAATATAAAACTTTTCTTTCCGTGCGTACCTTTGTAAATGATATTTCAAGCAAACCTCATGGTGCATCTCCAAACCTAAGCACATGATGCCTTTGTACCAGCCTTCTCATAACCCCTTTTTTGAATCATATACATATATACTCATATACACTCTCCACCGCAAACCAACAGACCTAATTTGGATTTCTTTAGCAGACACACTTTATTCTAACTTCGTCTCATTCCAATCCAACATGGCATTCCGCTCCAAACATAGGTAGACATCAGCAGGCCTATATCATTTCAGTGTTCCAAATCCTCTCGAGCAGTCATCTGGGGTAACGTGTGTGTTCAGGCATCCACATATCAAGTGTAACGGTTTCTGCTTCTTTCTTTTCTTCATTCTTATACTTTTCAGGGCTCCTTCTGCACACCATTTCATCCTAGGCTTATCGTTCCAAAATTTATTTCAGTACTTCAGTAATTAGAGAGTATATACTAAACTACAGCTATATATTAGATGAACGTTTCATTAGTTAGGTGTTCGATGCAAATTAATTAAAATCAAAACTCATGGCATGTGCTCCGAATGTGAAAGCAAAGTTGTCATTCAATCCCTGTTTGATTAATCGTAATTTTGGAACTTCTTTCTTGGTTTATTTAACAGACAGAAAGAACCAGAGGTAAACATGGCAGAAAAGAGAGAGGAGGAGAAACAGTCGATGGAAACTTACTCCCAGAATTCTGTGACGGGATCCATGGCGGCCCTGGTGACGTTACTGGAGGCGTTCTGCATGAGGATGTCTAAGGAAGTGGAGTTGTCCCCGAGGGTTGCCACCTGGTACACAGAAGAACCGTTCATTCCCAGGGAGAGGACTGTCGATGCGTTGCTCTTCCGGATGGATCGGTGGTGTGTTGTGCAATTCTCGGAATTCCATTCATTATCGCAGTGAGACCATGGCAGCACGCTCGTAAATGAGGAAAATAAATAGTAGAAAGCCCAAGTCAAGATGATGTTGTATTCACAGTTGAGAAGAAAGACAATGACAGCGCTGGCATAGCCAATACCTGTTAGAAAAAGAAACAAAGGAAAAAACAATAATTAACATCCACACATGGTAAGGGCAAAATCGAAAATGTTGGTTAACCTTTAACCGTCAAATGCTTTACTTATTTAACACGCAGAAACCTTATTCCATGGTCTCAAATACAGGCCTTCGCCTTAAAAGCAGTGATCTGACAAGTAGTCACTCTACAAACAAATGTTGATCTAGGTCTATTTTGATCCCTGCAAGAAAGGTTGTATGCCTCATTAAGCCTCATTAATTATGAATATCATGAATCATGATATCAAATCTTGGAATTGGTTTGCCTTAAATTCTTCTTGAAAGGCCGTATGACGTTATATATAAAATAGTATTGTCTTATATTGAGTCTGGGATGACAATCTCTTAATTGAAGCCAACTAAAGGTTGGAATGTCTTCTGTGGGTGCCCAAACTTTTATTCTAGATCACATCCCACTTCCAAAAGGAGACATGTAGGCTTAGTTTTTTTGTAACTACCAGAGTAAAGTATGTCTGGTCAAGGTAGTTACGATCAACTTATAGCATACGATCGCTTTGTGGAACAAGTTCTGGCCCTGGAAACGTGTTGGCAGTCTTGACCTTCCACAATTTCCAACTTACCCTGGAATAGTGGGCAGATTTTCCAGGATGATATGCCGCCTTCCGACATGAACTGCCCTAAGGCCACCTCCAGGAAAAACACCGGAACTCCGCCCAGCAGAACGGAAATGAAGTAAGGTATCAAGAAGGCACCTGATAATGAAGAGAAAAACAATAAAGGCATTAAATCCGATACAGCTCAGCCCATTTCACAGCAAACAAACTGAAAGGAAAAGAAAAAACAAAATGAAGACGCATTACATCCGATACAGCTCAGTCGAATTCACACGGAAAAACAGAAAGAAAAAGGAAAACATCAGTGCAAGACACATTTCAGATCGAATTGGCAGAATGTCTGTTGAAACACAATTGCCTCTGGTTAAAGAATGTAATTTTGTAAAAACTGCCTGCGATTATTTTTTTTTTTTTTAGTTTAGGTGTATTGAATGTAATAGTGATTCTTAACTATGTGACATGACTTGTAATGTACCTTGCAGTATATCTGTTAAGCTATCATCACTAAGATATACAACAATGTCGGGAATATGAGATTTTTCAGCGTTTAAGGGGATATTAGGTTTCATGTGTTAGGCCACCCAATAATATCTGTTGGGATATTACATGTGCTGACATATATAAAATGGACAGATTGTCCTGAAGCACCGAAACTTCAAAAATGTGTATTATTTCGACTTACACAGGGCCAGGGGCTGTATATGCATCATGGTGAATATAACCAGACAACTTATAAACTAGCATCGTACATGATTTGGATACTGATTAAACTGACGCGCTTAATCTGAACACGCATCCTTCCGTCTTAAATAAAACGTCTGACTTTTCTTTACTTGACCCTGTCCTAATTTATTACCTTATATACTTTTTCGTTCATTTGTAATTTGTATTGGACTATTTTGGAAATTGGTCTTGTGATTACTGATTTGGAACGCCTGCTGTAGTTGACCACGGATGTACCAATGCCTATACCTAACATCACGCCTAAACGCGCCGTTTCTTTCAATATGAGTAATGCAAGTTATAACATGATAAACGTTTTGCGTCACACAGAAGTCTGTGTAAACTATAAACAGAAGTCATGTATACTTTATTATGTTTTACCGACGGTCTAACATTTAAATCGACTCAAACGTGAACAGTTGATCCTGGGACATTATGTACGATACTTTTGGCCTTTATCTAGTTTATGTCCCTATTTTTTTTATAATCCCCGCATAATTCAACAATTATGCTCGCTACGAATAAATTGTTGAGCCCCCGTTTTCTACAAGTGGTTTCAGTGTATCTGAACTACTGTAAACTAATCACACAGAGACAATTTAACCGTGGAAGATTGCACGTTCCAGTTCAAAGAACGTACAGAGTGCGATCCAACAAATTTGAAACGATAACCACCACAACGGTAACTGAGAATACGGGCACAGAGCTGAACTGGTCATTACACGGTGTCTAAATGTCTTGGGTTACATTGTCATTAACAACTGACAAGGTCGGGCATGGCAGCGGATGATTTTAGCTGTCAAAACCTGCTCTCCTCTCAGCCAGCTTTGTAGTGGTGCGTACATGTATTCAACGCAAGTGCTAATAGGGATTTATCGCGTACGCGGTTGTGGTGGCAAGATCCACCGCTTTCAAAGACACTGCTTCCAGATGAGCCGTCATTTAAACGATCCAATAATACAAGGTAGTATAAAGTGCATTCATCAACCCACACCTTGAACAAGTTCGCCTCTATTCGAGACTACAAAGGTTGCATACCCACGGGTGTTTGTAGAACAGCAGCCCCACAGACGAACAGATGTATAATTAAACACAGGATACCTAGGGCGAGTGACGTCAATAGGTATTGTTTTACTGATCGTCGGTATAGACTATACGGTTAGGGGGGAAAATGCGGCAAAGCATCAAAGCTGTTTAACCAATCACCTTCCAAATCTGTTCATGTTATATACCAACAACTGGAAAACAGCCAGGCATTCTCCGACGTCAGACGTATCCCAAGTATATATTTACACAGTTGCCGAGCAAATCTGTTTATTTGCATGACATCATGCAGCTGTTATGAAACAAGTGTCGTAGACGTTGACGACATGCAGGCAAGGCAACACAAGGGAGCTGTTTTTAACATATCCGGAATTTCTCCGACATGTCTGATCATACATGTAGTCTAAAATATATGCTCTACTGGACTTTATGTTGAATCATTTGACTTTTAGTTCCTTATGCACACATGTGTTCTTAGTCTAAAGTCTGCAGGTAACATATCACATCAGCTTTTGACATTCAATAGAACACGACCCGTAGGTGGAAGTTAAAGTCTGTCAATATATACCAGTGTTCTAAGTCATGTACAAAGATGTTTATTCCATGCGAAGGCAAGAAAAACGTTTACGTCCCCGACAGCTTCAATGCTTATATGCATGCATACATAGAACCCTACATGAAAAGACACCAACTGCATTTTCGAAGCAGTAATTAATCTATTAATACTTTAATAAGCCACTAGAGGTTAGCGCGCCAGCGCAGCGTTATGACCCCGTGCCTCTCACCAATGCGGCCGTTGTGAGTTCAAGTTCAGCTCATGTTGTCTTCCTCTCTGGCCGTACGTGGGAAGGTCCGCCAGTAACCTGCAGATGTTCGTGGGTTTACCTCAGGCTCTGCCTGGTTTCCTCCCACCATAATGCTGGCCGCCGTGGTATAAGTGAAATATTTGGCGCACGGCGTAGAAATACTAATCAAACAATCAAATAAAAAGCCAACAGAAATGCAAAAAAAGGTCATCATAAAATGTTGCAAAATGCGTTTCCCAACTGATTTTCATCGGATGTTTTCACTTTCCAATTAAGAAAAAGTCCTGATATACTTATTCATATCGTATCGTATGAAGCATCTTTCAGCTGTACATCAAGAATAAGATGATTTGAGGTCTTGATCTCTGTCATCGCTTGAGTGTGAGGCCGTCTTTAATTACTTATAATATTTAAAACGGTGTAGTTACGAATTTATTCATTATTTATCTGATTTTGCGTTTTACGTTACACTCGAGAATATTTCTCTTATACGACGACAGCCAGCATCACGGCGGGTAGAAACATACGACCATCCGCAGGTAGAAAACAACTAACAATGCTTTAAAGACTGATTACCACAGCTATGCTGTCATCGGTATCTCAGCACACAGAGTGCACCAATCAGTTCGCGTGCTTGATACTTCGCGGAATCGGAAGATTGCTCTAGACGTCGACGTCATGGTTGCCGGATAAATCAATGGAGTCTGGCAAATTGTATCAAGTCTTTTGGGATGTTACTGAAGCTATCATCATTAACAGAGCCGTACCATTGGTAGGCAATCGATGATTGCTCCGGGTGGAATAAATAGAATGGAATGAACGATATGCTCTGCAAATTTTCGGTCAATTAGAGATGGTCTAATACCTGTTATCCTGATTAACCATGGCTCCCATGGCGATATCTTTATTAATGACAATACAATTCGACGAACCGTTGATAATTCAACATCAACCAACAGTGAAGCAAAATGTTCGCCTTGCTACCCTTAATACTGAGACAGAACAAATACAAGTTTACAAGTGGGTAAAAGTGTGCTGTTCTGAGCACTTCTTAGTGTATGGAATCTCAAACCAAACACATACAAGATGATGGCATTTTCTGCACTACGACGGCCGTAACATCTGTAGATCACTTTGATTACTAAACTCTTTTAAAAACTGACTCGTCAATTTTGTCTGCTGATTTCTCTGATTTCATTTCATTTGTGTTTTGCGCTGTTAGAGTGTTTTTTATTTCATGAGGGTTCTTTCCCTTAGTACCTTTACAGCAGCGATAGCGATATTTTACGCACGGTTATTACATTATTTTCACGACAGCATGCACGCTATTGAAAACGATCTGCCCGTGCATGCAGACCCGTGCCCCCCCCACCCCCCACCCTTCTCCCCCGCAACCAGCAAAATTTATCTGCAACAAGGTACAAACAGAGGAGTGGTTCGCATCAAAATATAGGAAATTTACCGGAGTTCCGCTGGCTTTAGATTCAAAGTGACATAGCGCTTCTTGTCACGAATGTCACACAGTACAGGGCAGTAACTGACACCGACCCACCACGTGTGCTTGTGATCTATAACATGTCAACCATTCCCTTTGAGTGTCAGGTGACACGTGCGCAACACTGCGACATGGACATGCATATGTATGGCTGGTAGGGCATTTAATTACAGGAATGTGTCTTCGACCTACATGCTTTAGAACCTTTCGCTTGTGTCTGGATGTGTGCATCATACCCTTCATTTAGCTGAGATGTTCCAGGTCGGATCAGTGCACGAAGTGTAATCCATGGTTCTATATAGAATCAGTGTCTTCGCCCATCCCATCTATGCTAGTACGTCATCATCAACACTGGTTGAATTTACTCTTCATTAGACGCCTTTAACTTCATGCATACGGAACCTATTTCTGGAAGCGCAGAGTCATGTCCAGTGATAATGATACATTTACCCCAACAATAAACTAATCCTCTGCTTGTCGCCCCATCCAACGGCGCCATTTGTGGCATCTGACAAAGTATGTGACACTACACTCGCAGATCACTGTCCAAAACTGCTCTCATTTGTAAGGTTTGTTGAGCAATAATATGCCATCTCGCCATACCTTCGAGAAAGAAATTTATCTATACGTGTGTACCCCAAAACCTACAGTTTCAGTGAAAGAACCTGCTTTTGAAACATATGTAGCATATTTGTGGTATCTATAGTACCATAAAAGGTAAAGATACATTGTGACTGTCGTTACTGAATTTCTATATTGGGGAATCGATGTATAAGACATCAACAGGTGACACTAACACTACTTTAAGCCGCAAACTTTCATGAATTCACTGCTTTACTAACATTGCTTTAGGTGGCAAACTTTCACGAAATCAAATCATGTTCATGTTCTGCAACAGTGAACATCTTCAGGACACTCAATCGCTTGCGGTCATTCCCAAAATCGTCTGTGTCTGGGTGTGTTCAAAAATACACCCACGATTAAAGAACTCTGTGGTTCCTCTCCGCTGAAAATTTAAAGCAGTTCTTGGGTATTTTGGAAAGTAGGTTAACGTGACTATTCAGTTTTATCTGACAGGTACTGTCCTGCCCTTAAATAGAACAACTCTGAAAACACCACCTTGCCATACATCATATATATGACACAGCGTGTATGGCTGCCTCAAATAGCCATCGGAATGTCATAGATGATTTACGTGGCACAGCGTGTAGCTGTTTCAAAAAAAACCCCATTGGAATGATACCAGAAATCACCTTTGTCGACGGAAAGGCCATGACTTCGAACACAAGCCATCCATACTAACTTGTATGAATACTGACGACAAAACTATGCATATATATATGTACATAAAACCTGCAAACCACCACTGACCCAGTCAATATTATAACCTTAGGATAATCTGTCTGATGCCACTCAGGCATGACACTGTTCGGCCAGCTCAATACCGATCTGCTGTGACTGAAGTGTACAAATGTGAAGTGGTCATATTTCACCAGTTATATCTGACGGTTACCAAGTGCCAACAATCCGTCCGTCTTGCCCGTCTTGTGTTTCTGTATTCTGCAATTGGTCACGCTGGGATGCTGCCAATTTTTTAAAATGTTCAGGTCAAATGATGTCTTCCTTTATATATGTACATATACATGTATACACAACATGCAGTTTCTCCCGCTAGTATATACTTCAAGCACGTGTGTCTTCTCTTGTGAAATTTGTGAGAAACCAAAGCTATACATTATGTAAACATGTAATCCATTTCTTAACACTTAACTCAGTCCCTTCGAAACATGGTGATAAGTGACTTTTTTCTTCATATAATTTCACCAATTCGAGGAAAAGCCAGAATAAAATTCGAGCTATGAAAGTAAAAACATCATATAGCTCTACAGCAACTGCACGCTAAAACTATCGCAGTGTCGTCGCTATTATGGTTATAATAACATCCACTTATACGGTTTTTATGCAATACCTCTCCACAAACATGCAATAAGGATAACACGAACAAATATTCAAAACGGTAGTTTTCCGCAAATTGCTGTTATTGTCGTGATAATGCATACATGGGTGTCAGCGTTCCAGGAAATAGCTATTATACTATATAAATATACTGCTAAAATTACAGAAACCAGATGTGGCTGTATCGGTATTTAATGGCTCTTTTCTCCTCAGTGCGAGTCAGCCTTGAGAACAGCATTTGTAAACTTGTGTCGTATAAAAATCGCAGTTTCAACATTAATGTGGTGAGGTTTACACCCCACACTATTATATAGTGATCCAAGTGGGACGTATTCACACATTCATAATTTGTTCAATAGATCTTTTACTTTTCACACATTTCACATCTGGCAGGCAATTTATACACGAGAATTAGAAGAAAAGATTGCTGTATACATAATAGGCTTTCGACAAAATGCATCATTTACACACACACAAGCTTTTTCAGGACTTCCGTGGCTCAGTTGCTTAGCGCGCTAGTGCAGCGTAATGACCCAGAAGCCTCCCACCAATGCGGTCGCTGTGAGTTCAAGCCAAGCCCATGCTGTCTTCCTCTCCGGCCGTACGTGGGAGGGTCCGCCAGCAACCGGATGATCGTGGGTTTCCCCCGGGCTCTGCCCGGTTTCCTTCCACCTTAATGCTGGCCGCCGTCGTACACGTGAAATATTTTTTGAGCATGGCGTAAAATACCAATCAAACCGATTAGTCACAGGCTTTAACAGAATAATATTTTTCCATAAACTTCACGCTTCCATCAAATCAATCTCCATCTTTCAGAACTCTGTGACACACGCGCGTCGACTATACCAGAGCCTATACCACTACCTACTTACCGCCTAAGCATAGGGATTATAGAGACAAATCCCCCAAGAAATATTAATAAAGGCAAACGTACTTTTCGGCTGTTGCACATTATGTGGTTGTCACTAAAAGGTTTCTCCCATTCTTGTCGCTCATTCCTTGGCGTTAGGTAACTCGTGGTGAAAATCATTAGGCAGAAATGTTTGTATATATTTATGCTTAGGTTTGACTTTGTACTTAGCAATTTTTCTGTCATATGACGACGAGGAGTCTTTAGAATTAAGAGGGACTGACAAGCAGCATTTGCATCATTATTGTCATCATCATCAGTTATCCTGTGTCATTGGGGAAATGAATATGCGACGTTTTCCCATATGTCAATCACTGATTCCTTAACGAGAGCTCAGGTTTCTGCTACTGTTGAATGTAATACACTGTCAGCCCACAATGATCAGGGACGGTGCATTATAGAAAGGATTCCACAAAGAAAGATATGCGCGGTATAATATTTGTCCAGATGTCAAATGCTGATGTTTTCTGAGCTGACACATGCCCGCAGATCCTCTATGTTCACATATCTCCCTAAACAAGATCAGTCAAAACCAGCTTGCAGTGTCTGGAAAATCAATTGGAAAAGTCATTCTGCGGGCGTATTTATTCATAGCTTTTCTGTTTTCTGGGCAACTGGGATCTTCGCCAAAGCGAAATTTGCAAAACTTCCACGGTGCAGTTACATTTACCAACTGCCTTTCGCACTACTTATGTCAGTCGTCTGTAATATTTACTTGAAAATTCTTCGTTTCAACAGTCGCATGACTCACAGAGATCATCTCTTAAGCTGTTGAAACTTGTATTTCTTCATTTCGGTTTTCATGACAGAAAGACGACCGTTGTTGAAAGGTGGGAATGGTCCCCAATCTGCTACAACTAACAAGAGAAAGTATATGCAGATACAGGGAAGTTGGTGACAAGTTTTGGAGTACAGATGGATGGGCATGTAGAATATAATCTGATTCAAAATTCCCTTCCGTGCCTCACTGGCTCAAAGGAAAAATAAAACACCTACATCTGTGCGTGTAGCTCGCATCAATCTGACAGTATTATGTGCGAACAGTATTCGATCACATTCACGGCACAATAATTATATCAACCTAGAATGTGTGGAGAGCTAACAACGCTCGGTCTATTTAAGTCTTTGTCAGAATCATTTTCTGTCAACCGCGGCGTTTTATCTGCTATAGCTGTTGCGCCTGCATAATTAGATATGCATAATCCCGTGATTCGAGATGGAGAATTTCCGTGTAGGCATTATTCCGATCATCCCAGAGATCGATGGAGGCCCCATCTCCTGTGACACAACATGCCGTGCATGACGTAGGAGCATGCCTAATGGCTCATTTAATTTCAATATCACTCTACGGTGGTAGTTTTCAGAGAAATTTACAAAAGGACCTATTTCCATCACGATGACATTTTTGAAGCTCAGTTGACACAGGATTAACATAAGAGATAAAATTATTCCCTGCCTCCAGTTCCAATGCGCAAGCGCACGAACAGCTACCGATCGATCCATGCATGTCTATCTCAGTGGAAAATTTCCACTGAGACAAATTTTATAGTTTGCCCCTAACATACTGATCTCCTCTCCGCAGAGCGAGATATTTTAAATACTCTGCATGATGAATAAAGCAAATTTACTTTTCTCTCATAACATTGTATGAAGGTATGTTACGCGTGAAAAAAGAAAACAGAGCTACCCAATAACAACGAACAAACCGCCCCCCCCCTCAGTCCCCACCGCCTTGTTTGATTCTTCCTGATACGTATTCAGCAAATAGAATATAATACAGTAATAACGTCTCAGTTTGAAAGCAACCAAATATTTTTTTAATAAAAATGAGGCGAATATCAAAACAACTGCTCACTCACTTCTACAGGAAAAGGTAATGACCTAACAAGGTAAGCAAGAAAAAGAACAAACAAAATGAAAGGGAAAATGAAACATACCTCCTCCATTTTTATAGCAGAGATATGGGAATCTCCACACGTTTCCCAGACCCACAGAGAAGCCGACACAAGCCAGCAGAAAGTCGATCTTTCGGGCCCATGTCTGGCGTTGTTCCATTTTAGGTTGCCCTCTTTCCAAATTCTTCTCCATCTGTGTTTCCTTTTTAACAACGGTATTTGCCAACGATTTTTCGTCGCTGAACGAAAACGATTTGTTTTTAATCGCTCCGTTCTGCTACTAAACGAGGAACTAAAGGAAATTTCGAACCTGTTCCGACCGCTAGGTTGTGGTCGGGACAACGATATGATCTTTGTGGAAGTCGCCTGAAGCTGCAAGGCTCTCACCAAATTCTATGAAGACGATGAGAACGGTGGTCGATCTGACTGGGAGAGATTCTGTAAGCAGAAACACAAAACAGGACGTGATCAATGTCGGTTGAGTATAGGCGAACTAAGAAGCGCGATCAGACTACTTAATAAATATATTCGGTGTGCAGTCAATGTAAATATTACGCCTCGTTGCGTCTTTACTAAGCCGTTGTCACGGGAGATTTTCGCAACAATTAACTAAAGCTACAACCACACACACTAATGTTAACAACAGCGATGGTTTCGGTGAACATCAGTGTATCCTCACCTAGAATACGCCTGTACTAACTGGGGAGATCAGTATCGAGAAGCAGGGTTTATAGACAGAGCTGGCTCTGAGCGATCGTGACGCTGCGACTCGGGTATTCGGAGAATACTGACCGCCGAGGAAAGACGTCTGTATAGCTGGCAGTGAAATCCGGGAAATGAAATCCTTTGTTTGTGCCGGGAGATGCAGGCAGAGCTGTGCCTGGTTGGACTGAATCCAAGAGGCTAACTGAGGGCAGCGGCGGAGTGAGTGGTCGCCATCGACAGTGATAGGGCTTTGATGAATATGCAGAGGCTTACAAATGGGGGTACTTGCCTGAAGCGAGCGGGACAAAAATAGCCATTACACTTCGATACCATACACGCCAGGCGGCATGTTGGAGCATTGATTTTCTTAGCGGCAGTTTAGTGTCTGAAGGAAACGGGGGAAATTGGGACAAGACGTACAAGGAAACCGAAATCTTGACATATGTAAAACTTTAACGTGCCGCTTTTAATGTTTAACATTATTTGAAAATTACAAGACTGGTCTAGACAAACAATTAAAGGTTTTACTAATATTATATAATGAGGAAAAATGCCATTTTACCCAAAGACAGGTCATATAAAGCAACATAGCTTATATGTGTGCACGAGACACTTCTCTGTGAGTATAAAACACGTGAATTGACTAGAGATCATGAAATGCGTCACATGAGGGTAAGTTCGTCATGAAGTTACTTGTCAAAAGGACGTGGTTTATTATGGGTGTTCTGGTTCCGTCCACAGGTAATACTAAGCACTGGCATATAACTGAAATTACAGGACACGGTGTTAAACTGAATCCTCAGTAAACAAACACTATAGCTGTATAAAGCGCCAATTTCCCGAACAATTGGAGGTTAGCGCTTTACTGTTAAATCGATTTTAGCTGAGTCATTCTCCAGTAAGACGACTAGGCACTTTATATCGGCTGCGAGGACCTGCAATATGAAAAGACACGGCCCAGGTTTGAACCTTATATTATTAACAGACGTCGACTGTTAAAGTACTCTGTACATACATGCCACTTGGATGTTACAATGTACACTACAATTTGAGGCAGAATTATGGAACAATATGCAATTGAGGAAATGCTGAGGAATGATCTCAGTCAGTGAAGTGTCGGTGCCATATACACTACCTCTAACCTCTGACACAAGCACTTATGCACCAGACGACATTACATGTATATTATTTCGATTCTTCGGTTTTGACGTGTGAACTGTTCACATCTGCTATGCCGTAAATGTCTATGTTGTTATGTTTAAGCACAGTTTATCCAAATAAGTTCAACTAAGTCGGTTCACACTATATTAATTTACATGACATGTTTTGTTTTGTGTGTGTGTTGTTTTTTTGTGTTTTTTTTGGTTTTTTCGTTGTTTTGGTTTTTTTCTTCGCTGTTGCTCTTGTTTAATTGGTGTGGGTAAGAATTAGACGAGAAACAAATAGGCCTATCCCGTGTGGATTTAGTTTTATGTTACACAAATCGTCAGATTGGAGGGCGTTGTTATCTCCCCTTGAATAACAATCCGGGGGAAAAACGATGGCTCACTGTGAAGGACAACATTTATATTCGAGTTAAAAAGAACATATATATATGAGTGTATACCCGCTATATATGTACCCCTTTATACACGGTAAGATTTGTTTAATTTAGAAGTCAACAAATCGCATTTGAAATGGCGTCGAATTCGTATACTAAATACTGATCAACCACTGGTAAAAAGGAGTCTTAAGAAATGTTTTATTGCCACTGAACGATGTAGATGTATGAAATTTGTAACCAATCATGAATGCAGAGAAGGATGGGCACAACATATACCGGAAGCAAATCTCGCACAAATATAACAAACCGTCTTCCTGGCAACGCCACCTGCTAGAGCGCAATGGTAATTCCATGCAAGGTTTTGATTTGTATCAGCAAATCCAAAAATTACCGGCAGAGATATGTTCATATGGAAAAGAAAAGTTCGCATAAATATTGAGAAATGTGGCCCGTGGCGTCACCTGTGCTCGTTCTCTAACGAAAAGCAATGACAAAACTCGATTTTTTGGTCAGGTCACATACATTAAATTTGAAAGCATTTCGAACGTTGTTGATACAAAGTAGACAATTGTTGAACACTATAAATGGACTTTGAAGCCATTTTAGCTGACTCATCCTCACGGAAGTGGAGTACGTGGCTTTATATCGGCTTTGAAAACAAATGAAGGAACGGCATTATACACTTTGGAACCTTTTCTATTAACAGAATTCGATTATCAAAACACAGCGCCTAAATATCTTCTGTAATTACAATATACACATTATAAGTTCTCTCTGCTCTTGGCATGCAGGTAGCTTGAATTAAAGAAACCCGGGACCAGATTATATGCTGCGTTGTTTGTGTGCAATGTTGTTTGAACTAACTATATGCGGTGTATTCAGTATGTTCATTGTCCTTGGCACACTTTACAACTCACACTCAAAGCCATGTGTGTTAGCCACAACCTGGCTGAAATATTGCCGAAGAGGCTTTAAGCCTCATTCATTCCTGACATATGTAGAAATATGCTATTCCTGCTCTATACACTATAACAGCATACGGAATATTGTGGTCCTCTAGTTACCTAATTCCGTTTGGTGTAAAAAACTGGATAATCATAATAGGCGCTCTAGAATATACATACATGCTACAACGCTTTGTATTTTGTGAACAGTTATGCCTCTGACAAACGATTTCAAATATATAAGTAAAAAAATCGACGTTTTAGTGGTCGTACTATAGTTATGAGGACATGTGGCCTCGACACGTGTCAAGTGGAAGCCCGGGATATAGTCAAGTCATGAAAACCCACCGCATTACATTTGTCCTACATGACAACGTACTCTCGATTTACATGCAGCTGAAAGATTAGATTTGTCAACTTGCATAGCTAGTATATACTGTGTCTACATGAGTGATGATCTTCGAGCGAAACCGCTATAGTCGTCCAAATATATATATTCAAGAAAAATTCCTTCCATACAAAAAAATGGTTCCGGACTGCTGGGTATCGCTCTTACCTGTTACCTGTCCCACTGGAGCACAGGGCCTTACATCCTCCTTCTCTACCTCTCACTGGGTTAAAATGTCTTCTACAAATGTCTTTCACTTCCCGTTTTATTCGATCTCAATGCACATGTGATGGACTCAACGTTATGGGCGTGGTTGTAGGTTTATTTTTCAATATATGGTCGATAGAGACACGTGATCAACGCGTCATCTGTCTATCATCCAGATGTAACTTCAGGAAAGATTATAACTGTACACTGTGAATCAGAAACTCTCTAACGATAGTTTCTTTTTGCCCCGCGAAAAAAAAAACTGTTGTATGTCAAAACAAATTCCTCATAGAGCAGAAAACAAGTGTCTGCAAGCTATAATAGATGTCATCAAAAGCAGTGAAAGTAAGCGAGCAGTTTTGGAGAATACTTACGTTGCATATAGGGAAAAGTGGCTATTTCTTAAACTCACAGTTAACAGCAGTGGTTTTGAAGTAGTTCACCCGGGTTACCCGGTACCTCGACCTACCTCCCCAAAGATAAATCATTTCTGACCACCCTTTCTGACCTTTTAGTAACATCAATGGCAGGACTTACCTGTGTAGTCCTCAGCAGATTCCAGACCAGTCTAGAAATCCGACAGAAAATCTCCCCATCCAACAGCAGACGATACCATTTAGAGTAACAACTTTGCATTCGATCTAAATTCATTCCAGCGAAGTTAACAAAACGTTATCTGTTATGACATTCCTAAATCCGTTGCCTATTTTCTCTGGACGTAACATTACTAAGACGAACATCCAATGCTATCAGAGCAACTGCTGAAACAAACAGCGCATAATCTTGTTACATTAATAACTCGTAAAAAATGAACTTCTCAGCCAACACTTTGAGAGGACGTATATTTGACGTCACGTTGCGACCTGGTTTCCTGCAGTCCTTACCAGTTTCTTTGTTTTCAGACTCGTATAGCTACACAATGATACACTTGCTAAGAAAGGATAAACAGTTTGAGCCATATGGTCTTAAATTATACGTGAAAGTTAATCGTTTAAATTGCGGGAAAGTTTAGGCATGATTCTATTTTACTGCATCGCATAGAAATGAATGGGGTTTTCACTTAAATCTTTACGTTCAGAAATGTCTCGAATATCTTCTTGTTTCGTGGCAATACGACTAAGTTGTGCGTTTTACGGTCATGAAAATATGACCATACCTTACATGTTAATTTCAAAAATTTAAACCATTTTTTTATTTTACTTTATTTATTTATTTGTTTGATTGGTGTTTTACGCCGTACTCAAGAATATTTCACTTATACGACGACTGCCAGCATTATGGTGGGAGGAAGCCGGACAGAGCCCACAGGAAACCCACGACCAACCGCATGTTGCTGGCCGACACTACCACGTACAGCCGGAGGGGAAGCCAGCATGAGCTGACTTGAAATAGCGACCGCATTGGTGGGCGGCTTGTGGGTCATTACGCTGCGCTGGTACGCTAACCAACTGAGCCACGGAAGCCCCCATTTTCTTTACTTAGTGATAAAGATCTTTTTGGTTGCGATATTGTAGGCTACCTCTCGCTTCTTCGAGTGGCGCGTCAGCACAGCAAGAGTTACACTTAATTTTTCGCGCTACGTTACACATTATTTCACTGGCAAGCACCGTCCTACAGCAAACCGGGCTGTTGTCGCGCCATGGGTAATGTTGCTGTTGTTGTTGTTGTACTGTAGAGCAGTTTAAGTATTTCTCAATGATCACAGAAACCAAGCAATTTTTACATTTCTTTGGACACAAACTACGGGCACTCCTGTCTCGGTAGAGCTGGGCACGGAGAGCCCAGTGCCTGGTTCTGCTGAGTGCTTGTGACGCAAAACATGCCAGCTTTCATGCTCAAACTGTTACTGGTACCTGAATTCTGGTCGCTTCGTTCAGTTCTCTGGTACGTTATGCTGCCTTTCTACCCCGCAAGACAAAATGTCTATAACAGGATCGGGAATTTCTTTTCTTGGGTCCACTGCACATCCAGAAAACACGATTACACCACTTTGCAAATCAAATAAAACCCTATCTTGAACTTTGAGCAGACGACAGTTGTCGCGAGTAAATATTTGTTGCCGTTCGTCAGTTCATAAATTTTATGACTTAAAACTCAAGAAATAAAAAACGAAACACACAGATGTAAGGCTATCAGGAATATTATGGATACTCGATTTAAGGTTCGAAGACAAAGAAAGTAACAGTCAGCAGACTAGGTAGACAAACACAATTACGACTGTGCCGTTTAAAATAAGGAGGGTGTTTTAGCAGGCCTACCATCAGTCTTGGAATGTCACGGCTGTGTTTTTGTAATTAACCTGTCGGCCTATTTACAGAACAGCACTTGGAGTTTAGACTGTCATTTTTCGCACCGTTTCACTGCTCGTCCCACTGTACATGGCGTATAAAGCGAAAACGTCATATCAAAATAATCGCCACGCTATAAACTCATATTACGATATATACTCATATTAGTATAAACTATGATATTTTTTTAATTATTGCATGTTACTGGACACCGTTTTTCATACTTTCTAAGCGCCTGGACTTATGTCACATTTTTATTTCCATTCACGTTCTTTCATCAAGAAACGTGATCGCCTGATGAGGGCTCGTCAGTTCTGTTTGGACACAAACCATTCCTGAACCAGTATAAACCGGTTCGAAACGTCAAGCGTACCAGGTACAAAACAACCCATGTAGTCATACACTGTACGACAGCGCGTGTATCCTGTTTAACTTATTTTTTTTATCGACCAGATGTATATTTTCTCAGTCCTTCCTCGCTTATACAACTGCCCTGAGCCAGGACCAGGGAATTAAGCGAATCCGGAAGAAGGACATATTGTGATGGTAGGCCTACCACAATGTTCACATCTATAAGCCTATAAAATTCTGCCCTAATAAGAGAGTTGTTCATTTACCTCCCACAAATACTGACTATATACCGTTATATTAACACTTACTTTAAGACGATTTAAAGTAGGTCTTGCGAAGTGACATGCGTTTTCAAAATGGCGACATGTCATGATAGGCCTACACATTTTGTACACTTCGTCACATACGAAAGTGTTTTTCTTGTTAAATAGTAAGTAAATAGTTGGGTTTGTTTTATGAAAAGAAAAAGGAAAACCGGATTTGGGTCTACATCCGTTTACGTGATAAACTTTGTCTCTCTAGCCTCTGCCGCCCAAGGCGCCCTCTCTGGATGCATGCGCAGCATTCAGGTACATGTAAATGGACAGTTCCTGACCGGATAATAATACAGATTGGCATGTATAAACTAGAAAAAAAAAACAACATAACGTGCCCGAATTCGGATAAATTTATTCATTTATTTATATATTTATTTTTTTCATTTATATATTTACTTATTCCATCGATTGATTGTTGTTTAACACAAAATCTTACATGTTTACGATGGCGCTGTGTTTGCGGCTACTAAAGTTCCCTTGAAACATGAGAGGGATGACATCTATGAGTCGTGCGCCCTACTCTCGACCACTGTCACCAAGCTAGCCCCAAGAACACTAAGTACGGAGGCGCCATGTGTTTAGCCACTGATCCCAAAGTCAATATACACTATTAGATTACAATGATTAGAAGATCAATATGAATTTGACTTATATGACGGCGAACAGATTAGTTGGTGAAGAAAGACCTACGTGTGTACTGGCCTAAGCTGACATAGACGACTGCATGGGAACCACGGCGCTTTATCATATTTCTGTGTAATAAGTGCAACTCTTTACCGTATGTCGACCGTTCAAACAGATATGATTTCCACGAAATTTCGATTTGATCGCATGGAATGTCCATAGGCATTTCTGAGACACTAATAATAAATATGACAGAAACAAACTGCTTGGTCATATCCTCGCCCTGATCAATTAGACTAGCATGTATGGGTGATGAAACGGGTGAGTTCAAGTTACATATGTTGCTTGTATACCTTACGCAAAAGAAAGTTTGCAGCTAGAATTGTTCGCTCGTTCGGTTGTTTGCTTGTTCAGGTGTTTGCTTGAGGCTGTATATATGCCTTCTGAAAACTGTCCGCTGCTTCTTTTTGCGTGAATCCGTCCTAATTTTTACATTTTATGTATTTTCTAGGTTCTTTGATTCTTGCGATTATTGACCCGGAACGCCTATTTTTGGTTGACGGCTGGTATACAAATGTCCGTTTCGACGCCTAAGTTCTCAACAGTGTTCCACTAGCAACTGGGTTAGTGGGTGGACGGAATGTCTAGCTGAATATCTTACATCGGACAGAAAACTAACGCTATGTAGGTTCCTGACATAACACCACAGCCGGAACATTATAATAGGGGTTGGGTTCGAGCGTAAAACGTCAGAGGCCTAAAGACCAAGGACTCTGTAAGCTATTGATTAGCTACATCGGTCAACGCTTTCTACATAAAACGGTTATTATTCTGGTCATTAAACCTCATATTGACACGTAGTTTAAAAATGCATTTATGTCTCTGTGAACAAATTAGACAACTTACCTTGCAAGAAAAGTTCCGCTTGAAACTCTTGCCTCTTTATAAAGCTTTCACTTTATGATAACAGCCTCTAACCAGAGTCGTCCAGTATAAATGACTGTTATGGTCACGTCGCGACACTGGCTGTCTTCGATAACGAGACAGTTATCGTCTAAATGTTTGCAATGACGGTGACGTCGACCGTTTTCCTACAGTAAACATGTCCGTGTCACTAACACCGTCTTTGGGGTCAGAATGATTTTCAGTGGCACGAGGTCGCTAAGACAAAGTTGCCGGCAGAACAGAGATTAGCACGAACAGAGTTTCCGATGAGACAACTCGTGTAGGTATGTACAGTAACCTACATATATTCCTTATGTCTGTTGTTCACCAGATAGGCGGAGCTGTATAAGGAGTATGTAAATACTGACAGAATGACTTAAGTATATTGAACAGATTTAAGATCGGGTAGGTCAATGTAAAGACGTGCTTTTATAAATGATGTGTTTACATATCTTTACTTCCGGAGAAAACTATTGATAAACTATGACAGATCTGTTGTGAATACGTACAAACAGCTATGGGATCCCTAAATTGCATTGCTATATACAATAAATTCCGATAAATATCACAACAATAGCTTTTTTGAGTATGAAAAATTCAGAGGTGGACGTAAACAGCGATTATATCGTTGTCCAGTCGATCATGTTACCGGAACTTCCTCGGTGTGTAATTTGAGTCTGGTTTCCTTAATCCCCTACATATAGTGTCAACGTAATACACAGGGCGAATGTTACAAATTCTGTGTTTAAAACAGGTCATTGTATGGCGTGGATTTCCTGTTCAGAGTAATCTATGATACTCCAGGCTAAATATATAAATAGGTACATTATTAAAGTATAAAAAATAAATGAACAAACATATAAGTACTTAAACAAGAAAGGTACCATCCTTTTTTGAAAATTTGAACAACGGATGAACAGAAACATAAATTAACGTTTCCTAGAATGTCTCTGTGGGAAAGGGATTATAAAACAGAAACAAACTGCCTTTCCAAAAATGTACACCGGTAAACCTGACAGTAAACCGAAGCATTAACGCAAGACCAAGAGTGAGTAATCACTGCACTTAATGCCAAACTTTTATCACTTTTCCTTGCTAAGTTATAGAGCGATTACACAGGCTTCGGTTTCAACACGGGTCGTGTTTGTGCAACTTGTGAGCCCCGGATCGTTTTGCCTGATATTTGAAAGAAGCGGATATACGCCCTTGCTGGTTGACTTGACGTCCAAGGATGTAGGCCACACCGGAACTTGAGGCGGATTGTCATACCCGGTGTCATCGGCATAGTGTGCCGGTGAGGCAGTGCTATCGGTATTGGGGTTGGTCTGCTATGAGATGACACTTATATGGGTGATACAATTGTAATGATATTGAAAGTTACCTTAAAAGGGGCGCATTGATATTTTCGTTGTGTTTACCCACGGAAATAATGATGAATTTTGTTCGTTAGCAATAAGCTCCCAGTTAGGGTTATTTCCTTGTGCTCTTTTGTCCACCACTTCTAGTTCGGACCATTGTAGGCCAACATCATGCCGTTGTTGGATCGCCACGCACATGGCCTTGTCTCATTGACTAGAGGCCCTTCCTTGAATACATATGGAAATAGTTCCTTGGGCAAAACCCTGACAAACCAGGAGAAATAGAACCGGCCCTGTCTTTGAATTACAGTGCATGACTTTTCATAGAGGCCGTGGTTTATGGGGGAGCAGGACGGGAAGTGGACATAGTAAACACATAGGGGAGCATAGTGGACACAGTAAACCCCTTGTCTTCATATGACAGGTAATATATCTTCACCCGCGGTGTTGATGGCCACTTTGGCATCACCAATTGAAACTCACCATCGTAGGATAGGATAGGAGATAGTTACTCTTCGTCTTTCTGTTGGTATTTCTTAATCCTGTTAATCCATATAAAATACATGGAGGTGAAAGTTAATCTTATGTATATAGGCCCTTTAGATTCACTTCGTGAAAATATTTCTGTATCATCGTTGCTGGAAGAATCTTAATAGATTTCGGAAAAAACGTGAATTTCTATTTGCCTTTGCAAAATTGAGTAATATGGAGTTAGATCACTTTATACGGAGGCCAGTTAGGCGTAACGAAACATTTCGCATTTACTGTTATGGATAATATTTTGTAATTATGGTGGGAGGAAACCGGGCAGAGACCCGGAGGAAACCCACGACCATCCGCAGGTTGCTGGCAGACCTTCCCACGTACGACCGGAGAGGAAGCCAGCATGGGCTGGACTTGAGCTCACAGTGACCTCATTCGTGGGAGGCTTCGGGTCATTGTGGTGCCATAGCGAACTAACCGACTGAGCCACGGAAGCCCCCTACATGGTTTTGCCCTGGAAATATATGTACATGTATGACAATACATGAGCCATTGTTTAACCTATATGTGGAATATTTTATCACTCACAAATTCAGTAACATAAACAAAACTGTACAGTGCAGTGTGCTTTCCTACATCTCCAGTGAAAATCATGCATAACTTATGACACTGAATATTTAGTATCAGAACACTTTTCATTTTATTCCCTGTATGTAATTGTTGATGAACAGGGAATTTGTGGTGATTTCTTGCTATGGCTTTAAAATGAATTCTAATTTTCATTGTGCACCAAATGTCTTCTACCAATGTGGCGTCCATTGCAACCTTGTTCGCGCTCTCATTTCTGACAAAGTTCGTAGGGCCGTTTGAGCTCTCGCTAACGTTTCTTGCAGATCAAGTGTCTACCATCAATATATGGTGTGCACTTCCTTACGTCAAACATTCATGGGTAAAGTTCGTAAATTATTCATCAATGTGTGTTCGTTTTCTCAGTGATGTGCTTTGGTTTCTTCACCGCCAAAGTACAGGGCCTAAGTGAATGACTCCTGAATATCGCGTTAAACAACTGGGGTCAGTTCACAGCTTTGACCTCAGTCAACATTTGAAATGTCATTTTATACACTTATTTTTAGACCATGTGAGTTAAAATTGGAAACATTTAACACGAGTTATGTTAAGACAAGATAGACCAAAGACAAGTGCTTAATTCAAATATGGTGTTCATTATTTTTCGGTATATTTTACACTGATTAAAAAGGAAATAAAGATTGGGGTGCTACGGCGACTTTTTGCGCCATATTGAAGCCAAATTGCCTCGGGTATATGTACCTGCATGCGGGTATAAGATTATGTTGTTTTAGCTATATGAGATGGAGCAGCCTAAGGGTGTACCGCCTACTTACAGTGTATATGCGGGTGTGAGCGCATTCACACCTGGAGTACACTGATACTGCTTTCTTATATGTATATATCTGTTGGCTTTTGGTATTAGACGTGTTTTTCAACTCGCCACAGGAATATAACTGTTTCCTATTTCACCAAAAATTAATCTTTGTATGAACTTGAGTACGGCATAAAACACCAATCAAATAAATCAAATCAAATAAATTTTCGCGACAAGGAAAGATTTCCACTGTCCCAAAAATGCTTCCCTCTACACGTGCCAAAAACACTTTTAAGTTTTAAAACTTTTAAAAAGAGGAAACTGGTTTTATCCAACGATTATTTAATCCAAGTTAAGCATGTCATGCTGCTTATCATTTACTTCATATCTGTTTAAAGTCGTGCAACAGTCTAACGTTCGTATTTGAGAAAGGTAGACAATAAAGACCTGCCAAGGTCGATGGTTTACCCCACATAGGCTGGTTTCGTCCAATCATGAACTGACTGCCATCGTGAAAGACTCCCGAACACGGATCCGTTCTATACGTGTTACTAGGTGACACCATCATTATGTTATCTCAGGCCCAGTGGGTTAACTGGCTAGTGCAGCGTGATGACTCAGGAGCCTTTTATCAATACGATCGCTGTGAGTTCAATCTCAGCTCACGCTGCCTTCCTCTCCGGTCGCACGTGGGAAGGTCTGCCAGCATCTTACGGATGGTAGTGGATTTCCTCCGTGCTCTGCCCACCATAATGTCGGCAGCTGTCGTATAAGTGAAATACGCTGTTTTCTTGAGTTCGGCGTAAAACACCAATGAAATAAATAATTAAATCTATAACTATTCCTTAGATGTCATTGTCGGGTATTGTCTCTCTCATACACCTTACTGTTCGTCACCATTCACAAGTTCCATGTGTCACTTTTTTTCACCATTCATCAATTCTATATACATGTAATACTATTACTAGAAGCCATCTAACTATTCCATGAGTTAATACTTATTAGACACCACCACACATTCCATAAATGTTACAGTTGGACACCATTTCGTAATAGAGTGGATACTTGGTTACTTGGTAACCTCAAGGCCTATTGCTAGCAGACATTTCCAAACGCCTTTCATTTATTAATGTCGGATTATGACACTTATTTTATTGTTTATTGGTGCTTAACACTTATGTCGTATAAGCAAACATTTTTCACTCAAACGATGGGGCAAATCGTTGTAGTAGCCAAGGGCTATGAAATGGCCAAGACTTCTTAGCCTGTACACAACGATGTATTAGTACTGGAAACTTGTATGTTGTTTACTTGGCTAAAACAGCTCAGCAATCCAGAAAACCAGGGCAATATATGCTTGTACCTCACGGAACCCAAAAGTAAAGGTTGTGGCCTACTTCTTCACCGTCGGAAACAAGGCCTGGCCAACACACTCCTCAGAACATGCAGCAGCTAAGCTGTCCTGCTGGGGTCGCTCTGGCCTTGATATAACTCCCTTGGCCATTTGGCCGGCGTGCGTCAATAACAGCTCAGGTTTCGATGCCTTACCCCCACCCCATCCGTCCAGGCCCCTCTCACGCCTACAGCCTCTCCACATTGGTATTGTCCTTGAGATGGTGTACACCTTACCTCTCGGTATTGTTACAGCTGTCTATGATACAGGAACACTTGCGTTCAATCTATCCCAAGGGGAAACATGTGTGGAACGAAGGTTTTTAAATGTCAAAGCATTAGGCCTACACCCAGACAAAGGGAAAATAAAGGTTGCCAAGAAATTTATTTACTTAGAAGAAAAATTGCAAAGCAGGCACAAATATATCCTGTCTATTTCGTAATTGTGTTGGCGGTAATATTGCATGCGGATATCACAAGTTGTAAAGTTCAGGTTCACACTGGCATAGTCATTGCATAAAGTATAATTGACTCCTAGCTATTCTATTCTATTGTGTTTCGATACTTAATTCTTGATTACCTACTGTAAGATAGCTTGTTTTTATTCCGAAATAGGGTGTATGTAATGTGTGATATGTATCGTGTGAATGTGTGATATGTATCGTGTGGAGGCCTACTTGTGCCGTGACTCGAAAAAGAAAGCCCCACAAACTACACCATTATAAATCAGCTTACGTAATCATTCTTTCGATTTCAAGGAAACTCGATGTATGGTCGTGTTTTTATATAAAGCGTTTACATATATGTGTCAGTTCGCTAATTTCCGAAGAAGAACCCAACAGAAAGTAAAGATCTACAGGGGAAAGCGATAACGTTGTGCAAGGGAAAGTTATGTTGGAATAGAGGAAATACTGAATCTCAGTTCTGGAAAATAGAGCATCTCTATACGCTTGCGCAGTGGTTCCAACAAAACTCAGCGAAATCAAAAGGCAACGTCGGCTTTCAAGGTCAAGGTTTATGTTTCTTTTATGCTAATTAAAAACCCATTTAAAACGTTATCTTGAACGGGTCCTAGGTGATGTTTTACTCTTTTGTGGTAGACATCATTTCGTTGCAAACATAATTTCGTCGCATAACACCATGTCGTGGCACAACCAGCAGATATGATAACATGGCAATGCGGTGGCAGTCTGATAATTCATACATCCTTGTGATTTCACCAATTCTTGTGATGATTTCCCGATGTGGAGAGGGAAATCACTCTGGGTTTAGGCAAGTGTAGGCATGTTGTAAGGGAAAACTAAATCAGCAATCTATATTTTATTGTCCGATGCGGTCGCATGTTCGAATCTAGCTCTCGCTGGCACGTTTGCGGCTTTAAGTCAGGAAATTTGTTGGGTATATATAACTACACGGCGAAGTGCGGTGATCTTCTTCAAGCTAATGGAGCTTCACACAAAATCCCTTGTCTGATTACTGATACTGAATAAATGATAACGTATGTTGAGCTAATTCTTTGTAAATGTAACATTTATTTCATCGAAGAACTGAAACTTGTAGGCGGCCAGAGGCAAATGCGCAAAAACTACATATAGTACCTACTTCTGAACTCTTATATGATTAGACAAGCTTCAAGCTATTGCTGTGGTAATTATTATTTTCTCATGGTTTTAAAGCACGAGATAAGCTTTACAGTGTCTTTGTATAAACAAGCACCTGCTATAAACCCCGAAAAACAACAGCTTGTGCTCTTCACAAGGTTTTCGTTCGCCCTGGGTCAAAAGGTTTGTAGAATTGTGTGTTTTTGTGCTTCAAAGATACATGCGCTGGGATAGTTATTCGGTCAGGGGAAATTTACCAAGACTTTTTACATGGAAATGTGATTTTGAGTTGATTTAATTCTTGATAAACACCATTCTCAAGAATTTTTAACTTTTACGATGGCAGTCATTTTACTGGTGGGGGAAACCGTAGTGTCCGGCGTGAACCACCCTAATTGTGACCCAGGCATACGGATATGCGCAAGGCACACTAATCAACTGGATAGAGCAGACTATTTTGGAGACCTATAAGTGATATGTCAGTTCCTTATCGTACGGTTAGCGGGTGACCGGTTGACATGACCTCTTAAGCATTTGGGAAATACTCTGCCAACTTGGCGGGTGACCCGAACTGATGATACTTGTATAGAAATAACTCGTCGAGGACCTGAAAAGTGGTACGAATGCACGAAAATTGCATTGAAAATTACTGCTATTCTGATAAAACTCTTTGTAGCTGTGGACAAGATATGTTCGCCTGAACATAAATAATTTTATATAGGAAAAACAAGAGCCGCTGTTTGCAGCCATTTAGGCATATGCAAAAGGGTTTTATCAACTTATTGTTTGCAAACAGAAAACTGACACCATACCTAGAGGAGACAATATGCATGGTCGAGAGTTCGGATTGAACAGATCTTACATCCGGTCAATGCTCTGTAGGTTAAAGACATATGGTAAAATGACAATATTACCTTGATGTGATAGCACTAGATCAAAGAACGTTCTACGTAGCTCTCGATGTACAGCCTTAGGGCAGTCCCAAGCTTTACATGGATTGTAGGCCGTAATTCTTTATTTTGGAATCAACTGAGATTTTTTTATACCTAAATTGCAAACTGAATGCTAATCTGTCAAGTGGGGTGGTACCCCGCCGTTGGCATTTGACACAGTTCACATCCGGTTTGAATGACGAAAGGAAATGTTATGAAGCTAAAATTAGTTGAAATACACATGACAGTAAATGGAGTGTGTAAGCCTGCATTGTCTAACTGAGAGTGTTCATCGAGTGTCCTGTGGATTGAGAATATCGCCACTCCAAGACAAACTAAAGCACATGCATATGAGAGTAAATTAAGCCTATGTGTGCATGATGGTCATTGTCCTTTTCAGATATGCAAGTGCTTCATTGGTTGATCGGTTCCTGGATTGTCCAAGAAACACTGTGTCTGATAGAAAGTTTCATCGGTTCATCCCAGGGGGCTCTGCATTCATGTGACCTTCACCGTTGTGGCCAAGCCAGTGCCGCTTAAACGAGACGAAACCCTTTATATAAATAAACTCTTTGAGGTGATTTTGAAGTTGACAGAGTGACATCACACAGTTTATATGGAAAACAAATTCTGATTTATAATACCGCAACGTTTTGATGTACATTCTAACATCATTGTGAAGAGAATGAGCATACAACCAAAATGATAACTTATATGCTATGAGGTGGGTGCTGAGAAAACATTAATTGTGACTACAACACACACGTGTACACACATATGGCTAGACATTATTAAAAACATATTAAATATTATACTACTTGGCTGATGTAGCACCTGCACAAACAAACATACAGTATGATAATGCAGATATACAGGGTAAAGACAACACTCGTGATATGATTCTGATGAACAAGATATTTATGAAGAGCAACATTTTTCTGAAGGTCTAACGGGGTATGTCAGTCATGAGATCATCGTAGGCTTTTAGGATTAAAAATCCTTGGTCTTTACTGATCTGTGATTTAGTCTTCCGGATCACAATGGCTTTCATCAGTTTTCTGGTTGTGGTGTTGATTATGTTTGTCTTAAAACGTTTAACATTGTTCCGATCTGTCATGTGGTGGGGGGTAACTAACATGTTCGGAGATGGCTGATTTTATATCTTTACTTTGAGTGGAGGTCTGGTGTTCTTTGATTCTTTTGTTCAGTGGTCTGGTAGTCTCACCACTGGAGAGATAAATTCTGTACACACAGCATTTGGGTTGCTGTGTGGTAGTGGATGGTCTTTTTTTTTTATTATTTATATAAAAATAGGAAATAAATTAAAGAACTATGCCTTCATGAATATTTTGAATGAAGTGACCTCTGAAAACCAGTTTTTAATCATCAATGCCTGTGCCCTAACTATTTACCGTCATCTTTCATAAATTTTTGCTGCCCTGTCAAAAAAAAGGATTTAAAGTGGGATAAAGTACAATGGTCCTTGGGGCCCAGATCTAAATGATGTGACGTCACATCATTTTCATCACAAGAATTGCACTTTTATGTCAACAGGACATTTTCAAAATAGTTATTTTGTATGGGATCGCCTTAAGATCATTCCAGTAAGTTTTAATGGATTTTTTTCCTCTCAAAATAATAGGAAAACCTTTATAAAATATTTGGTCTCTAATACAAACCCGCCTTAGATGCGCATGTAAATTAGCCAATATGTTTTTAAAGCTCCATTATCTGAGAGAATATCCCTAAAAATATTGTGCCAGATGATCAGTTGGCACTAATGAAAGCTGTTTAGTTGTTTTTGTAGTTCAGACAATTCTCTAGACAGTGTAACAACAGAACAGTGGCCTGTATGTTTCCAGGCTAACACCTAAAATGTTCTCGCTTTAAAAAGTGGGATAGCTGGCCAGAAAATGCTGTGTTCATGTGTTTGAAAGTGGTTATCTCCCCCTGACTGTGAGTTGTTTACCTGTGCATACCTGAGCAATGACACAGGTAAATAGGGAGAAGTCTGAAAATTTGTGAGGATGATAATTTCTGACGGTCAGATTTTGCCATAAAAATAAAACTTTAGAATAACCATGAAGACAGCTTGAGATCGAGCTTTTTATTTATTTAAAATTTTATGGCCACCAATTTGAAGAAGGCCGACAATTTAATTAGGTCACGGCGTGTCAATCGCTGCTCCCGGTAATAACAGGTGAACTTCAGGCGCAGTTGAGAAGAGGACAAAATGGCGATTTTTAATCGTTTCTTCTGCTGGCCTCTTCAAACAGCAGCTTTCGTTGGTTACATATTTGTAACGGTGAGTTGCTTACATGTAATACATACAATTCACCAGGGGAATTAATTAATTTGACTTCACTAACACCCTCTTATGATTAAACCGAAACTCGATATAATCGTGAACGATAACAACAACAACAACACCTTTACCTGATAAAGATGGTAATTTTTAAAATTTCGATTGAAGTTAACTTGATTGACAGTTTGCTGTGTGGCTGTAACTGAACAGTAGCCTAGGACACATGTACATATAGTTTTCACACTGAGGTGCACAAAACTTACAGCATGTACAGTTCACAAAATAATAAACTCTCATCGGACATTCAAGTGGCTACTACTGTACTTTATCTAATTGTTATGTATTGGTAACTCATGTGAAGTGTATATTTTAACCTTATTCATAGTTCATGCACATGTTCTTAGCTTGTACATCTATAACACTGTTTGTTTGACCAGCGCTGCGTTACCATGCCTCTTAACACGTCAGTGTTACAATGTTACTAGTATTTATCAGTGCTTTAATCGAATTCTTAGGCTCTTTTGGCCTTAAATGAATAAATATACATTCAGGTATATGAAGAATTGCAGCAGTATAAATATTACACGACAATATTTCAGCGCAAGAAATGTTATTATATATAAACACAAAGTACATCTTGTAACAAAGTAATCTATTTCTTTAGAAATACCTGATATTCAAATCAAATAACTTTTGTTCATGTAATCTTTCAGTTTACTTCATTCTTTGCCTTGGTGTTGAGACTGATCGATGTAGCAGCCATATTTGACACTAACTTTGAGATAAACCAAGGTTTCCAATCACACTGGAGATCACATGGCTGGGATGGTAAGTGTATTTATTTATTTTTTTGATTGGTGTTTTTTGCCGTACTCAAGAATATTTCACTTATAGACTGTAGCCAGCAGTACAGTGAGAGGAAACATGGTAAGTGTAACCATGAGCAGTATTGTTTATTCTTGAATCTTAAGCCAAGACAAGGCATGAAGATTGTTAGGCTTAATGATGTAAATTTTACGTGTACCAGTTAGGTCCTAAGTCATTAATTTGTGGATTGTTAGACGATTTAGTTCATGAGCAGATTGTTAGATGATGATACCACCATAATGCTGGCCGTATAAGTGAAATATTCTTGAGTACGGCATAAAACACCAATCAAATAAGTGAATAAATAAATATTTTAAAGCATTTTGTGATTTCTTCAAGTTAGGGCAGGATGTTATTTTGAAGTTCTCCGTTAAGTTATGTGAAGCGTCTTAAAGAGATATGACTTTTCCAGTGTATGTGAATATAGTCATGAAATGAGCATAAGAAATTGATTTATGTGTATCCTGTTAGAAGTTAATTAAAGATACTAGAACCCTTAATGAGCAGAATTTCACATTTTACCTTCTGTAGTTCAAAATATTGATCAAATATGGACATATGTATATATACTCTGAAAGCTAAATGCCTGCTGGTCTCAAAAAAGCTTTTAAAATTTACCTAACTTTAATATAAGTCAAAATGAAGAGAAAGTTTGAAAAAAATCAGAGCTGGTTTTCAAAATGCTATTTTTTGGCCTCATTGGAAACTTTTCAATTTTTTTGTTTTTTGCCCAAGTGGATGATTTACTACTTACACTAGAAATTGGGCTTACAGATTTTTAGTGTTCATCTTAGATTGTTCTGAGTTATCATGTAAAGTTAAAACTTTCAAAAAGGTAAAAAAAATTTGAATCTTTGATGTTGTTTTATTGCACCCCAAATAGCACATTTTTCGAGGCACATGAATATCCTAAAATATTACTTTCCTGCTGAAACTTCAAACCTTTCAGTAGGACATTGTTTTACCTTCCAAATTTTAAACCTTTCAGTAGGACATTGTTTTACCTTCCAAACTTCAAACCTTTCAGTAGGACATTGTTTTACCTTCCAAACTTCAAACCTTTCAGTGGCACATTGTTTTACCTTCCAAACTTCAAAACGTTCAGTAGGACATTGTTTTACCTTCCAAACTTCAAACCTTTCAATATGACATTGTTTTACCTTCCAAACTTCAAACCTTTCAGTAGGGCATTGTTTTACCTTCCAAACTTTAAACCTTTCAATAGGACATTGTTTTACCTTCCAAACTTTAAACCTTTCAGTAGGACATTGTTTTACCTTCCAAACTACAAACGTTTCAGTAGGACATTGTTTTAAATTCCAAACTTCAAACGTTTCAGTGGGACATTGTTTTACCTTCCAAACTTCAAACCTTTCAGTAGGACATTGTTTTACCTTCCATACTTCAAACCTTTCAGTGGGACATTGTTTTACCTTCCAAACTTCAAACCTTTCAGTGGGACATTGTTTTACCTTCCAAACTTCAAACCTTTCTGTAGGACATTGTTTTACCTTCCAAACTTCAAACCTTTCAGTAGGACATTGTTTTACCTTCCAAACAAACCTCAAAACACCTGCCTAAAATAATAGAACTTTCAAATTTAGATAAAAATGTGTAGCTTAGTCATGGACAAAATTTTAATTAGTTTTCCATAGTTGCACTGTAAAATCTACTTTTCACATAGCACAGAATCATTAAATAAACTATATTCTCTTGTTCCTGTTAACATGATCTAGACCAATATGTGAAATATCTGCAAACATTTGTCTGTAAGTGAGGCCTAATACACTGAAGATAAAAACATCTCTTATGCCTCAGTATATTTTTTTTATTTACAATGCTTGGAATTAAGAAAAATTAATTTATTTCTTGAAATTAAGTCATATGCAGAACATTTTCCTGTGTTATTTCTGCAGGTTTTGTGGTGACGGACCTGCTGATGACAATCACCCACACCATCGTCTTCATCTTCAGTGTCTTCATGCTCTACCTCACAACCAGAAGGGTAAGTCACGCTGCCATGATGCCATCTTCCCAATGATCACTCAAAGCAAGAAGTTGTTTGTTTGAGGTAACATTCTGAAGATCATTTTGTGAATTTTAACAAGGAAGGTTTGTGTATTTATTCATCTATATATTTATTTATTGATTATATATTATTTAGTAAATACTGAATGCAGAAAAGAATACAAAACCCTGAAGACACAATCATGAATATTATTAAAATTATTATAAATCAAATATTATTAAGAGTATAAATATTATTGTTTTTCACATATTATTTATTTACCATGAAATACAATTTACATCCAGCGATTTGTAACATATGCAAGTGTTCTGCTGTGTTGTACATTGTAGCACTTCATCATGACGATATCCTGGTCCCAGTTTTACCTTGTCTACTTTGTCCTGTACGTGGTGTGTGAACTCGCCTGTTCCCTGTACGAGTTTGCCTTCTATGGAGTGAACACCTTCGTAAGTTCAGCTGTATGAGTTTGGTAGTGTTTATCTTAGCAAATGCTGGCATTGTACAAGCCATCCAACTTTTCGTGGTTCATTGAAATATTTGCTCATTTCCTGAATTCAAAAGATATCTTGTCTTGATTTCATGACTTATTATTAATCTGGTCACCAGATGTATTTTGTGATTGATAATTGTTCATACTAAAAAAAATTCAGAACTAAAATTTCTTATCACAGAGAACCCATTTTCGCCTTTTAAACGGCAACTGAATGTGCATGGTAAATGATGCTTCCCAAATCAAGGTGGTCATATGTGGGAGATGAATGAAAAGTGTGTGAATTGTTAATTGTGTATTATTCAGTCCTATTAAAAATGTGATTATATGGGTATCTAAATTGAATTGAAAAGCCTCTCCTGAATCATGGTGCAAATGTACATACCCATATAACTGGATGTACCATACTGAAATAGTCAGCCTTTGACAAGAAACTTTTCTACTGAATTAGTATTAGAAGGCAATACAAAAGAGAACTAATTTTAAATAATAAATATGCCAGAAAATGAAGAAATAAATAAATAAATAATAAAAGATTAGTCTGATTATAGTACCTGTGTTATATAATCTGTTGTATTAAAGTAAACGTTTTCTTTTCTGCTTCGTTTTACAGAGGCTGGCATTTGTTGTGTTCATTTGGCTGTACTGGCTGGTGAGGACTCTGGCTAATGTAAGTAACAGCCCAGCCATCTTTGGTATAAATTAATATATATTTTCATACTTATCATGGCATTATAAGTTCTTTCATATCCGATACTGGTAGTTGAAATTATCAGGAAAGATTCACCTAGATTATGCTTAGTATATCTGCTCTAAAAGTTCGCAAATAAAGGTAAAAAGTATTACTTTTGGTGCTGAAACTCACTTTGGCCTAGTACATTATCATCCTACCACTTTGGCCCAGTACGCTATCATTATACCACTTTGGCCCAGTACGCTATCATCCTACCACTTTAGCCCAGTACGCTATCATCCTACCACTTTGGCCCAGTACGCTATCATCCTACCACTTTGGCCCAGTACGCTATCATCCTACCACTTTGGCCCAGTACGCTATCATCCTACCACTTTGGACCAGTATGCTATCATCCTACCACTTTGGCCCAGTACGCTATCATCCTACCACTTTGGCCCAGGTTGCTATCATCCTACCACTTTGGCCCAGTACGCTATCATCCTACCACTTTGGCCCAGGTTGCTATCATCCTACCACTTTGGCCCAGGTTGCTATCATCCTACCACTTTGGCCCAGTATGCTATCATTCTACCACTTTGGCCCAGTACGCTATCATTCTACCACGCAAACAATATTAAAACCTCTTTCTGTAAAAGATGAATATAACCCCCAGAATCAGGCTCCATGAGTGACTGGGTCATGGTTGCGAGGTTAGATCAAAGTTTGTTGTGGTTCAGACTGAATCTTCTGATCTGCATGTTTGAAACATGTTTGCTTCGCCTTGATTTCTATTTTGAAAATGTTGCACAATCTAACTTTCCTTCCTTAACGTAAATATAGCATAGGTCTGTAACACCATCCTTATATATTTTCTTGTGAGATAAACATCAACTCACATTGCCTTCCAGACGGTGTTTGCCTTCGTGCTGTGGGCCAGATACCAGGAAATGAATGAAAGCATGGACAAGGAGTTAAAGTTCGCTGGCGAGAAGAGGAATGGCTACATATAGATCTGTCATATTGACACACCTGGACAGTCAGTTGAAGGCTTATTTCCACCAGGTGCAATCAAATATGCTTACATACGCGATGTATAATCTGTCATGCATAAAATAAGACCATCGTTATTAACAGATGTAAATTTCCAGACTTTTTCTCAAGAGTGTTTCATCTTCTACTATCATATTTTTTACTTTGTATATAGGTTTACATAATGATGTATGTGATATGGAGCATGAAACATCTTCAGGTAAAATGATTTGGTTCTGGAAAAACATTTAAGCTCCTTCATTTTACATTATTTTGTTACTTGTAACAAGTGCATTAAGCAACCATCCTTTCTTATTCTTTATTTTACTGATGCTTTTATTTGTATATGATATTTAGTTATGGACAAAAATTTCTGCAACATTAAAAGAAGCCATTTGTGATTTGACAGTCACCTGTTTATTCTACCGCTAAGCGAAATCAGACAGCCATTTCAAAGAACACTCTCAAAGAGGGGAGACAAGTGGTATGCTGAAGATCTTCATCCGTTACTACTAGATTAATGTCCCCTTGATTGTTCTTAGTCCTTAACTGGGGGTTTGTCATTCCAGGTTGATATATCACAGACATTGACGATTTGTATTTCATCGGTCTTGGAATTTCTTCCAAATCCTTGCCTAACACATCCGAGGGATTCTTTAAACCCATAATCCAGTATCCGTGCAATCATTTAGAAGGCCGCACTAATGTATGGGATACAATTGCATCTTGTTTCTGATGACGTACTTTTTAATAACATCTTCACCATTATAGTGGGTAATTATTGGGTTCGTATCATGAACATAAATATTTCATTATGATTTTTTTTAAATTTAGGTGATCGAATGTATATTACACGTGTTTTTATTTTGATGTAACATTTGTCCTCTCAGATATTGTAATTAAAATTATCATATTTTTACGTACAAGGTATGTTCCATAGTTATGTATCGTCTTGTGCTTCATGGTGAATTTATGGATGGAATGCGATATAATGACGTTATTTGTTGATCTGTGAGTATGTGAGAGCCGTCTGTGGCTTAATGGTATTGAGATGTTCCCATGCAGGCCCGTCGGTCCCCCCCCCCCCCCACACACACCACAATGCTAGCTGCCCCATGTACGTGAAATATTCTTGAATGTGGCGTCGAACATAAGTCAGATGAATAAGCTCAATCTAGTCCACTTCCCCTTGGCTCATCACTTCATTTCACTAAGGTTTGTTACTTAATATCCCAACTGAAAACTATCTCAAGAACTCATGATACAGCCTACATAGGCTTTATATATGTGCCGACTAGTAAAACATGATTTCATTTATATAATTTTTTTTATGGTTGCTTAAAAATATAGAAATAAAGAGGAAATTTTTACTTATACGATGGGGGTTAGGTTTATTGGTGGAGGAGACCTGAGTGCGCCGCGTTATCCACCGACCTTCATCAAGTTACAATTAAACGAATTTTCCCACTCGCCAGATACACCTACAGATTTGTGCGTCATATGGGTGAAATATGTGATCTGCAAGGAACTTCAGACAAAGGGCCACACGAGCGTCCTCGATGGCTTAGTGGCCAAGACCTCCCCCCCCCCCCCACCACCACCAAGAGTGAGAGAGAGACGGCATCAAAGACTTCCCTTTCCAAGACTGCATGGGTTTGAACTTGCACCTTATGTGTCCACCTTTTAGGAATGTGATCCCTGTTAGAAGAACGCATTTTTAGGAAGTGCGCGTCATCTGAAAGGCAATTTCGTGCTGATTCCAAATACGGTCTTCATTATTTTTTGGCATTTTTTTATAGTGATTAAAACTGAAATATAGGTTGAAGTGCTACGGTGGACGTTTTGGACCATATTGAGGGACGGTGATGTCACCGATTCTTTTTAGCTGCAAAACATCCTGTGATTGCTATGTTCTACGTGAATATATATGCAGTACAACACCTATGAATGCGCTACAGCTGGGCGCCTTTGGAAACAAATGATTTCCTTGTCTGAATTGAGTTAACCGACGGTTTCGGTCATTTCGCGAGAGCATCTACTTTGTGAAAAGTCAGACCAAATGCCAACATATTGTATATCTGTGTTTAATGTGGAAACACAACGGTTACAGCATGTTTAGCGGCTAAAAAAGTCTGTGTCACTGTGCTTCAATATCGTCATAAAGACCGCCATATCACCTCAGTCTTTATTTCCGTTTTATTAACTCTGAAAAATGCATTCATTCCTGCATCCATTAACGCGCATTGTAATGGAATTAAATACGTGGCAGCAAGCTGCGGATGGTTGTGGGTTTCCCCCCGGCCTCTGTCCGGTTTCCTTCCACCATAATGCTGGCTTGCGTCATATAAGTGAAATATTGTTGAGTACGGCGTAAAACACCAATGAAATAAATAAATGAAATAACCGCACGAATTTTTATCTGAAAAATAGCCTAGATGTTGCATCTTAGAAAGTTCGCGCACGCGTCCACGGCAACTCTGACGATACACGCTTTATAGGTACCCTGAATTGTTTTTGCAGACAGATTCAAGGCTAAGTGCCGCATTGAGTGGGCGTTGAGACTTTAAAGATATGTAACCTTGGCACTGCCTGTACATAAGAGGGATACATCAAGTATTACAGGGCCCGATTTCATGAAACATACTTGGTGCTAAGCAGCACTTAGCTAAGTGCACTTTCTATCTCTACAACACACGTTGTCGTGGTAGTTAAGGGAATACTTGGCTACGTGAGCTTCATGGAACTGGGGCCAGGTCGGGACGGTGTACTGTGGTGAATGAGTGAGAAGTTTCAGTGAGATAGCGGCATTCCAATGAGGTAGAGGCGTCCAGTGAGGCTGCGGCGTTCCAATGTGACAGCGGCGTTCCAGTGGGACAGCAGCGTTTCACTAAGGCAGCACAGTGACTGAAAACCGGATATGTTGGCACTTATCCCGACCTTCTACACGGAGAGACTTGTGAGTAGGAAGTCGTGTGTGGTGCGTTCGGCATGGCGTTCCGTTGAAGCAGCACAGAAATTGGATATGTCGGCATTTGGTCTGACTTCTCACAAAGGAGATGCTCTCGCGAAATGACCACAGCTCAATTCAGACAAGGAAATCAATTGTTTCTAAAAGCGTCCAGGTAAAACACACATATAAACAAACGTACGTTTTCCACCAATGTACATGTGATTCGAATTCCTGCAGTCAGAAGCCATTATAGTTAATATATGCAGTCTTCACACACTTAAATTCAGCAAGCTTATTTAACGTCGTACTCAAGAATTTGTCAGGTTTAGATAAAACTGCTAAAGACACCAGGCATGAGAATGCAACCCAGTAGCAATCTACACCCATGCAACTGGTATACCAGTGCTTGACCTATACAGAGCTTAGGTGCGAGGCCATTTGTGTTTGACTTCCCGCATGTCCCATACATAGCACATTTTGTGTTTGACTTCCCCCATGTCCCACACATAGCACATTTTGTGTTTGGCTTCCCCCATGTCTCACACATAGCACATTTTGCCTGCTACCTATTCGAGTCAAACCATCACCCATCGCACGTATATATATATAGCCATCAGCACGACAGGAGTTGAAAACCACTATCCAGGCATGGGATTCGGAGTACATGTATAGTTGATGCGAAACGTCATGATTCATAAAAAAAAAAAAAAAAATTTATTTCACCTTTTATAGAAAGACGTAGCCTTCAGACGAGTTTTCATTTTTACAAATATGACCTACACTTCGAATGAGTGTTAGCAATATGTTGTTTAGTGCAAATCTTTATGATGGGAAAAATCAGTCTTAATTATCTTGTCCAGTGTATTTTAAGCAAAGTTTATCAGATTTCTAAAAAAAGTTTGTTTTTTTTTTCCCCAGTCACTTGCATTACTTTAGTTGTGTTAGTAAAACACACAACACTACACAATTTATTTATTTGGCCGGTTGCACGCCTTCTTGAGGAATATTTTCTTGTTTGTCTTGTTTGTTCGAGGATAGAGGGAATTAAGCAGAGACCGGGGGAAGCCACCGACTTCATTGGTCAAATTGTTTAGGCGGAATGACACAGCAAACCTCCCAGCACCCACTGAATCTGCATCTTGCCTTTGTGCTCTGGGGAGCCATTGGCATCATGCCTGGAGGAGCAACATTATTCATTCCAATTAACAAGCAATTAACATGAAACAATCACTGGGAAGAAAAGCCATAAATGTTTGACATTAGATAATGAAGATTCAAGAAAATCAAATACAGTCATTAAAACATTTGTGTTTATAAATAACGAGTACTTAACAAAGTCTCACCTGGGCGTGGAACAAATTGTTCAGCAATAAACAAGTCGTTGTATAAACGGAATACAATAGAAGTTGTAAAGTCTTCAGTCAATGAGCTTTTATAGCTCCTTTCTCAGAAGTCACGTTGACCTAACATATTTTCTCATTGTTTACAGAAGTTATTTGACAATAAAAACAACTGATACATCGAGGAAGATGAACAATATAGGATATTTCACACACATCTGTTGATAAGTAAAAGTAAGCATGACATTATCCAATCTCTGGTTGGATAACACACGTCGGCAGCCACATGAGTCGACTGATTCCTCCGTGATTATCATGAAATATCCAGGTATCAAATCTCAGCGATGAGGTCGAGCTGCAGATTTCTGTGGCAAAATCAACTGATTTGTTTATCTATCTATACGACTGACTTTCTGCATGGTACATACATCATGCAGAAAGTCAGTCGTATAAATAGATAAAAAAAATTTATACAATTCCAAGCACAAATGCAGCCAGTTTATGTACGACTTTCAGGAAGTAAAATATCCGCCCTTTATCATTGGTCATGGGCGAATTGCTTCTACATGCAACCGTATTATATGTACACTTTGCATCATCCTGCCAGGGAAAGACACCATTGGACATGATAAGTGTACGGCGCCTGACTTAAATGTATTCGTAACATACATTTATTGATTGAATTACGCCTTACTGAGGGAATCGAGCGTTTCCCTCACGTGGCTTGCCATTCGTTCATGACTAGTAGAAAACCGGCTTAACCAACTAACTACTGGACCTATAGCTACTGGAAGTAGGGCTACCTGACAGGACGGTATCTTCAAGAGTGAAGGAGTCCGGTCAGCGGTAACTGGGTGTGAACACGTAACCTCACTGTCAAAGATTCATGATCTAAAGGGATGCAGTGCAGACAACTCGGCTAGCAAGCGTCTTCAAAGAACTTACATAATTTAGTTTAGGATTTCACAAAAACTGACTAAATAGTCATAAGTGACCGCATACGTCTTGTACGTAACACGTAATGGACGTTGGTTACGTAGGTTATAAGTGGCATAAACTCCGCGTCATGACGTACGTTATTGGTCATGTACACTGTACGCCATGTACGTTATATCATCTAGGTTGTTAGTCATGTCGTGTACGCAATATGTCTACGTTATATCATCTAGGTTGTTAGTCATGTCGTGTACGCAATATGTCTACGTTATATCATCTAGGTTGTTAGTCATGTCGTGTACGCAATATGTCTACGTTATATCATCTAGGTTGTTAGTCATGTCGTGTACGCAATATGTCTACGTTATATCATCTAGGTTGTTAGTCATGTCGTGTACGCAATATGTCTACGTTATACTTCATGCACACCACTGTGAGCTCTGTACGTTTCTCATCTTGTACACGCCAAGACGTCATACGTCGTGTGGACTATATAAATAGGTCATATAGACTGTGCGTCATTATCTTATACATCCTGTACATTACACGTGACCCAGAAGATTCCCAACAATGCGGTCGCTGTGACTTCAAGTCCAGCTCATGCTGGCTTCTTCTCCGGCCGTACGTGGGAAAGTCTGCCAGCAACCTGCGGATGGTAGTGGGTTTCCTCTGGGCTCTGCCCGCTTTCCTCCCACCACAAATGCTGGTCGCTGCCGTATAAGTGAAATATTCTTGAGTACGGAGTAAAACACCAAATAAATAAATAAAAAAAATTACACCTGACATCTATTGTATACAATGTACGTCATGAGCACGATTGTTTCAGGCCATTCTTTCAATCTATTATCCACTCCCAAGAGAAACTGAATGCAGTGAGGTTTTTTTTCAAAAGAAGTTGAGTAAAATATCCTAACATAACACGGCTGACAACATTTTTTCACAACCTGACCTTTAACTTGGCTTATAAAATGACAACGGTACCATTCATGTTTTCTATAATAGACAAAATAAAGAAAACCAACATGGTCGATCACCGAGCATCACCAGTGGTAAACCAGGCGAAATATCTTGTCCGCTCTATAAATTTAATAAGCCTCTCTACATATCATGGGAGAAATTTACAGTGAGGCAGCATTACCCCGAAAATGATGTAATAGTGTCCTCACTCTATCAATTCTTGACCCTTTCAGTCACTTCCTTCGTGGTCAGCCTAAAGTGTTTCGAGTTGTTCACTGAAGTCATTCCACCACAAGGCTGTCGCAAGTTCCGCTTGTAACTGTTGGACTGAGCTTGGATAGGTAGGAGCAAGCTCTGTTCAATGTCACCTTGAGGGTCATCTCGGTCGCCATCTGTTCATGCTGGACCTCCGCCTATCGTGGACACAGGTGCCACCTGATTTGACCGGATCGTCACAGAGCCTTGAGTGCCATGTGAGCGAGTCTCCGCCCCGGACTCCCCCCGGTACAATGAGAACACCTGGACCAAAATACAAACGGTAAACACAATGAGCTTATCTCGTCTTAAATTGTGGACGAAAACAACTTAACCGAAGGCTAACGGCAAATGAACACCTAGTCTTATAGATTGTGACACAATGTTCCAACTCAGAGTCATATATTCATGGCTTCCTAAGCTGGCGAAGAATTCCTACACGTAGATCTCCAAAAGGACAGCATGCTCCCAAGGTATGGTCCAAATCATCATAAATTTGGTGTTGGAGTAACGCCAAATAGCTACGTAATTTAAGTTCGTTGTCGAGCTGGGTTTGGCTAAGTTGGTCGCGCATGCCTCTAGGCGCTGCTTGGGATAATCGGTGTGGTGTGCAATTTGGAATTAATCGCAAATTAGACCTTTCCAAAACAAAGGATTTAATCGGCTTGAAGCAGCGGGGTTCCGTCTTGACGGAAGAAAAGGCTTATGGAGATCGCTTCCTTAGCTATTTGGCTTTACTCAAGCAGTTTATTATGGCTTGGGCGATATCCTGGGCACATGCTGCTCTTGTTGTTGAGAGGTAGGTACTCTTTGCCCGACCATAGAAGACAAGAGCACATGACTCCGAGTTGGAACACAGAGACACATTCTACAGGACTAATGAACACTTTGTCTCGTCTTAAGTTGTGGAGGAAAACAACTAAGTAAAACTGAATGGTTTTAAGACCGTAATAAGTCCACAATATCCCTTTGTTCTCGATCTATCAATCTATCCTAGTCAGCCTACGCGATAACGATTTGGTGTGGCTGGTTAAAATATATTTTACTATTTTACAAGAACACAGAATAGGTGTTGACTCTTGAACTAACTCAGATTTGGGAGATGTACGCCATTGTCCGGACATACCCGTCCCAAACAGGCTACTCACTTCTTGTTTTCCGTGTCGTTGTGCAATATTTATATCCAGCTGGGAACCGAATTGTTAAAAATTCCTAACCCCGAGACAAGAGAAGATATCATTTGGATTTTAAATTTAATCCTAGAATTCACTCCTCCACTCACAGACCTAGCTCAAAAACGGTTTTATTTAATAAGCTGTGTAAGAATATATGAAACTAATGACTGCACTTTACCGTGGAAACAGGAAACAACGTCTCTTGTTAACGGCTATCAGCAAGAGCGACATTGTCTCCATGCTGATCTTTAATACTGGATCCGATGTAAATGGCAACTGCCCGTCTCGGGTTCAAACCATGTATTCCTTTTCATTTTGCTCCCTCTTTGTCTTCATCCTTTTCGTTTTTGTTATTACTACTACCACTAGAAGTTGTACAGGGCGTACGGAGCCGATTCCCGGAATTGCTGTCCTCGAGAGCTATATTGTAGTCTTGAATGGCTAGACAGAGAAATATTTGTCATTGAACGGTAATTTACCTTTGTGCATGCGTGAGGGAACATCTAGGCACTAGAAAATCGCCCGCAGGGCATTGTTGGATGGAGGCTGGTAAGTGCACATACACTCGGAATCCTTTGAAGTCTTGGTAATAAGTTTCAATTTCACTGATTTTGCTGTCATAATTTCTCCGAAGATTAAAGTATACTTGGAGGGTAATTTTTACCTCCAAGTGGCTGGTCTGCTATTTCTCAGAAAGCTGTTCATGAAGAGTGTGTACATGTAATTATGCCAGGATTCAAGGTCTGTTTATTCTTTTGTTTATGAGCTATTCATTTACTGGGAATTAGTACTAGAATTATGTCTACCTGAGTGAAACAGTTCCTCATTTAAAGATGAAATCAGCTAGAACCATTTAACTGAATGCTCTTCTCGCTCCAGACACAGCTGTAGCCAAAGTAAAACCTCACGATGTGTCTAAGTGGTATGACCCATAACATGGCCGTTTTAATCAAGTCTTTTAGGCCTTCAGGGCACTTGGATGAGAAATGGTGTCAATCAGAACACTGCACTGCGTGAACACACTTTTTTTCACAGCAAGCTTTGCGGTAAATTCCCGTATGATCGATTTTACAGTACAAAATTTTCCTAGTTAACAAAAAGCGGGGTTGACGGTTGTCTTTAGATATTATTTTATCGAAGATGTTCATTGCGGTGAAATTGTATTCATTGAGAGGGAAATACATGTGAACGCAAAGCTACGCGTATCTGGAAAATATGAAGACCACATGGAAACAGACTGTTACCTTTGGAAGAAAGACGACACATAGCGTCAGCGTTGTGCAGAAAAGAAGGAAGGCTCCGATGATGGCGTACCGATTAGTCGCTTCCAGACTCAGCATCTGGTTCAGAGCGGCCCCGACGGCACTGAATATCACCACGTTATAGATGCAGATACCTATGTACTTGCTGTCGTTCAGGCCAGATAGACGGACGCCTCTGAAATATGGAAATACAACATGACCACCTTACAGATACAGATACTTATGTACCCTCTGTCGTTCAGACCAGATAGCCGGACGCCTCTGAAACATGGAAACACGACATGACCAAGTTTTGAAATATGCACAGTATCACCATATAACTGTACAAACATCCATGAAACATAGCTCATTGCAACTTTAGAGTAACACACTAACATGTAGGTCTCAAACTACCCTGTGGAGGGAAGTTGGCAAACAACCCTTAACTTTTACAGAGTAGAACAATACTACCATGGAGCAGGAATAAGTTTACCTCATGTTGTATTTAAACTCGCGTTAGCTATTTACATATATGCAGGGTGAAATTTACACCTAAATGTATGCTATTGCCTTATGCCATCTCTGCTCTCTGTTTGACTTTACCGCACTTTGCTCCCCTCAGTCAGATAGATATATATTAATACATAATCTGAAGAAAAGGGAAAGAAATGTAAAACTATTTCACCAGAAGGACTGACTTTGTTTGCCAGGTTAAGAAGATCCCGAAGATGAGCAACGTCCCCTTCCAGGCATACGTGGTCACCGTCCAGTACAACGTTTTGGTGGAGACACAATCGTATAACAATGGTTGTATGACAATTTTCTCATCATCTGACATCTGAAACAAAAACAAATTTCCAGTTGTGAGTTTTCCCCGATAACGTGTGTCATTTTTTTCTTTTTCAGAAAGTTCTTAATAATATAAAACACAGAAGAAAAAATCGATTCCGCGGATAAAGTGTAATAGGCCCATGTCGCTCCGTTTTACTATTACCAAACTGTTATATTACATTATACTGGTCGCCCAAACATGCCGTTATAATAACAAATGTGTTACAGAATAAAATGTCTTTAGCAGCAAACCCCCTGCAGCCACATATGGATCTGTGTAGAAACCAAATATTAAAACTACGTATGCAGATGAACCGTCAGATACAGACGTCAGACGGTCAGGTCAGATTTAAAATAACACATGCAAACGGACGGACCGACAGACAGTCGGACAAAATTGCCTACACATAGTATTTTCACATGTAATATACTGAGATAAAGGTTAAGTAGTACAGATTTAGACAGTTCTATTGGCCTTCGTGTAGATAGGTTGATGAACCCCAAAGAATAAAACGATTTAAGGCGAATGTCGCAACCTGCATGATCAGTTCATGCACATCCAGTTTAATCAGTTTTAAACATTGCGGATTTCAGAACCACGCCTTTTCCCAAGAATGCACTTGATGGCTTCCATGGCTTGACATATAAGCTTACAATGCCAACGAAAATAGATTTCTTGTTATATCGACATCTATTCTTGTCGAGATCTGTCAATTTATAATGATGAATAGACTTTGATCCTGTTTCTCTTTCCACAACGTAGCAGAGCCACGCCATGCTGACGTTCGATTTAGAGCTTGTCAAACTGCCCTTTTACCATCATTACAAATGAACGCAAGTCTAATGCCCATTCTGCCAGGCAAGTCCTAAGCGAACAATTCAACTCAGTATCCACACGTCCTTTGTGATTCAAAGCTGCTAAAACCCAGCATTACATAAGCCGAGTTACATGTTAAGGTCTGCTTGACGTTGTATACTCACATATTCTGTCATTTCCACTCTCATCAGATAGATGGGATCAACGAGTTGCTGTGTGAGAAGTATCACGAGATCTAGCACCAGGAACACGGCCACCATGCCGAACAGACTCCGGTCCTTGATGGCCTGGAATCACCATATCAGTGACTTACAGAGAGATGTAGAGATTCTTGTGTATGGAAAGGACGTCGTGATTTCTGCACAGCCTCCTCCTTTCTATCCGTTAAAATTAAACGATTTTCAAGGCGTACGATGATTTTTCAAGGTATCATACTATGGCCAAGGTGTTTCATGATTTTAAATGTTTCTTATGATTTTCAAAGTATCCCGTAGTTTTAAAGTTTCCACGTTGAAATTTTATAGGATTTTAGAAGTCCCTGAAAGTAAAACATTCCACAGATTCCCACATATCTATGTGATTTCCACATAATGTCATTACTTTGCTGTTCCACGTAGGACATTTCACGATTAAAAAAAATATCGTCATTTCGATATTGATAAACTGACTACAAAGTGACCTCCCTATATTAATAACATCCTTTCCGTAAAATTTCAAAATGTTCAGATCATGTCACAATTTTTATAGAGCTAAATGGTTTACATAGAACAAAAAAGAATTCCTTGGTGTCATGGATTATACTGGGTCTCACGATAAATCTTGCTTCCACCAAGGGTTATAGTTGTCATTGCATTCATAATTCTCCCATGATTTTCAAAACTATTAGGGCTTTCTTGAGGTTCTTTTCAGGGAGAATCATGATTCTAATACAATCTCATGATTTCTATTGATTGTGTAATGATGGGTAATGAAACGTGCAAAATTACCTGTTATAAACGGATTATGCTGCACAAACAGTGTAAAAAAAAATGAACGTTTAACTTTGAGAAAGCAGCTTACCTTTCTTTTCAAAGTCTTGTTTGTGAAAATTGTATAGACTCTCCACGTCTTCGCAAACATGGCCCCGAAAGCCATTGTAAAACAAAACGACAAAATCCAGGGTATTGCCTGAAAGATAACCAAAGAGGTATTGTCAAACATTCCAGGATATTCATGACGGCCAGGATCGTGTTCCACGCCTGCAATTTGCACTGTAATTAACAACAATAGCACCTACAAGGAAGTACATCCCCGAATTCTCATCGATAGCCGGTACATAGTCATTAGTCTTTTAATATGACGTCAAGACTACTGATTGAATTCCGCCAAATCTATGTGACTTTTACACTGTTATTATTCATGCTGATCAAGCTCAGCCATTTTAAAGTTTTGAACGATCAAAGTGATGACGTGAACTATTAAGGATGAGACTGAAAAATGCGGTATGTCATGGATGAAAAATGACCACGAGTGACCGACGAAATCCCAACTCTGTAAACGTAACTGCTACCTACCGTCTCGATATAGACCTGGTCCCCATCTATAGGCCTGGTCTATATATAGGCCTCGTCTCGTACACATAGAGTAAGTATCTACATATTGGCCTAGCCTACATGTATTTTGTTATATTGCTATTTCACATTTGGCTTCAGAATATTATATTTCCATAAGACACTTGTCAGGTTTACGGATGCGAAAAACCGAGCAGGGGCCTGTACAAACCGAGTAGGGACCTGGGCAAACCGATAGGGACCTGGGCAAACCGAGCAGGGACCTGGGCAAACAAAACAGGGACCTGGACAAACAAAGCAGGGACCTGGGCAAACAAAGCAAGGACCTGGGCAAACCGAGAGGGGACATGGGCAAACAAAGCAGGGACCTGGGCAAACCGAGAGGGGACATGGGCAAACAAAGCAGGGACCTGCGCCAACAGAGTAGGGACATGGGTAAACAAAGCAGGGACCTGGGCAAACCGAGAGGGGACCTGGGCAAACAAAGCAGGGACCTGCGCAAACAGAGTAGGGACATGGGCAAACAAAGCAGGGACATGCACAAACCGAGCAGGCCCCTGCGTAAACCGAGTAGGGAGAGGGATCGGATCTGGGCAAAGCACGGATCTGGGCAAATCAAGTACAGACCGATTACGGACCTTCGCAAACGAGCAGGGACCTAGGCAAGCCGAGCAGGGATTTGGGCAAAGCCATCAGCGACCTGGGCAAACCGTACAAGGACCTGGGCATACCGAACAAGGACCTGGGCAAACCGAACAAGGACCTGGGCATACCGAACAAGGACCTGGGCAAACCGAACAAGGGCCCGCGCAAACTGAGCGGGAACAATCAGAGCACGGACCTCGGTAAACCGATTATGGATCTGGCCAAACTCAGCAGGGGCCTGGGCAAACCGAACAGGGACATGGGCAAACCGATTACGAACCTGGGCAATACAGATTAGGGACGTTGGCAAACTGAGCAGAGATCTGCGCAAACCGAGCAGGGACTTGGGAAAACAGAGCGCGGACAAGAGCAAACCAAGTAGAGACCTGGATAAACCGATTAGAGACCTGGGGAAACCAAGCAGAAACCTGGGCAAACGTAGCAAAAACTGGGGCAAACCGAGCAGGGACAAACCGAGAAGGGATTTCGGCAAACCGAGCAGGGACTTGGGCAATCCGATTGGGAACCTATGCAAACCGAGCAAGGGCCTGAGCAAACCGGACAGCGACCTGGGCAATCCGAGTAGGTAACTGGGTAAACCGTTCGGCTAAACAATGTCAGTTCTCTTACCTGACACAGAGCCTCGAATCCCCGATACCCTACAAGCCAGATGTCGGCCCCCTTCATGATGACGATGGCGTAGGCGCCAACACAGCCGCAAATGATCAGGTTGTTCAGGTTAGGACTGGACATTTTGATCACTCTGAAATCGAACACCACATATACTTCTCACTTCTGTCAGCGCCACGGTGCCACGGAATATTACAAATGCACGTTTGTTTGTTTGTGTATTTGGGGTTAACCGTACCTTTCACCATTATTTCTGTCACATCACGACCATGTCTCCTTGTACCAGACCGGACGCATGATAACATATTTACAGCGCTGCATCACTGGAGCGCCATGCCGAAGACACCAGGAACTCACCCAGTCACAATACCGGGCTACGGACACCGTGCCGACCAGAACTTAGTCTTACGAAAGTCGAGTCAGGTAGTACAAAAATTACCTATGTTTAAGTCTTAGGCATGACTCTATTCTAGGTTGAACTCTGGATCTACGGTATACAAGGAAGACGAGATAGTACCATAGACCTGATAATGCCATAAGACTTTAGAATGATGTTATGATACGATGTGAGGGAGTAGTTTTACGACGGAATACAACGTTGAAATGTACAGTGATGGTGCGATATTAACAATGGAATGTTGTGACGTGAATACGGCATACTCATATACGGCATTTTCAATTTTCACAAATTTTGTCACTTTTTATCGAATTTTATTCATGAGCCTAGAACATTCATAGCGTCTCTTCGTCATCGTTGAAAACTGTTGACTGCCTCGCTTTGCATGAAAAACAAATTTATGTACTTCCTTTGTTCACCCAAACACAAAATCGCAAAGTTGGGGTTTTGCCTGGGTGAAAAGATTTTCACCATGCCACAGGAACACAAAGGTGTCTTAGACTTCAGTCAGACTTTGTCTTAATTCGTTATTCCTGTTCTACGATTTGATCTTAAACACTAATTTGTAATTTTGTCATGAAAGTCTAAGACAACTATAATTATTAAAATAAAAATTTTCTCAATATGTCACAGATTTAGAACACTCAGCTACATTGAAGTTAAGACTAAGCCTGACTTAAGGCTAAGGCGTTTTTGTGACCCTGGGGTCAGGTGAGAAAGTGTTTACACCAAAGTGAGCAATGTTTTCACCCAGGTCAGAACTCTTTTCACCCAGGTGGAAATCGACGACAAATTACAAAACTTGAGAAAAAAATGAAAAGGTCGTACATGGGCTGTTGTACATGAAAAAGCCACGATCTGGTACAACAACGCAGTGGTGCGATGAGACGGAACAACTATGTCTTGGAATATTGATAAGATAGAGCTGTGTTACGACGGATTTGTCATAAATAATGATACGGTCCTGATAGTCCATCAGTGTGACTTATACATGATCCTACTCATCCTACTTAACTTCTCATCCTGCTACCATCGCCAGCGACTGCCATGATCAAAGGGTATTCACTTCATTGAGACAAGTTACAGCGGATTAGGAATTCGCCTCCTGAAGATCCTTATGAATGGATAATACATTACCTGGATACATTCTGGTACGACAGGAACAATGGTTCAAAATCAGAAAATGGTATACCATCCTTGTAAACAATGATATACGTTAACCACCTGTACTTCCTGCCAAAGGGCCTATGAATTATCTAAGGCTTCTCAGCAGGTCGGTGTTCTTGCAAAACCCAGAAGCTGTGGGTTTGATTATTCATGAAATGGTGTCAAAAAGCAACATGCGAATCAGCGATACGACTCGCCTCATCTGCAGGAAACGCATACCTTCTGTCGCGGAAATAAATGTTAAACGACAGGAAGCCCAAGGCCAGGATCATTCCTAAAACAGCCAGGACGGAATAGATGTAGAACAAGACACGTGACACTTCGAGTAGCTCCTCCACGACCTGGGTGTTGTCGGCATCCGGAGGCGGAACTCCATCTGACATCAAAGACAAAGACAGTAAATTTTGGACACTTGAGCACACGTTTTTTTTTTGTTTTTTTTTAACTTGTATATACAATGGCCTGGCTTTGATTTTAAAGTTGGCCGTATTTAAATACATTTTACATGCATGACGGTGATCATTTTTATGGTGGAAGGAAAGGAAGCTGTTGATATAAAACCGCGGCCGAACTAGTAGACACTAGTTGACACTTTCGACGTCACTGACGCAGCACATTTATGTAGAAGATTTACCTTGTCTCCACCAGATGTCCTCATTCGCCTCAAGCATCCGGAGCGAGGACAGACCATTGCTGTACAGACCGATGGTCCTCTCTGTGCCATCTGAAATTCATTCAACGGAAGTTCAAAAATTCAAAATTCTACTAAATGTCATTTTATTCATTTATTTCGTAGGTGCTTTCAGCCGAATTCAAGAATATTTCAGTTATATGATATCGGCAAGCATTATGGTTGGTGCAGAGCGAATAGAACCCAGGGAAAAATCCACCAACAGCAGGTTACTGACAGACCTACAGATGTTATTTATAGTAAAAATACAGCTCATGACTGAGGCAATGTTCATTAAAAAGATTACAAAATTCTCTTTTGAATGCAAAAATCTGTATGAATTTATATGAACTCGTCGCTGAATTATCTTCCTTTGAATTGTGGAGATTTTGCTGAAGACTGGGGATCTGAAGACGCCCAATGCATTTAAGCTTATGAGAGATTGACCAAGCAGAAAGCTAGGAGATGTCAGCTGTTAATAAGCTGTGGTGTAAATCTTTCGAGTTGACTGTCAATATAATATATGATAACACGGGGACAGGACACTGCTTTAATATGTTATACATTACAATTATATGAGTACATGTGTGAACAACACTGCAAAGTATTTCCACACTATTGTGTTGTGGCGGGAGTAAGTTTCTCGATCATTTAATGTTATGCATTTACATATATACTTAAGTTTCAACCACAACCCTAGCAGCTTACTATAGCCACAGGTGACAAGAGTGTTCCGCATTTGGAACAATTAGCTCACCCATAATGGCTGTGTTTCATGTTAGAAGCGGGGCACGGTCAAATGTCAATTTTCACTGTCGTAGTAGCTGTTAGGAAAATACTTTACCGAAACAAACATAATACTGTCCAAACTTTTTTGAACATGCGCTGTCTTTCACTTTAATTCTACTTAAACAAGCGACTTGACAGTCCGTTTTGGGTTTGTGAAATGCATAAATGGGGTCTGCCTTGCGATTTTTTTTCTTTTGAAAGAGATTTCATGTAACGTGTAATCCTGGGATGCAAGAAAATATCCTCATTACAAGTTGTGAAGGCTCGAGAGAAGAATGAGCATTGTGGGAAATGAAAGTATGTCTGGCTCATTGATACACGACAACAACCACCGGCTAATTAGCCTGGCCATCAAAGGCTTCGTCCTGACAAGGTATATATCCTCGTTACACCCATCTGCAAGGTCATTCAATAGACGCCTTTTACTTCTGAGAACAGGGAATCCTTTATGTTTAAGCACGAGCATAGTTCTTTAAGGGGTATATTTAAAATAGCCGTTCAAAAGGTAAAAAGTTCAACGCGAGAAAGGTATCTGATGAAATGTTTCTAACAAGGACAGTATTAAATGACTGAAAGAGCGCCTCTGTGGTATTTTACTACCGGTAATAGTCAGATTAAACACAAAAGTATTGAAGTATTGAAGTAACAAATGCTGTGCTGACTGGACTCACAACGTGCCTGCTTTATTACTCCCCAGTAAGTCTATTACACTATTACACCATATTACATCACAGGGACTCTACTGGTAACATACAAAACCTTCCTGGGGTTATATATAAATCCTGCACTTACAGTGTGGTCGGAAACTATTCATATGCAAGTACTACATCCCTCCTTTTCGGGAGTTCAATCTTTTGGATCAATACGCAGAGCGATAACTTCGCTTTCAACTTCAAAGAACTAAAGTTAGAATATTTGAAAAATGTTTCGCATGCTTTCAGAAGTGCTGAAATAACAGTATTAATTAATGAAACAACACTGAAATTAATTCTTACAACACCGATAGACACAGGGAGTAGACTGCTCCAAACTGCTCTCATCAGTACGACAGGCATTATTTGGCCCTTTTGCGTCTGCACTGAAATTTAACAGTTTTTCAGGTAAAGTTAACACAGTGAATTAAACTAAATACACAAGGAGATTGCCCCAAAACCTCATCAGCAAGACTGGGACTGTTCTGCCTATTGTGTCTATACTGAACACCTAACAAAGTGCACGAGACTTTGGTTGATCGGCACAGAGCAGGGCTGTCAGTGTTGTTGGATTCAACAATGTTGCCGTCTGGTTCAGGTTGGATGTTTGAGTCACGACCAATGTCACCGTCGCTCACAGGGTTGTCACAAATGGAGTTGCTGTCACAATGCATCTTCTTCAGATGTGATATGTTGCGCGCGTACTGAGCTCCGGTTGCGGGTGCCTGTAAGGTTACTTAACTACCAAAGTTTCCACCACGTCATAAGTTTTCATCTCGTATCGTGCTGTCAGTTTGTTTTCCTTCCGTTGACGTAACAACACTTTATAGCCCACCTCAAGGCCACTGTTTCTCACATGGCGCCTGGTGTCCGCATGGTCCTTATTAGGGTTTTTGTGTTCATTGTCCCAGTCCTAGAGATTGGTTGGTTCTGTAGCTCCGGTACTTGGTGCGCATTTTCCTTCCATAAAGTCGTTCTGTAAGCCAAACAGAACTTGTTCAATTCCCTCTGTCAGTCAAGATGTTGGACGGAAGCTATTTTCAGGATTTTCAGGAGACTTCCATTTTGTTTTTCGTACTGACCGTTTTCCTCTCGGTAAGCTCCAAATTCCTGCAAGATGAATTGAGGACCGTTGTCTGTTTTCAGTGAAAGTGGGTATCCATGTGAACAGAACTCCCGCTCCAAGACTGTTACAACCTCTGTCGTTGACGTCAGAATATCTGCTGAAGTAGTCTACTACAACTAATATGTATTTTCCATCCGGAAGAGGTCCCAGTAAATCAGCGGCTAAGTGTTGCCAGGGTGCGTTCAGCAGCTCTGTGAAGTACACTGGCGCACTGTTTGACGCTACAGTTACCAACTGACATGCTTGGCATACTTTACATTTGTTCTTCGCTTGTCTGTCGATGCCAGGCCACCGCACCTTAGTTCTTAACCGCTGTTTGGATTCTATAATCCATCATGGGCTAGGTCAATTACCCGTTTCCTTAGTGTTGTCGGGATCACAAGGCGTGCTCTTTGGAGCACACGTTTCCCGTACTGTTAGTTCATGCCCTACCATTTTAAATGCCGGGGGACGTTTGTCCGGATCACCATAGAAGATACAATTTCTAACCGCACATAAGTCTGGATCATTTTCCGACTTTGCTTTAATATCGCTGATAGACAGCGCTTTTGGTACAGCCTGTCCTGCTGCAAAGTTTATATAGGATTCCGCATCATTTTTAGATGTGGTTTGTTGTGTTGTGTCAATCTGGAGAGAGCATCAGCTATCTTCTCGGATCCCGGAATGTACCTCACTGAGAAATCGTACTGTTGTAATGTAAGAACCCATCGTTATATGCGTACTGACGGATGTGGAATAAATGTACTCTAGTAGTTTGTGATCTGTTACAAGTTTAAAATTAGTTCCATACAGGTAGATACTTTTCACGAGCCCAAACTAAACTCAACGCTCCCTTCTCCGTCTGGCTATTACAACGTTCTACCGCGGGTTAAACTTCTGCCGGCATAGCTGATTATTCGCTTCTCACCGTCTTCCAAGTCTCGGAAAGCTTCCTTCTGTTCAGATCCTCGTACGAAAGGTTCACTTTTACGTGTCGGTTTTCTCAGTGGTTCAGCTCTGATTGCTAGGTTTCTAATGAATCTAGCTGAATAGTTCACGAGTCCAAGGAAACTTCTTACTTCAGCTGTGCTCTCAGGCTCCCTGGCATCTGTAATAGCTTTAACCCTCGCCTCTGTTGTCCCAATACTTCTATTTGAAAGAATGTGGCCAAAGAATTCCGATTTATCCATTCCGTATACACATTTCTCGTCATGCAGTGTTAAGTTCAGTTTCTTCACACGTTCTAAAGTCTTCTCAAGATGTCTGTCATGAATCTCTTGATTTTTCCCAGGGACGATAATATCATCTGATAGGTTCCGCACACCTTCACAATCAGCGAGTACCTGTTGTAGTGTGTGCTTCTACATTTCAGGCGCTGAAGAAACCCCGAACATTAGCCGTTTGTATCTGTAAAGGCCTGTGTAGGTTGCATATGTTGTAATGGAACAGGAGTACTCAGCTAACTCTATTTGGTGAAATCCTCATGTAAGGTCAAGTTTTGTGAAGACTGCACTTTGATTCATTGAGTGAAGCACCTCGTCTACGGTAGGTATCGGATAGCGTTTCCGTATGAGGGGTCGGTCCCTGTACTTCATCAGTGATGTCTTTGTCAAATAATTCTTTCAGCTTAGACTCAACTTAGACTATGGTATTCGGCGAGGTAGTTGTGCAACTGGGGGAGACCTCTGGATCTACATGAATTTTGGCTTGAAATCCCTTCAGCTTTCCAAATCCTTGAAAACATTAATTTGCGGGCCAAATCTGTGTACATTTAACTGCTCCGCTGTTTTCCGGCCTAGGGGGGGCCCATCGACTACAACAAATTCTGCTTCTACTGTGCTGTCTCCAATTCTTACTGAGGTGTAGAGTTTCCCCAGCGTTGTGAGATGATTTTCACTACCGTAACCATAGAGTCTTCGTGTTGTCTTTTTGATCTTTTTACATTTCAGGTTTTCCCATGTAGATTTATCAATTACGTTTCAAGGAGCCCCTGATTCATTTAACACGTTCAGTTCAACACCACCGATGATAACATCAATATAACTGGGCTGTTGATCATGACTGACTGTGAACACGAATTCATCGACACTTTTTACAGCATTCCCTGATTGACCTTTGACTTTTGACTTGTGGGGGTTCTTATTGACAGAGGATTTTTTGGTACTGTGTGGTATAGTGACCTTTATGACCTTTATGACCTTTATGACCACACCTTTCACAGGCTGCACGAAGGGTTGGGCAATTACTCTCACTTGCAAAATGTCCACATTTCTCCGCATCTAAAACAGTTCCCCTTTTTCTTCTGTTTCCCACTGCCTTTTCTTTGTTTTGATTTTACAAAGTTTCGATACACATCACGTCTGTTTTCCATGATCTTAGCCGGTAGATCTACCGCTACGATATCAGTCGCTTTTTTCTGTACATTAGCTGGTGTCAATCTAGCCCTCTTTTCTAAGACTTTTCGGCGAAGTTGTGTGCTCCTGCATTAATCAGTTAACTGATCCCGTATCTTTTCTCCCTTTCTAAGTCCTGAAATTAGTAGTTAGCTGCTTCTTGGGTCAATCGGGACACAAACTGGTCTACTGTTTCAGTATCTTTTTGTTTCATTTGCCGAAAGATGTGCCGCTCATATGGTACATTCACTTGTGGTAGGAAATGGGCACCAAGTGTACGCAGTGTTTACTCGTACTCACCCACCACATTATCTTCACCGTCCATCACACCTGGGTCGATCAGTGTTTCAAATACATCCTGAACATACATATCTGCAGTATGAAGAGAGGTGCTCGCTTCTGTCCATCATCTGGTATCCCTCTGCTTGTTAGGTATAGCGCGAATGCACGTTTCCACCGCTGAAATCGTACACAGATGCAGGTTGCATCACCAATCCAATCAAAGGACGAAATACTTGAAATATCACACAAGGACACAGGGATCTTGCTGTGAAAATGTTCGCTAACAGTTCATTAGCATTCTCGTCGCTAGTTTGTTGTATTTTACTACTCGTAGTAGTCGGATTAAACACGATTATTGAAGTAACAAATGCTGTGCTGACTGAACTTACAACATGCCTACTTTATCACACGTCACTACACGAAGTCTACTGTAACATATAAAAACCATCCTTGGGTTACATATAAATCCTGCACTTATGGTCGTATGGTATGGTCGTATAGTATGGTCGGAATATATTCATATGCAACAGTATGGTGGGAGGAAACCGGGCAGAGCCCGGAGGAAACCCACGATCATGTGCAGGTTGCTGGCAGACCTTCCCACGTATGGCCGGAGAGGAAGCCAGCATTAGCTGGACTTGAACTCACAGCGACCGCATTGATAGGAGGCATCTGGGTTATTGCGCAGGGCTGCAATGTGTTTCTCATCCTACTTCTCGGGAAAACTTTCCACATATTTCATTTCACTGCTAATAGGTTTATGGGTGCAGGTAGAGCGGGTGCCCAGAGTGATCCACTAGCCTTTGGCAAACAATTGGCGACCAAGCACCCCATGGCCAACAGGAAACTTGTATGTACTGAATTTAATTTATTTGTTTGAGTCTTGTTTAACGAAGAATATATGGGAATTTCACTACACGAAGTCGTTTATATGTGTGGGGTAAACCACTGAGCTTTGGCAAGTTACTGGCAAACTTGCACACCTGTCACTTACAAATATGCACATCAAACTGATGGAAGACATGTGGCCTTGAACGAAAGTTAGAGTGCGAAAAGAGCCAGATCAACGTCGTCGATCGCTTAAAGTTTTGGTCTTAACGTTACAGGTTAGTTGAATTCGTTAAAAAAAATAAACACCAAAGAAATAAATAAATTATGTTGGATAGAGAGAAAAATGAGTATACAGAATGCAACTTTATTTTAAACTTATTCAGAGTGAAGCATGAGTGTGTTGATAACAACCGCTTTGTTAGCTTGTTTGGCGTGATAACATGAGTGTGATGAAGAGAACGGGTTTATTAGGTCGGTCGGCGTGATAAACATAAATGTCCTGAACACAAGCTCAGTTCCCACATATTCATTATAGTGCTGCATATCTCACTAGAACGCCATGCTGAAGACACCAGACATGATGTCGTACAAAGTCACACTTTTCAGACGATTCCTACAAAATTGTAGTTTTTAGGGTAGTAAACATGTTGATGCACCTGCATTTCTGAAAGTCGTAATCTTGTGTGCGGTTGCAATTCCGGATTGGAATGTTAAGCTGTGTGCAGTGCAAAAACAAAACGCATTGGCGGACCAGAAAACTGACAACTAACTCCTGGGCCACGTGCATGTTATCATCCTATTTCGCGCCACTGTCGAATTCAAATGGAAAAGATGGTGAAGCCCTGCAATCAGGAATACCTATTTCTTTGGGAGCACGCCCCACATTTTAAATCTAGCACTGCCTCCCATAGTTACACTCATATCGGATTACCGGATGTCGACGAAATCCAAATACCTAGTGTCATAGTAAACGGTCGATTGTGGTACATTTTAAAATTAGCTTTCACCTGAATTTTTTTATTTCGTTCCGGTACCAGGCGCTTTAGTTATGAAATCCAAATGGATGGCCTTAGAGCCGTGAAGACAGCTCCAGTCTATCATGTCTTCGCGGCCATTTCTGGAGTTAAACAAACTTACCGACATTTTGTTTATGAGGAAAACATCATACCGGAATAATTATTTTATATCTCAGGAGAAGTCCAAGGTAACGCCATGCAGGTCAATCGATTACACAGGAGATCAAAAGATATCCCGACATGTTTTCCCAGTAGTGATAGGTGAGTTCGGACAAGTGCACCTTTTGACTTAACGCCAATGGAGGCCTAGGGTACACAGTCATTAGGTATGGTAGTGAATAATAACTGGCAGGTCATAAAAGCTCGTCATTTCCTGGTAATTCTCCACAGTTGACGCTCTCGTTCACACCATATCATCTAATCACATTTGATTCCAATATCCATAAAATGCCTCCAATAAATCTGGCATACAAGAGGAGTTTGACCCTGGCCTACATACACGTATGATTGATTGCAATCACTGTAGACAGGTGAAGAAAATGATTAATGGCACACCTGAGACAGGTAAACAATACACCTGTAATAATAGATGGGTCAGCCTTAGACCCTAATATCCGCGGTGTATATGGATGTTCTACAGTTACAGGTGACGTGGATATATCTGGAATGATAAATTACCATTGACACCTAAACAGGACCGCCATGGTGTAAGTGAAACATTCTTGAGTGTGGCCTTAAACAGCAATAAATAAACTGTCTTTGTTCTACATGCTCAGCAGATGTACAGGATAGACTGTAGTGATAGAATTCAGACTGAACAATTTAAAATGAGGAATGGTTAATATTCTAATGTTCCCATATGAAGCTGTCGTAGTTTTAGACATGGCGGGGCTCTGGCCAATTTGATGCGGGTGGGGAGGGGGGAGTACAAATCTAATTCTCACTTTTTATGCCGATTGCGGCTTCCAGTGAGAAGGTTTGTCAGCTACCTTTCTGGAAAAGGGAAGTGGTATTGTACAATGTCCTACCCAATTTCTTCGATTTATAAACCTGTCCCCCGTGATATAAGAGAAATACTGTTGAGTTCTGCGTAAAATCCGTGTATCAGTTTGATAAGATGTTAATCTTAAAACAACACTTGAAGATGAAGATTATTTTTTATAATCTGAAATTCAAACACGACTTTACTAAAAGCATGTAAAGAATGCGCTATAAGCTAGGTTCTTTATCGTATGACGTATCTTCCAAGATCCACAAGTTTTAAAAGTAAGAAAATGTTGACTTTTTTTTCCGATGTAGTCTGTCTTCGTGCAAGGCCCACAAGTGTAAGCGCTTATTTTATATCCAGGAAGAACACCATGCAAGAGTTGTCTAAGATTAAACTGTCTGTATGGCAATGTGATAATACACTTCAAAATACGAAGGCTAGCTTGCTAAAAAAATATATCAAAGACCATATGGTTGAATCTAAAGAGCTCTCAAGGATGCCCTTAATTAGAGATCTTATAAGTGAATCGATCGAGAAATCAAACCGACGGACTAAATCAATGGTGACACGTGACTGGAATAAGTGGTGTGTGGTGCGTATGTTAGCCGGAAGCCGTTCAGTGAAGGTTATTCCCAGATTAGCTGGTTACAGTGCGCTTGGTCCCTGGTAAAGACCACATGGTCTCAGGTCCTAGCACCAGGACATCGGAACGTCTATAGCCCTGTGAAGATAGCACACGATCCGCATAACGGTACTCTTCATCTACCTCTGCATGCACAGAGGAAATCATTTACGCGTATAGTTTTCTTTTGATGTTTTATCTTCTACGGATGCTGTCTGACATATCTTTAACGTAAAGATCATTCTCAGTCGTTGAGAGTCGGTAATTTTACAGCAATCAGCAATTCTTTTTGCCCAATTATTCCCTCTCTTAAGAATAGCGGTAAAAGTTATACAACCTCTTTTTCGCTTTTCTGATACTTTTGTAAGAATTTTCTGAGTCATCTTGGGGTGTCTCATTCTGAGCACTCCAGTTGTCTGTGTCAGTAAAACTGATCAATCCTTGAGCACACCGTTAAGCACTAATCATGTCATCCTGCAGACCGAGGTATTCAGTAATAAAAGACACCGTGTCGATTTATATCGGGAGCAACAGTTTGTATTCTCAACATTTGTAAAAACTAGAGAAACATATGGCTTTTTGTGCGTGTGAAGTTCTACCATGCTATTGGACAACATCTCAACACCTTGATTATCTGATAAATAATTTGTGTAATGCTCAAGATATAAAATCAGACTATACCTTAGACACTTTCTGTCGTAACATTCAATACATGAGGAGGAGGGATGCGTTTTCACAAGGCGATTTTGTTATTTACTTCATACAGTTGTTGGTTTCCACTGGTTACAAGATATTTCGTGAAATACGCTGGCAACGATCACGTGCTCAAGCAAAGCAATATCCCACGTTCACGAGGTAATATCAAACGATCACGAGCTAACAGGGAGGGATCTCTTGTGGTTATTCTACACGGTTATCCCCCTTCCTGAGCTCTCTATCGTCTTCTTGTTTGTAAACTAACAGCAGAACGATGGCTTGCTCAGCTGACGACAAGTTGGTTGACTTAAAGTTTCAGGGGAGTAGATCACTTTTAGTCCCATTTCTTCCACTTTTTTGCCTGTATAATAAACACATAGCGCATGCCGTGGAATGGGATATCAAGGTTTGTCATCTCTCGACAAGTGATGTTTAACTCATGCTTCGCACTCGTTTAGCGTCATTAGTCTCGAACTAGCAATATCTGATGTCCCATTCAACGATTTGCGCTATCTGTATAGTGTAAATGTTCTGAAGCAATTGCAGTTCTTTATGTAGAAATATGTGTTTTAAAAGTTCAGAAATATGTAATGTGAATGTTTATACAATTGAAATGTACATGTTCAGAAATCTGAACATATAGAAATACGCATTATGAATGTTCAGAAATTTGGTACTCACTGTGAAATATTTCCACCAGTAGAGTGCCTGTTCGATCTCCTGTCTTTGTGTATGACACTGGCCCCTGAAAACAAAGAAATAACGTTGTAAGCATACGTGTACACGGCACAAACAACAAGGATTCTGTGACGTCACTGATGCTCAGTCATTCTATATGCATCTCATCCGTAGCATAGCCAAACCTTACGCACAACCCTTGTGATAACAAAGAAAGAAAGTTTGTACTTAAAATTTGCCCTCCTTTTTCGAACGACATGACATAGGGATGCACTTTATAAATGCTTAAAGTAACAACTGATGCCATTCATTATTAAGGTCATGTTGTAAGTCGTTTGAACTACTAGTTTCTTTTACATCTTGCACCATGCTTGATGTCATGCAAATCGGTAGCCTGGTAAGATATATTACAAGAACTTCAGAATTTCCTCTTTGTTGAAATCTCGTGTAAACGAAAAAGAAATCTATTCTATCAGAGTTTAAGATGCATCCGGGTGTTTTTGTGATACACCGCCGCTGACGCGTATATTTTGACTTTCCAAAACAGAACATTTGACGTACGATCTGAGATGAGAGAGATTTTTGTGATAAAATTTTATAATTCATAAACTGTAGAGAAGATCATATGTTGCCCTTTCCTCTGGGGGTGTCCTTTAAATGCCGCGGTTTTATGAAGAATAACAAAATTATATTGTTGCGATACATTGCCGTCAGGAGAGCCATCAGCCCACATTGTTACAGCTTACAGTCGCATTTCAGACATTATCAACATTTCCTACCTGTGAAGTCAAAGCATGTAATCAGATTTTTGGTCTGTTATAGATACTCCAATTAATCACGAAGAATGTAATAAATATTCTATGATGATGTAAACTATCTGCACATCAGTTCTATCTTAAGACTGGTTCAATTCAGGTCGTGCCACCATCGGATCTGATCAAACAAGATGGTGACTTCTGAGGAAATTTGAGCCATTTGGAATTGGTCTTCCTCTTTGGTTCAGTATCATAAAATGGCAGCACTATCAGACACGTCTGGGAAGATGATGACGGTTTCTTTTGATGGTGGATCCATTCTAATTTATGACCTGGAAATTTACTTGTTCGGCAGGTTATATATCTAATGAATTCCTAAATATTCTTCTTGCACATGGAATGAAGATCCGTAATCTCTGTTTCAGAAAAAGGATGCTGGGATTTCGAAAACAAACCGCGGAGACATCTGTTAGCCAATAATTGTCGAGCATTTTGAAAGACAGCTACTGTCAAACGAATTACAACAGAAGGTACGCTGTGAATGCGTTTAGAGCTGATCTCCTCGATAAAGGGATGGACACAGGAAGGAGGGCTTAAATACTCCGACGCTTTGCCGCTTCACTGGATTTAACCGAAAACCTACAGGAACTCCAACAAACGTGATTTCTGTAAGAACCTCAGCTCCGGTGACCATTGCAAGGAGGCCTAGCCCTACATGAAACTCAACAAGGACCACCTGTACAATAACCTCAACAATGGTGACTTCTGTAGTAACCTCCACAAGGGTGACCTCTACCGCAAACTCAACAAGAGTGACCTGTACAGTAACCTCCACAAGGGTGACCTCTACAATAACCTCAACAAGTGTGACCCCTACCGCAAACTCAGCAAGTGTGACCCCTACCGCAAACTCAGCAAGAGTGACCTGTACAGTAACCTCAACAAGTGTGACCTCTACCGCAAACTCAGCAAGAGTGACCTGTACAGTAACCTCAACAAGTGTGACCCCTACCGCAAACTCAGCAAGAGTGACCTGTACAGTAACCTCAACAAGGGTGACCCCTACCGCAAACTCAGCAAGAGTGACCTCTACAATAACCTCAACAAGGGTGACCCCTACCACAAACTCAGCAAGAGTGATCTGTACAGTAACCTCAACAAGTGTGACCTGTACCGCAAACTCAACAAGGGTGACCTCTACAATAACCTCAACAAGGGTGACCCCTACCACAAACTCAGCAAGAGTGATCTGTACAGTAACCTCAACAAGTGTGACCTGTACCGCAAACTCAGCAAGAGTGACCTGTACAGTAACCTCAACAAGGGTGACCCCTACCGCAAACTCAACAAGGGTGACCTGTACAGTAACCTCAACAAGGGTGACCTGTACAGTAACCTCAACAAGGGTAACCTCTACTACAATCTCAACAAGGGTGACCTCTACTGCAACCGCAACAACGACAACCTCTACTCGAAGAGTTTTCGCTTCGCTGTGAAGTTATTTAAAGTAAAACTATTATTGTATCAATTAAATTTAATTAATTTTATCAGCACATGTAACTTGCACAAAATAATTAAGAGTTTTCACAAACTAAGGAATAACAATGACCTTATCCGTCGCCACCAATCACATTTTTTATTCCGACATTCCTTCAAACTGGACCATTTTTATCTCAATCTTATATGGACTTACTGACATTCCAGCAAACTGGGTGTTTTCTATCTCCTGGAAGAGCAGATCACTGATGTTCTTGTCGTACTTGTACAGGGAGAGGTTAAGCTCAGGGTGGTGTTCCACCAGAGAATCTATTCCCAGAGCCACTGTCCACACGGCGTCGTAAGCGTTGGTAGCGGGGATCTGGTGACCAGGGACCCAGATGTTCCTCTCAAAATAGCCGTTTATGATGTTCCTGTATTCCACGGGAGTCTGCAAACAGCCGATCAAATCATCAGATTTAACCCCTCTACCTTTGGCATTAAGGTTATGGCGGTGGCGCTGTTTTTATTTGTTTCTCTTCTTTTTTTTTCTTTATTTGGTTTCTTCACTAATTGGCTCGGGGATTATATCACTGACAACATTTTGATGTAATCGCCTTGCACGTACACGTAACAAGCCTGCGCTATTGCTCCAATACATGTATACACACACCACAAAGAACGATTATCCGGGAGTATGAACTACTTTCGTCTAAACGGCCGCTTGAATATTTTACAAGGTCATGTCATTTCCACATGAAGGAATCCCTGTGAAAAGTCATGTCAGATTTTCTCAGTGACTTGACATGTGAATAACGCGATGCTGGATTTGACCCGTCAGTTTCGGAGCCAGCAGACAACTTATTCAGTGAAGAGAACATCTTCTTGTGGGGGGTTGGGGTTTTTGTTTGGATGTGCTTGTTGGCGGTGGGGGGAGGTCTTTTCCATTTTTTTTCTTTTCCACTTCGGCGCTTTTCTCTGGTTCTATATTATGCTCAAAGGAAGATTTCTGACTTATAAATTTGTGGCTTTTGCATCAAAAGAGGGAGTATTGGTTTGAAAGTCTCTACCCCCAAAAAGATCAAGAAAATCTTACCAGGACGGCAAGCATAACAGCTCAACCATCTGACCTGAAAGCAAAGCCCAGAGGTGCATCCACACATGCACTAGGCGTTGTGGTTTACCCTCGGTTGTGTACGTTTTGCTATACCTGATAACCGTCGTATAAGTGAAGCATTCGTGTTTACTGTGTAAACTACCAAACTAATCAGATAAAATCAAAAGCCAAGATCATATAAACTGGACGCCAGATATGGTGGATTGTGTGTGAATAAACATATCAGATACGATCAATGACGGACTAATATACTGACCAACCCGGACACGGTGACCTCACTGTCGTTTTGATTCATCATTGCCCAGACGACGGTGAGGTAGCCCTCGGTGGCGGCCAACATCTCAAACCGGCTGCAGCTCACGGGCGTGGAAGGGTTGTCCCACCAGCCCGGCGTGTAATAACCGTTGATGATCCACACGTAGTCAGGCCCGTATAGCCCCACTTTATATGCCTGGGGAGCAGGAATTGTTAGAAGAGTTAAAGGAGAAAGCCTGAGGAACTGGAATAAAAGACAAGAATTCGAGGCGTTTTGTTGTAAACGTCATCAGTTTATTAGGAGAAAGAGTAATCAGGGAACCGCTTGGGACCAAATACAGTTCAGTACTGAATCGGTGTTAATATATAACGAAGTATAGAATAGCCAAAATGAAAACTTTCACTTCCTTCAGAGTTACATTTAAACTCCATTACGTCAAGCTAACTATTGAATACAATAACGTAAATCTAAGAACCACTGCAGTTCCGTTAAAAAATTCCTCTCCCCACAAACACCACAGTGGTAAATCTTGGAACCATCCCCATAAATACCGCTGCTGTAAATCTTGTAAAACCACGGTGATGTCCCGGATGTTAACTTCTTACCTCACAAAACACTTTCTTAGCTTGACTCTCAAAAAAATTGCCAATAATAATCCTAGCATCCTTTTTCTGAAACAGAGATTACAGATCTTCATTCCATGTGTAAGAAGAACATTTAGGAATTCATTAGATATATAACCTGCCGAACAAGTAAATTTATAAAGTTTAGGCATATATACTAGCATTTGAGGAGCTTTAATCAATATTGTACGAATTGGAGGACTACAAAATGCATGAAATGACAACACTATGTTGCTGGCATGCAATGAAACTAAATAACAAACTATGATGTATTTAAAACAAATACCATATTTTGTAATGAGCCATCAGGCGACTATGTTTTTGACAATGTCACCAGGCTACTATTTGTTTACACAAGGCGCGCATCGTTACTATGTATTTATTTATTTATTTGTTTTCTTATTTATTTATCTTAGCGTTGCTTTACGCCGTTCTCTAGAACATTTCAGTTATACGAAAGTTCAGCTACAGAAAGGAAACTTGGCAGCGCCCCGGGGAAACCCGCGACCAACGGCATGTTGCTGATTGACCTTTCCACGAGAGACTACTATAATACCTTCAGCTTAATGATAACCTCAGCGGGATCAGAGTTAAAACTTTCCGAAGCCAAGACTGTCAGGTTGACGGACTCGAGTGTTGATATCAGCTTATTTGTCACCTGTCAAACATATATAAGAGATTATCCTCAGTCATATAACAATCAATCCTCAGGGCTGATGTCAGCAGTAGATAGTCCAGTGTATTGTGATAATTGACACACATGTGTCAGGCATCGGTAACTTTGCTTCACAACAAGGTCTCAGTGTACCTTGCACTGCTTGTTCCAGGATGACGTGTTTTGGTTTCATTCTCCTTTCTGATCATTGCTTTGATTTAAGAGCACTTAAACACATCGTGGGGAGTGGAACGTTTTAATAGACGAACTATTTCTGCATGGAAACACGAACTATAACTACTCTGAACGAGATAACACTAGACGTCGAGTAAACAGGATTTATCCGAGTTCCTCATAACGTTATTGTATACATCTATCATGCGATTTAGTACACTGTGTTAATGACACCGTGCTCTAGCGGAACAATTTTCTGTGTAATGATACACCGAATGCCTCCTATGTTAATGCATAAATTGTGAATTACGTTTTGATAAATATGTATCAACATGTATCTCTGGCAATAATGTGGAACAAGGAACATCAGATATACATCTATTGCAGAACTTACACTAGCAAAAGGCTCGTTGTTCTCGTTCAGGGTCGCGACCCTCTGCCAACCAAACTTCTTCAGCAATTCAATCTGAGCTGGGATGAAGTCTTTCGCCGAAGAAATCGTACGGAAAAAGTAAGGAAACTTTTCCCTGTTAGATAAATTCGGTGTCGTGGAGGCGTAGGCGATCTGAAATCAAAGGTTACAATTTCATAACGTAATTTAGAAATCTTTTATATCACATACGTTACGCGTAATCAAATAAATTAGCCTTTATGTACGACGGAGAGAAATTACACTTCCTGTGATCAAGAACTATTAGCATTTTACTTCAAGGATAGAATAAGTTCAATTTTTGAACTTTAGTCACCCCAATTACCCCATGGGTTATATATAAATTAAATTTATCCTTAAAAATATATAGTGAATAAGAAAATGCGAGGAAGAATTTAAACATAATTTTGTCAAATGACATTCAGTTGATTAAACAGACAAATTGCAAATATATTAAATTCAACAAACTTTCTAATTTCCATTTATCATAACTGCCAAAATATTGCCTAAATCTTTAAGACCTAGAAAACGCCTTCAACTCCACGAAAAGGCAGCTATTCTTTCCATTTAATTGAATAATTGAAGTGACACTAAATGCATGACTGAAAGTAACAGACGGGCCGTGGTTATTGTAACAAGCTATCAAGAAGCATAACCATGTTCTCTGACAGTTAAATGGAGAATCCTGCCACTGGACATTAGATTGGGATAAACGTCGTGAGTGTCATCTGGTGCGACGAGCTTACGGAGTGCGGTAATCCGATAGCATTGTCATAAAAATCAATAATATCAGTAACATATTAACCATGCATAAAACACATGCGAGCAGAAAATCTCCAAATCACACAAACCGATGGTATACAGGTGAAGTCCCATCAATTATGATCACCATCTCTAAAAGTCTGGTTGATGGTACATTCTCAGTAATGCAGTTTGGAACTCACTTCATACCATACAGAGCTTGTTTGCGCAAAATGTATACTCTGTCATTAGCGTAGCCATCTTCTATTAAAGCCGGAGCTACTTTACAGCTCAATATCCCCTATCAGCTAACACGCCTCATTTTTTCCAAATGCACGTATATGGTGGTGTGTCAAATTATTACACTTAGTTGCCTCACGTGATAATAATTGTCATGACGGGTAATGAATTTCTGTAATTCGCCACTTCCGGATTACAGGTTAATTTAATGCCCTTAAAAATGGCGATTCACCGGAAAACATTTTTTTAAGAGAATCACTAACGATACTTCAATTGGAGTCAGTCGATACGCCAAACGTTCTGAAATACAGTTTGGCTCAAATATATAGTCGGTATTGCGCCAGATTGAGTTCCGGAGGTTTCGCGCTATATCTACGTCCATCAGCGTCTTCCTGTTACAATCTGTCAGGAAATCACTCAATGTTAACTAATCACGAATATCGCTCAGGAAACAATGCTTGGAAACTGGAGATCAAAAGCAATTACAAGCCTGTGAAGAGCGGCTTCAATGACATAAATGCATATTAGACACACTTGGATGATTTTTATCCCTGCTATTTGCACATGTTTATCAACAAAACAGGAGAAGACTGGTTTACAATGGTTTAGTGCGACGATATCACACGATGAAATCACACCATTAATTTATTTACAAATCACATTCATTTTAATCATTCAAATTAAGTACAACCTAAAATACTTGCAAAGTCATACAACTAATTCAGAATATAGGCCTATGTTTAAGTTCCTCCCCCCCCCCCCCATCCCACCCTACGCTCGAATATGACAGCTTAAGAATTATATCGCGGTCATTTTGAATACTTCGATACATTATGCGCTAATAATCAAACATGTTGGTTAAGGATATACAAGCGTGAAGCTAACTAGCACACTGTGTTATTTACAGAAATCTGCAGGCATATGAGTGACCAAATGTGTCTGTTAGTAATACACCCATGTAAGGACTCGTGTGAGGCAAACCCGCGTGGTTTTGGATATCTAGGTATAACCTAACCTAATGGTTGGGGACATATCTTTATAAATCATTTTGGTTCTAGATTACGAATTACACAAGTGATCACACAACAGATATGTGAAAATGAACCTCAAACAGCCATATTTTACAGTTTACATTAAACCATGTCAGTGGCCAGCATATCTGTATGAGATGCCAGTCGCCGGCCCTCTCGGCCAAAGAGAAACTGGGGCCAAAAAGAGGTTGCCGACCGGTGCTACGAATGTAACGTACCTGTATGAGATGCCAGTAGCCGGCCACCTCGACCACAGAGACACTGGGGCCGGAAAAGAGGGTGCCGACAAGTGCTATGATTGTGACGTACCTGTATGAGATGCCAGTAGCCGGCCACCTCGACCACAGAGACACTGGGGCCGGAAAAGAGGGTGCCGACAAGTGCTATGATTGCGACGTACCTGTATGAGATGCCAGTAGCCGGCCACCTCGGCCACAGACACACTGGGGCCAGAGAAGAGGGCACCGACAAGTGCTATGATGGTAGGATTGCCATACAAATACTCAAAGACGGTCTTCAGGGCCAGCCCGGACGTACCCTGTAATACAACAAAATGAAATATAAATGTTAAAATTACTTGTTAAATCAGACCTCATCACTATAATTTTCTCGTTTTTTATACAACATTATAAATTTCAACTGCATGGCATCTCGTTCAAGCCTCAGGCGCGGCTGTTGCTCTGGGATAAATCTCTCACTGTCTTAATAAACACAACTAGGTGATGTCTATGGTGGATAAGGCTTTACATGAGGGAGGCTTGGGAGTTTCGATTGGATATTTCATACCTAAGAAAGGGCATTAATGTTTTGTTGCAGAAAATATTGGCTTTGATTGCTTGCTTTGGTATTTTAGTGTGATAGGCGAGGCGGATGGCATTAAATAACCATGAAATGCAAAATGGTTTTGATGATTTAGTTTGATTTCTCGCTTTGTTACCAAAGTGATTAAAAACGAATATATCCATGGCATTCATCAAAGCATCAAGCTTCAGTTGTATTAAAATCCATGGAATACATCAGACCATCAAACTTTACTTGTGTTAACATCCTTGGAATACATCAGACCATCAAGCTTTAGTTGTGCTAACATCCATGGAATACATCAGACCATCAAACTTCAGTTGTGCTAACATCCATGGAATACATCAGACCATCAAGCTTCACTTGTGTTAACATCCATGGAATACATCAGACCATCAAACTTCAGTTGTGCTAACATCCATGGAATACATCAGACCATCAAACTTCAGTTGTGTTAACATCCATGGCATACATTAGAGAATGAAACTTCAGTTGTGTTAGCACTCATGGAATACATCAGACTACTAAACTTCAGTTGTGTTAGCATTCATAGAATACATCAAACCATTAAGCTTCAGTTGTGTTAACATCCTTAGAAAACATCAGACCATCAATCTTCAGTTGTGCTCACACCCATGGCATTTATCAGACCATCCAGCTTCAGTTGCGGTAGCATCCATGGCTTACTTCAGAGCATCAATATTCAGTTGTGCTATAAACATTCATGGCTTACAACAAGATAAACTTTAACACTGCCCTTTGCGACAATTATGACGAATACGATTAAAAGCATGTTAACGGGTTTACGTTCTCGCCGTCTAGATTATAATGATTTATTATCTGAGTCGATTAGCAGTTTTTATATGGGTATTAACTGTTTCGCACGGACAAACAACAGCCGAACTCTTTACAACTACTGAAATACAGTGCTTACATCAAACAATGACACATTCAATTCATAACCAAAAATACATGACGAATTAACCTGAAAGTGTGACCGGCTTTCCTCCTGCAATAAAACCTTTGTTCTCCTACTCTCAGGCAAACATTCATCAGCACTTTTCAAAGGGTAGAGTAAGTACCTTCGTGCTGTTTGTACATCAGGCAGATCATTAGGGCCCCGAATATGTCACCGGAGCGCCCAAAAACGACGTGGCCAATTAGATATGATAGCGAATTATGCGATGTTTGTGACCAACGTTAGCCAGATCTCATGCTTTACTTGTGTTTTCAGCCAGATCGAACAGCTTCTGGCTAGAGAGGAGACCGTAGATATTCCCCTGTTGGTTCTTTTAACTCATAAGCTCTTTGGGAGAAAACTAGTTGATTGCTAATGCGAATATTATGTTAGATATGTCTCCCTATATCACAGAATGGGTTATTGAAGGCTCGCATCCTGGGGCGATGACCGGGCTGAGATGTCTGATCAATGATTCACTTACATAAAAATTGATTCCACTGCAGGAACTATCGGGTAATGACTGTTAGCTTGCGTCATAGGACAAATCATTCCTCTGACCACTAACAATGGTATTATTTTTTGTCCAAACAAACTGCGCATTTGGATAAACTGTTAAATGCTTAGCAATGACAAGATTGCCAGTAACTGAGGCCATGAGTAGAAAGAGATTTAAGTTGTCAAGTTTAAACAAGAAAGGTGCTCATTTCGGGCACTCCTTCGGCCAGAAAGCTGAAAACCATCATATAAGTGAGTATGGTGTTACGATTTATTTCAAATACTGGACTGGGAATTGGTGTTTAATCATAGTGTGAGAAATTTGTTCAGGCGTTGGTATTTATAATGATTGTGTTAGAAATGGTCCGGGTACTGGTCTTCATGATTGTGTCAGAAATCTGTTCGAGCATGCTTTGGTGTTCATAGTTGTGTCAGAAATCTGTTCGAGCATGCTTTGGTGTTCATAGTTGTGTCAGAAATCGGTCTCGCGTGAGATTATTTAATCTGATTATTCCTCATTTTCGTACAATAAATGGGGTATGAATGTTGGATTTGACGTTTAGATTCGTAGATCACATGTCACACGTTGTCTGCTGGAACATAGACACACTGTTATGGAATTCTGTTTTAATTTAGTATTTCACTGCATATTTGCGGGAGCGTTATGAGCAGGAATGTGGCATTAGATACGTTATGCGAACAATATCCCCGCTGACAGTGGGATAAAGCCAATATTCTTACACAACACATCTCAGAATCTCCGAAAATATATATATATCAAGAAGGGTCTCTATCAAGAAAGGCCTACACTTAATGTCAAGATAACCCGTCTTACCATTATCTTTATATACAAATGCCTTTCTATACATGGCGACTGGAAGTGCTTCAGAACAATCAGGCTTAATTACCTAATTAGAGAAAACAGACTTGCTTTATTCCTCCAAAACCTCTTCAGAGATCCAAAACGCTTGAGAATACAAACCGCATTGAATCAGCGTTGGTATAAACGTCAAGGTAAAGTCATTTGAAAAATGAAAAGAAACATCTTTCTTGTCTTGTCATAAGACAACGTGAACAACGGAAAATGGCCTCTGTTATCCCCGTCTGTCCTACTTCTAACTATATAATTTATAACATATACATGCGACTAGCGCTGAGAATCTCCACTGCATTAAGCGAACATTTTATTTCTGGCCAAGTCTCAAAGATGTATAACTGGACTCTGAATATTGACTGTTAATCAGTAACCATTTTTATTGCTAATTGGCAGCCTAAAAATCAATCACTTGGACAATTGTGGTGTATAATACTTTTATCCACAGTATTGTGTTCGCAGTATGTTATTGGGTTTAAGTCGGATACAGATAATAGTACCGGTCGAATTGTTGAAAACAATTCAATACATTGTTGACAGAGGACATTGGTTTTATTAAATTGTTTTTTTTAACGCCGTTTTCTCGTTACAGCGGCGATTCCCGTGCTTAAAGCAGCACAGTCGTATCCATTTGTATTTGTTTCATAAAATACGAATTATTAATTTATTTCGCTCATTCATGAACCGATCCACGAACAACTAAACGAGATGTTGTAACTATTGGCCTACGAGTAGTTGGAGCAGGGGCACTTTAGAATTCACTGTATGTCCATGTGTTTGTTGTCGACTAATCTGTTCATGAGCGTGTCCATCTGTCTATCATCCCGCGTGATCCTATGCTAGTCCATCTGTCTGTCCAACTGTGTTCATTCCTTTATCTAGCTATCCGTCTTTCTACCCATCTATCTGTTCATCTGCCTGTCCATCTCTCTGCCAATCAGCGGGTCCGTTTTTCTCTTTATGTGTCTGTCCGTCTATCTCTGCATCGGGCCACTTCTCTGTCTGCTTACTGTGAGTACAGCTATAAATTTCTGTGAGCGTTTAGACTGACCTCAAGCTACCAACAGGATATCAATTCATCAATATCACTTGATTATAATTTCATCGCCTCTAAAGTTGGTTTGCTTTGAACTTCTAAACAACCGATAAAGTCGCTCTCGGCTAACCCGATATGCCCCATATGTGACTTCCGCATCCTGTCCGGCTCGCTGTCTGTGAGCTGTACTCACGTGTTTCACACGTGTCAGTTTGCGTTGTCACACATGCGAGCCCACGCGACATTATTTGTCATAGTTATAATAGCCCTACTCATACCAGCAAGGTCCAATTCGGATTTCAGAAAATGAAGAAGGCCAAACCAGTATTTTCATGACTAATTAAGAAGTAGGTTAATTGAGTGTCTTTTAAGCCATATATTTCAAATCAAAAAGGCAGCTTTTTTACCATCAACTGTGTATGTCTCTAAAGCATAGCTTTCATCTTCATCATCACACCGTTTAATTATTCTTGAAAAGTATCAAACGAAGCACAAAACACTTACAGGCTAGCACTATTTTCAGACTTATCAACGCTGATGTAATGTTGTTCTTCACTACCTCTTCTATGCTAGGGGGTGTGCTAGTTGCTGTATTTTAAGCATTTGCGTGAACAGCTGGAATAAAACCCTGACTCAGGAAATTAGCGGTGACGTGTGACCATTCGCCACAATCACACAGTTGATGCTACTCTGGTTTTTAAAAAATTCTCTATGCTGTATTTTTTTAAAGCCAGGAAAAACTTAATTTTGAAGTTTGCACAAGGAACGCTGTCATCAACGACTAAGTGAAAATTGCATTTCCGCTTATATATCATCGCAGTTAGGAAATTTAACATATCTTGATTTACATGTCTAAGCTAACAATGCAATGTCGCATACTCGTCGAAACAAAATCTAAAGAAAAAAGGACTGACAGCGGGACTGTAATTCACGGCCGATCGCGAGCTGACATATGCTTCGGCGAGCATTTACTGTTCGATTCTTGTGAACAAGTTCGGTCAATGGGCAATTTTACTTAGACAGTTGTCCGGCATACAATGGATATACTTCAAAGGTGATTATGATTAATGTAAAGTATCAAGGAGTGTCATTAAAACCTGAAGGCCATAAGCAGGAAATTATGAATATTTATTAACAGTGTATGTTTTCGTTCCTGACAGCGTATTTCTCGGTAAATACCAGTTGCTGTGCTTTCTTTGCCTGAAGTACCTAATATCGAATGTCAGAAATATCGTTATTAAACAGGAAAGTGCTTCATGGAATCATTGAATCATTCAGAACAATTTGCCGCTGTAGGGAACTATAAAGAAAGGTTTTGCTCTTGTAGCCATAAGGTTCATACCCAAGGGAAAATTTCCTTTTGCCTTTTACCTTCACTCCCCGAACGACTCACTCTTAACTCGCTCTTTGCTTAGCTCTGCCATTGTTCGCCTTTTCTTTGTCCTACGCACAAATGAGTGGAAAATAGGCATAATTGGAGCATCAGAGAATAGAGCACTTGGTAATTAGAGTCAGAACCCGATAGAAACGTTGTTTGTGCTGCGGCAACACCGCGCATTTCAGATCCATGGATCTTTGTATAAGTATATCAGGACAAGTTCCGGCCTGAGCAAAGGAGCTGGTAAAGCTCTCACGGTTTTTTTTTCTTCTCTTCGTGCGTATTAGCTATTTGTTAAGGGTTTTGATATTAAAGTAGTATACTGAACTTTCAGGTTTGGGTTGTACTGTTTACATGGTGCAGTTATTAGAAGAAAATGGATAATCAAACTGTGTACACAGAACAGGATCTTGACCTGTGAATTTACATACTAACTCGAAGTGCATTCATTACACAAGTCGACGTGCAAAGACTGTAATGTAGTTTGTTGTTGCAAAGGCCGTCATGTCATAGTTGGTGAGTTGACGGAAAACTTGAGGAAAACGTTTATTCACGCTTTTTTCTTGAGGGGGGAGGGTGGCTTTGTAAGTCACTGAACAATAATTATAAATCGAAACACAAGAGTATGCCAAAGCAGTATAAACCGATGGAATCTTTTTAGCACTTTTTCGTATTTATTAAAACTCAGCACATGGTAAAAGCAATCTGTAGTTAGATGGTGCTTGTGTGAATTATTTTCACTAATGTTGTATCTTGGCGGTCACTCATGGCCATTATAGGGATATGAAGACTTGGGCACGGTTTGCCGACTGTATAACGTTGTACAACCTAAGCCATATGATTCGCGTTCTTGGGATAACGGACATATGGGGATGTAATCGTACATAGAGAAGCTACCGATGACCATGAGTTATACAGGCGACAGAGATAGAAGTTGAGTGTCAGTCAAATGGGACTTTCTGGATATGAATCAAAGGTCATAATATCAAAATACGACAGGCAATTATACTTTGATTACGATAGCAATAGGCATAAAGATGCATCCACGTAGCAACCGCATGTTTGGATCACGTCAAGCCGCATTCATGCCCTGAGTTCATGTAAGAAATTTTATCCTGGCACAAAATCATACACATCAAGTTTGGTCTCCTGGCTTTCTTTCGTTGTTGAACATACATATTTCTCTACGGGATCGACCTTGACGTCAGTGAAAAATATCCGAAAACCATGGTAGATATGTAAATCGATATAGGTAAAAAAAAATGATAATTTCACAAGTCGTTGACCATTATACAAAAGCCAGTGAACCTGTAGTCTTTTTGTGCTACCTCAATCTACACAATCCAAGCAGGAAAGATATCAAAAACATAACTCATAACAAACACGGAAAACAGATGACTGCTTTGACATGTGGTTGGAAGGTGAAATAAGGTGACCGTGTTTGTGACAAGATAGGAACAATGATGACAGATATCTCTTGATCTCTGGATGTGACTTATTTGCATATGATATGCAAGGATTAAGGACAACGTTTAACCCTTCGGCATTCCAGGCTTTCTCAGTATTCAGTAATACTTTTAATAAGAGCGTTACTGCTCCACATGACTCTTTACAAATTGGTTCAGCACGTTTAATGCCTTCTACTCGTGACAGCTTCATGTAGTACTAAGCATGGTTTACGTTCGAGTGTATAATTATGGTGGACATATTCACAGAAGCGAGAGAAAGGTGAAAAGAGCAGAACAAGCGTGAGTCAACAATCAGCCCTCCATCAATGGCAACACTTCTGGAGGCCACTGATGGTATACAACCAGCAACGTACATAAACCCACCCATCTCCAATCTAACCAAACTACTCTGCGTGTGTATTAATGGACATCGCTGTGTTATTTTATATGAGTTAGGCATTAACAGACAGGTCAGTTGGGCGGATATGAAAGGACTCATTTCTTGATTTAATACACACGAGTATCATTAATCGTTGCGTAAACGATCTAAGTGTTCGTCGGTGGCTTGTAAATCCCCATACATCAGCTCGCATGTTGAATTTCAGTAAAGCTCACATGACGTGACTTTCCTACATACGATTTCACGCTAGTAAGCAAATCTTGTTTACTGCATTACAAATGTTTTGACCCAGGTGGTGAGGAACTCAAAAGGCTTTGCAAGTCCTCTGTGACTCAAATGGGCCCTTGCGAGCTCTGTTGCCAAATGGCTCACGTCGTTAGAAATTATGTTGGTGAGTGGTTACAAGCTGTCTTGCTGAAGGCATTACACATTTTCTAACTCAAATCGTTACAAGCCCATTTGCTCCAGTCAGCCCTTTAGCTTAAGCTATTACATGCCATCTTGTTCACAACATTGTCAGCCCTCTGGCTCACGTTGTTCCAGGCTCCCTGACTGCCGTTGCGCCAGACAGTCTGAATGCTCCGCGCATTTGTTTCCAGAATATTTCTGTCAAACCATAACTTCCAATGTTAATATGCGGCTACCATGTTTGGCATGTGGGTTAGAATAAAAGCAGTGACGTTAGTTCGATATGTGGCAATAGGTCACACAAATTGGATGATGTACGACCTGTTCATGGAGATTTGGGTGCATTTTGAGATTGGGAGGAAAGCCAGTTTTCAAGTCGTAAGAAAGTTCTGACTGATCCATGTCTTAAGTCATTGTTTAGTGATGTCATGTTCTCAAGTCCACCTTCAGCTGGTTGGGGAGTGATATCAAGCCCTGAGAACTCTCAGATACTTGACGTTATGCGCAATATTTTGGAGTACCGGCTCAGGTAAATAAATGAGCAGAAAGGTGCCAGGCAAAATTGAAAGTGTTGCGAAAATCATTTCACAAAGTCCATCTACACGACATCGTGAGGCTACGTGTAACGAAGTGTCAATGTACTTATTTGATTTTGTTTTTGAATGACCGAGCAAGTGAGAGGTGGCCTAGAAGCCGTGATGTCAGAGGGCAATATCGTTTGGCCGCAGTGAGATCTATGCTTCAGCAAGCGCGGCACCTGACGTCGCGTTCTAGAGAGACATATTTATATTTTCTATTATCGCACAAGACAAATACGTTCAATTTTTAAAACTAAAGCTACTTATATACCTTAAGCAAAAGATGAAGCACTATATATTCACGCCATTGTCATTGCTACAGTGTAAAACGTGACGTGGTGTGGCCAATACTGGGTGTTATTTAATGCGCTGGAATATGATATCCACGTAATCAGTGTTATGGCCGGAGCGTGCGTGTTCCACGGTCATCAGCAGACTGGGAGTTCCCCGCACTTAGCCAGTGATATGTGGGTACAACAAATCGGGACAAACAGTGTCATTTAGAATTATGGGCAGAGGGGAAAAGAGTCCAGTACACAGTGCAAATAGTATCGCTCATTCATTAACATGTTATCCGCGCTACTAAGCTGTTTACATAGAGTGAGTACGCTTAGGAAAGCCCATAGAAATAAAAACTGAACAAGGAATTGGTTAAAATACCGGAATACCGCACTAAAAACGGCAGCGAAACTTTTATCTGAGGAATCAATTTTGGAGACATTCACTTGTGACCAGAACCTTTAAATATTGAAAGCGTCGCTAGGGGTATGTAGGGCGAAGATCATTAACCATGACATGCAGACACTATATTGTTAACGAAAACGTCAGATCTGTGTTTATCTATTAACGCGTGTAAAATCATCAACTGGCTCGACATCAGATATACATATTGATGAATCAACCTGTTTGTAGCCGTTGCCTGGAATATACGTGCACTGTACAAAGCCTTAATCTAGTCCAATAGCGCCACAAGCCGCGCAACTATAACAAAAACATGTCTGAAAATCCTACGAAGATCAACTTCATAGTTGATAATAAAATAAAAGAAAAGTAAAGCATCTTGGAATAATGAACCCAACTGGGAATATTTCAGTTCCGACTTCTAGCCCTAAGCCATTCAGGTCGCGTGTTCAAATCCAGTTTCTGTTAGTTCCAATGTGGCTACGTCGGGATGCTACAATCAAGGAATCGAAACGTATATTTGTGTGCCATCTGCCAGCTAAAATGGATGTTTCAGCAGATTTTACACAATTATGAAGTCAAAAAACCTCGACACTCCTGCATATTTACTTTCAAGAGGAATGTGCTCATTGTAAAAAATCAAATAAAACAGTGAAGGCGTATGATTGAAAATCCTGGAGATACTAAATTCGTAGTACTAACATGTGACGTTGATTGAAATCGCCACAAAACACACATCCTGATTTTCGGCCTTGACAAGTGCCGAGTAAAACCCACCTCCGCCATCGTTGTCACCGCCGTCGTCGGATTTAATGAATGATTGAAACATTCGTGAGTATGTCTCTACAATATAACTGCAATGCTGCCGATGTGGCAGTAATCATGTATTCATTCTAGAGTGTATAAAACTTGAAATATGCACAAGCCGACATAGAAAGGTCGGTTAGGATACGGCTGATATGTCAAGTAAAAGAACGAGAGAAGTGGAAGAAAGAAAGATATACGTTCGATAAAAGAAAGAAAAAGAGAGTGGTGAGGTTACATAAGTGCTGAAACAATTCAAGTGCAAAATGACAAGTATTAATGAAGTAGCAAGACGACAGACGAGAGCAACGAAGTGCATCCGCGCCTGCACACAAGCCGATGAAATAAAACCCGAACTGGCAAAGTAAAGCGCATGGATCCATGCCACTTTTCTCCACCCGAAGGGAGGCATTGCGATGAATATACGCCAGCTTTCTCTACCCGAAGTGAGGCATAGCGATGATACGCCAGTTTTCTCTACCCGAAGTGAGGCATAGCGCATGATTCTATGCCAGCTTTCTCTACCTAATGCAGCCGCTTCGCGAATCAATGCAGCAAAATATACTTGCTCATGCAATTCTTAAGCTGTTACTTTGTGAAAAGCTTCACCTGTTTCGTGATCTGGAGTTGATTCACTCGGTTACAGAGATGTCAGTTGGACTTTGTCACAGATTGCTTTGGTTCGTTCATTTTGCCTTTTTTCATATTACAAACTATACATAACCTGGGAAATGGGAATCAAAAAACGTTTGGAGAGGGTACAAGAACACGAGCTTTGTTTCTGAGGTTTTTCAGTAAATTGCCTTAGGTCGGTGGCTTATTCCGGGCATTCCGGCCTACTCCACCCAGAAGAAAGACCCCTATTTCGTGAGTATGGTGTTATAAAGAATAATTAGTCAGCTGTGTGAGAGAGAAATTGCTAAAATGAAATTCCATTGTAACAGATACATGGAACGAGAAGCAAGAAGTGTTAAAAAAATGACGGGATAAAGTCTGTCATCAGACTAAAAACATAGACAAATGAAATGAATGTAACTGGAGCCAGTAAGATAATTCTCTCCGTACTCACCATGGTGTCATTGAAAACCGGAACAATTTCGTAATCCGGGAGGATTTCGGTGTTGTTGTTGACATGTTCCACCGCAAGTAGAGCCGATCGTAAGCATTGTTTCCCCAGAGACTCGAACCATCCGTTTGTAAGCGGAAAAAGCCCTCCGATATACAATTTCTCATTTCCATTGATAGTTACGCCATTAAAAATTGACACCAAGGCAAAAATGGCAACAAGTTTGAACATTTTGTATTGGCAGTAATCAGTCGTATCCTCAGGAACATTTGTATCCGCCAGAACAAGTCTCCGGGGAGCACCTGTCGCTGTATGCCCAACGTGGATCTTTTTTCTTTTAAATTAAAGGCCTATTTTCCCATCGTCAAAACGATATAAAGATTTCTTATCGTAAAGCTGCACATCTTATCACACAGATCGATTTATCCGAGCACACAATGATGTTCATCAAAAGTGCAATATTTCAAATTTCCATAAACCATCGGCTTGGTATAATTTTGTTAGATTGTGTGCTTATCACCCTGCCTTTCCAGCTCCTCATCGACAGGTATATGCACTACATATACAGAGTTTCAGTTCAATACAAGAGTTAGCGTCTGCGGCGACCTGCCCGGCTCGACGTGTGTCTCTCGTCTATGGATACCAGCGAACTGCTACCTGATGTAATTTGTTAGATCAGTCACAACAAGAAGCCAATATCAGGCCGCGCGCAGAGAAGTTGATTATTGGGTACGTGAGCTCAGTCATCAAAAACAGACATGCGCACTCAATCCTTCTATTTACTTGTCTCTATCACGTATCAAATCGGGGCTTTTGCCATCCACGTGCGAGCATCGCCTCCAAGTTTCCAAGACGACTGAAGTTGTCGTTTATCAAACACAATTCTGACGTTCGGTCGGAAGTTACCTATTAACGACCGTCAACCGGGAGAAGCTTTCATTGGATGAAATCAACTTCAAAGGTACCTTCCTTGTTGTTTACACTAGCATAACTTCTCAATCTAATTTATCATTCATTACTCCATATGTAGTCGTGTTATCTGAAAACGGCCTTGAGACATGCACAGTTAATAAACACGTTGTTTTCGTGAATACTATCGTTTATTTTATCACCGGTACCTACTAGTATATGTGCTCTTATTTTTCTTCCAAATTTTCATTTTTCCCGACAAAAGCATGATCTATTTGGCCATAATTGTATTTATCTTCTGCTAAATAAAATCTGGGGCCGATTTAAGTAACGATTTCGCAACAAGTAACAAATCTTGGATACGCCAAGGCAGGCAAACCGGAAACCCGAAGACGGGGTTCTCGGGTTACTGAAATAAACAGCATTGCCTTTTTCTTTCGAGATAATATATACAAAAAGTAATCCTTAATTTCCATATGGATATCTATCCATAAGCAAGATTACAGTAAAATAACATTCTCACGCTTTCTTTAATTGCGAAAACACGTTTCCTGCTGTAGACCAGGGCAAATTAGTTTAAAGTAGCATCACCAAACAAGACAAGTGTTTGGCACTTACTTTGCAGAGTGCTGAATATAACATATTAGGGGAAAGGCCGTTTTTGAAACTGCAAAGATGTAGACTTTTCTTATTTAAGAAATTCTTTCTGCTTTCTCCTTGCTGTAGAAACAAAATAAGAAATTCCTGATATTTTCTTATTTAAGAAACATTTTTTTTTTTTTTTTCCTCTACAAAAATGTACTGTACAAGCTGACCCAAAGTGGCTACGCTACTTCCCCCATCACTTCTCTTTCTCTGATCTGGACAGGGAAATGTGTGATGTATACAGGTGCGTGAAGTATTGCAGCGCCGGTATTGCGTTCATGTGAAGTACAGCCGCAGTAAATATCACCGCGAATGTATTGTGTTCGCGGACTATGTCCAAGTGGCTGTTTTACACAAACTATCCAAGTGGCTGAAGTGCGTTTATCTGAAATATAGGCGCACGAACTGTCCAAGTGTCGGAATTGTTTTATGTGAAGCGCAGGCGCATGAAGTCCCCAAGCGGCTGTCTGGTGTTATGTCAGGCGCGCGAACTATCCAAGTGGCGGTATTGCTTTTTGTGAAGTGCAGGCCTACGAACTTTACAAGCTGCTGTCGTGTGCTTATGCGAAGAGCTGTTGCACGAACTACCCAAGTCGCTGCCTTGTTTTATGTGACGTACATGCGCGGGAACTATCTAAACAGATCTGTTGTGTTTATGTGGGGTGCAGGTGCCCCACTTATGAATATGATTGCATGCATTTGAAGACGTTTCTTAGAGTTCAGCAGAAAAATTACAAAATAATAATTTATAAAATAAAGCAAAATAATCTATGTTGCATTAAATTAATGATCCAATATGACAATTATCGTGTCGCAGTGGCATTTTATTGATTTATATTAGTGTATTACTTGATGTTGTCTGCGATGTTATTTTGTCCCTGCCTTCAGTCAATGAGATACGGAGCTACTAAACTCACAAACAAATCAGACTGATTGTAGGGAAGCCTTTGTATTACAGGTGAAACATCAATCATACAAATAAATAAGTTGATACCCCCGGCAATGAGATAAATATCAGGACCCATTAGCTTTAATATAGTAAGCCATTGGTTCTTTTGCTGAAAACACTCTAGGGTGCAGTTTACAGTCGTACTTGACAAATAATCAGCTATGAGCTAAACACAATGATCTTGCGTAAGCCGGACTGCGGCCTTGGATCGTAAGCATCTAAGATCAACTGGACAAAGCGGACGTACATGTCCGCCCGGGATTTATACTGAAAAGCCTGACATTAACTTACGATGTTCAACGACTGCCGATGTCTGACCAGGCTAAGTTATAAATATACTACGAAATCCTAGGCTCTCATAGTTATCTGAATGGTAAACGATAGAAATGCTTATGCTTTGCTTATGTTTGATGGAATTGTTCATGTTTAGTCTTTACATAATAGAATGTTTATGCTTATAGTTTATATAAGATAATTTTCTTATGCTTATAGTTTATATATGATAGAATTTTTAATGCTTATAGTTTATTTATGGTGGAATTGTTTATGCTATATGATAGAATTGTTTATGCGTTTATGGTTACAGTTTACATATAGTAGAATTGTTTATGCTTATAGTTTATATGATGTAATTTTGATGCTTTTAGGGTATATGCGATAAAATTATTTATACTTGTCTGTGTGTCGTAAACAGATGTGAAGCCAAGAAACCGCCATGGTGGATAAAAAGTATCGGCACGTCATGGCGCATATAAAGTTATGACTACAACTGTTTGGAAAACAACACAATTATGTAAAAAAACTGTTATAAATGTAGAGAATAGTTATAATTTCTCAGGTAAACCTGAAACTATTCAGGGGGGGCTTGTTGGCTCAAGTTGTTAATGCCTTGGCTTGCCACAAAAGGTTGTTAACGAGTGAGGTCGTGTGTTCGAATCCAGCTCTGTGGTTTTAAGTCATGATTGTTGATTGGTACCTATACTGGGTGTGCGTGGGTGGTTTCAAGGACTAAGGTTACGATGGTAACATCAACGCTATCATATATGGAAAATCCGTAAGCACGTTATTAAACACCAATCAAAAAAATAAAAACTCTTTGAGGGCAAGATTAAATGGCTTGCCCAAGCGTGTATGAATATTTCCGACACTGCTGTACAATTATTAGTCGTTTAGACCCTTTCTAGAAAACTGCTCGGAGGCATATATCATGTTACATACGCCTGCCATATCAGACTTCACCAAAGTGTGTATTTGGTAGGGAACACGACCTAGTGAATCTCCAGCGGAAGGGCACACTGCTCTACAGTCTTGTCCACGCGATGTTCGCCCGGAACATAAAGTTCGCCCGGATTCTGTACGACCTTGTCGTACACAGAGCACCCGTCAGATAAACAAGCCAACCGTAGTCAGCATTTATCCATTGTGTTCCCCCTGGGAATGAAAAGATGTCAAGTAATATAGTCATACCAATCTGAATGATAACTTCAAAATAAAACACACAATAAATAGATGTGTGCAGCTGCAAATCTGCTGATGATTGTTTCCATATTATGCCTACCACAAAGGCTGGTTTATGACCTGTATTACCTTTATTGACATATTCGTAGGAGAACTGATGTAAGTGCTTGTTTTATACAAAGACTATAGCTTTACGATTGTCTATCATGGCCTCTGAACGCTCTGGTTTGGTTGACAAATGTCATACGGTATAAACAGGGATATTATATTTTAGTGTGTAAATATTTCCATGAAAATGGAGACAATATAAATCAGTCTCAGTCTCTCCGCTATAGATCATGAGCTTGTGTTAAACACTAAGCTCGAGGGCACGGACATGAAATGATTGAAGGCTTTACTCTGAGAATCAAAGCGGGATTTTATTTCGTGATATCCGCATTGGAAGTCCTGTACGTCTCCGTCTGGGCTTAACAAGAAACGACCCAATGGCTGTATACTAATGGTATGAGAAATGTAAAGATGATGTGTGATAAAGGTAGCTTACAAGGCGAGGCTGTACAAAAATGATCCTATGGAGGATAGGCAGGCTGTGGAGGGATGGCAGGTAGTGATTAATACTTACTCAGAGCTATGGCAGGATAGCCAATGACCGACTGAAACTAGTAACTGCTCGAGCTAGCTCGAAGACACATACAATACTGAATGTCTCCTCCTCATGGTATGCTGAAACAGAAAGTTGACGAAATTAGGCCTGCAGATTAGCTGTGTAGACACAACGCCATGTCCTTGGCTAAATATTACAGAAATAAAGCGAGGGCCTGGTATTCATTCCAAAATGTCTGCTTTTGGTACGGTTATATTTTGTGCCCCCTTTCACGGTATACATATATTAAAGTATTTATTATATTAATATATAATAAATTGACCCCTTCATATTGTGATATGTCCTCATTTTGGATTGGACTGAGTCCCTAAAGTATCTGCAGTTTTCACTGTGTAACACTATAACAGCAGGTAAAGAAAAGAAAAGCTACAGCACTGTATCTAGTAGGAGTTGTGTTTTCGCTACTTCTCAGGGCTGCATAAACACACGCCACATGTGGTTTAGGTTACACGAGCACATTGATTTTCCTTAGTATTTGCGTAGTAAATACGTCAACTTCAAGCTTAAAAATTTGCAGACCCAAACATTCGCGCGGTACCATGCCATACCACAACATGCAAACTGGACTTTTAGAAAAAAAATATATATGTGTATATATATATATATAAATCAATGTAACATGACAACAATTTATTAGTCGTAGCTCCTGGAAGTGACTGGAAAAAATAGTATTTTGTCACCTTGGTAACCTCGGGGATAAGGGGCTATAGTAACCCTGGCAAAAAGCTTTCAGTTCTATCCAAGTCGACTAACTTCTGTTATGTATTTTAACCAGGTGTAAAATGATAGTGTAGAAAGGATCCCTGGCAAGTAGATGGGAAATCGTCCCCCTATGGCTTAGGCCGATTGCCAACCTACACACAGTGACATATCTACTGCGGAATGATGCAAGGGCTTCCCCGGTATGCTTTTGAAGTTGTTATATAACAGATTTTACCTTCAAGTTGACCAGCAATAAAAAATACTCGCTACTAACCAGGAGCGTCCACCCTGTCACACACAACAATTTGTCCATTATAATCTTTTCCAGTAAGATCTATAAGTTGGATTTAAAATAAGATTTGTCTCGGACTTTGTCGAATATTTATTATGGTGAACTAGTGGAGATAAGTAATTGCCTTTCTCCACATGTAACTATTCGATATGCTGACATCTAACGCGTTGCGCGTTTAAACGGACTAAAAACGTGGTCATCATTTATATATTTTTGACTGCATTGAGGTTTCATTGGAACATACATCATCCATGAATATTCATTATATTTGGAAACATATCTATTATGTAGCTTCGCAAAATTTAAAAAAGTAAGACCCGTCTCTTTCCTGATGTAATCATTTTCTGCGTAACTCATGTCACCGAAAAAATACACACCCTTATTGGGATCGATCCCCTGAACTTTTATTGCCAGATGGATTCTTAGCCGTGCGAGATATCACTGAACTTTGGTGAACAACGATCTAATAGCCATGAACTATTATGGTGATCATGCAGATCCAGTGGCCATAGAAAATATTTCAAATATTTCGGTTCATAAAAATATAATTGGGTGAACCAAGATGATACTTGGCAACAGATTAGAACTCTCCAGCTTGACATAAAAGATGCACAAATGATTTTGGTTCAGGTAATCATATTTTTAATACAATGGAAATTTCCTCGGCAAAACACTTTAAAACAGCGAAATCTGCTTCTGACCTTTTACCTTCTGATAAACCCCAAAGTATGAATTACACCACTCCAATTTTTCACAAATATGCAGCATAGCATTTGTATTTCACATTTAAGTAGGTTTTCTCTCTCTTTTGCATGAAAAAATGACACCTCACACAGTAAAACCACTGGAGGACGATTTGCCACCTACTTGCAAGAGGTCCTTTATAGTTAGACTGTCTGTGTTGCAGTATTATCCAGTCAGTGCATCAGCATTCTTGAATACAGAGACATATCTTGGATCGAATTGTGCATGTGTAACAGATAAAAGAATTGACAACACTGGGCCTAAGTTATATATGATAGATATTCAAAGTTTGAAAAAATCGTCACTTTTTATTTTGTCACGGAGGATAACCGCAGTTAGCGTAGTTCAAAGAAAACAAAAACGCCCACCTAGGGAAACCCGAACGGGCCGCTGTGCTCTCAGTTTTTACCATCCGAAAACCATTTCACTGTCGCGTCACCCGTTTCTAGTTCGACATTTTGCTTTGTAAAGGTAGTGTTAAGCCGGCTTATTTTCCCACTGATTACGAGACAACGCTGATATACTTTATGGTCATTTTCAATGAGAATGTTGTGCTGGACTACGTCTGAGGTTATTACCCAGGGTCTCAAACAGAAAGCCACAATTCTTGACCTTCCTTTGTGACAATAAGGGGGACACGACAAAGGAATGTCTCGCCTCTAATACCGAAGAGCGTATTGTATGGATGTGACGCGACATCATGTTTCCGATTTCTCCAAAAATGGAAAATCCCTCATAAGAATTCCAGTTCAAAAGGTGATTTATGAGGTTACCAAGGACGTTGTGAAAAATGTCTACACCCATTTAAGTGTGTGTGGACCCCTCCTCTGAAATAATTTTGGTTATACTTTTTGCTGTCTTTTCTTGTAAGAGTAAAGTAGCCAGCACATAATGGCCCAGTCAGACTTGCACTTACGACTAGCTAAAACAACCTGTAACGGAAATATCGCTGACAATCGTTGGATTAATCCTGCGATAAGTCGTGTGTTACTGTGGACGAATCTGACGATATCGTCAGCGATGACAATCGAGGTAGTCGCAGTGGTCACAGGTGATTTTTTGAACGCGAAAAAAAAAACAAACAAAAAAACAAAACAGATCCGATAGTGCCATCAAAGCTTATCGGGGGTTATCGTACATTAATTCTCTAACATCCATCGGCCTTGTCGCAGGAGCGCTGCACTAGAATCGCAAGTCATCATCATGAATCGGATGCATATTTTTGTCCTGATTCTCTATGGTTTCATGAGGCCCCGTCACCATAAGAGTAACTGCAAAGCTCGAAGGATCATCTCGGGTGAGATTGCCATTAATTTATTCGGTTTCAATCGGGATAAATCGGTTGCCATTTAACTGGCTGAAAAGATGGAAGTGAATCGCAGTGATTCGCAGAGGTATAGTATGTAGTCGTAGATCTAACCAGTACGAATGAACCTTAAGGCCTTTATAACAAGATCATATATATAGTCATAAACCAGGCATTGTTTATCTGATGGAGAAAGTTACCTGTTTGACAATGTCCGTGGTCAGTTACATTGATTTTCACGGGATGCTCTGCAATCTTCCTCCTTTCCAGATAAACGATATATGAACGTATCTGCAAGCTGTTACTAAAAGCCGTCCAAACGCTACACTGGGCGTAACTCAATCGATTGCACGAAAACAAAAACGTCTGCAAGCCATTGTGCAAAGCAACAAGGCGTGGAAAGAGGGGCGAATACCTGTTTTAGCCGAGGTGTTTGTGTCCTACATTGATGACAAAGAACTTTAACCATATCCATTGAAGTTTAGCAAACAACAGTATAAAAAAACAACGCAAATGCCTGTCATTCAAATGAGATAAATGGGGAAGCCTGAAACTTCATTATAATCATTTTACTCGGAAGCGTTGAGTAATTTATCTCCATCAATTAAGCTTTGATCAATATCCAGAACTCTAATACTGGTCCTATTTGAAACGGAGAACCCCCGCAGATAAACCCACACGGGCAATCTTCTCTCTGAATCAGAAATTGACTAGGCCACATTTTACAAGATCACCAATGCAATTGGCACTTTATGACAGCACTAGCCATTCGTTCGCCGGGTGGACCACATCGTGAGTTCCAAATGAACCCATATATATCTCCACCGGGTGAAAACACACAGAAAAAAAGGTAGTACAATGCAACAGTTGATTCTTTCGTATCGATGGTGTAAGAATGAAGGCCGTAACGACGTATGGACAAGCTGTAATCTTGCTCTGCGCAGGCTGGTTAGAATTGCTTGTTTTAAAAGCGGGACAATTCCGATCTACTTAACAATGATGCTCTTACAATGACTGTGGCAGGTTTCGCTGGGACCGGGACTGACTGAGAGCGCTCTTCAGTATCCCGAGACTAGGGAGCATGCAGTGTCAGGATTTATCCCAGACTATTACCTGCGGATTTCCCGATTCTTCGCGTCCCAAAGATGCTCTAGATTACACCGAGCATATCAACAATGGCCACACACCTCCACTCCACATTCGCCTCGCATTTGACAACGATTTATCCTTCTCAAAACCTTTCCTTCGCGATTTATCGATCTCTGCATTTCCACATTCCATTTACTCTGAATGAAAAGCAATTTGAAGCGTGAAGAAAACCTTTACCAAAAGCTGGACAGAGCAGCCCCTCCCCCCTCCCCTCCCCTCACAACACACACACACACACACGACCACCACCCATTTACTCCACCTGCTTCCAGACATATTTTGAAAACTTTCAGACTTGCTTTTGTTAGGCTTTTTTCATTTTTTTTATGAAATTCACACTCTGTGCAGTGTCTTGGCCTACTACTACAAGTGCTCACCACATGCGCTGTTACCATAGCCTTGATGATAATTGGTCCACAGCGCTCATGCGGCTGCATAGAGCGTTTCACATGAAATTCTTTGGATGCATTTATTTATTTTATTTATTGATTGATTTCATTGTTGTTGAACGCCGTATTCGAGCTGCTGGAATTTTTCACCTTTCTAGACATAAAAAACGGAGTACCCACTAAAAACCACCTACATTGGGCATGTTACTGATAAATGTTCCACAAGTTAATAAAAATATACCTTACTGGTGGAAGACAAGTGAGAAGGGCATCGTAGCTCTTATTTCTTCTCATAATCTTACCATGCCGCCATCGAGCCACATGTTGGGAAATGGGGTTACCGGCACTGACCACTGATTACTGGGCGCGACGCTTTGTATCAAAGCCGTGCCAACAAATGTTGGGATTCACAACCTGGACACGTGGTGTCCCTTACTTTCTATTTATATTTACGACCTTGGGTTTGCATGCAGATAACTGAAACCTAATATCATGTACATGCAATGATTAACGCCACCGTAACCCGCAGCTGTGTGTTTGCAATATATTGCGATGGCGAATTGTAAACACACTTCTCTTACACCCAATCTTTTAATTGGGTGTAAGGGTACCACTATTGGAGAGAAAAAAATGATATACAAATAGCTTGTTCAACTCTCAGACAGCGATAGACCTTACACAAGATCAAAGAAAGAGATCGGAAGACGCTAGATTTCAATAGGTATAATTGAAAAAAAAAATACAAATAGTACAATTGACAACAATATAGAAAACAATACAGAAAATTACAAAAATACACAGTTTCTTACTGGTGACAGCGTGCAATTCAGGACAGAATATTCCTGATTCCAAAGGCAAGTCAATCCATGTTAATATAGAATCCACGGGAATTCTCAGATCGAAGGATGACAGTCCTAAGGTGACGAACTGCAGTGGACACGGTACGCCGATGATATCCAATTGCCTGTGAAGGTGTAACTTTCCTGTGCGGACGGGTTGACAATAGCGTCCGTGGTGCCGAGCTGGCGTTGCATGTTTCACTCCTCGTAAATATACACGGAGTCACTTTCAGGGTAAACTGGGGTGAAATGCACGTAACCGCACATACAGAATGTGAGCGAAACAAGCTCCAAAATAATATCTCAAACAAAATAGCAAGTGGCGAAACCAAAGCTCACAAAATGCTACGTAAAAAAAACTGGGATATACAATGACGATGTCGATTTGGCATGAAACCGATATGTCCAAATCCCACAAAATCCTTCTAAGTTAAATATGACTGCTCTTAAACAATGAACATGACTATGAGACTGCGAGCTTTACTACTTCGTCGCTCGTATTTTTAGACTGATCGACATCAAGAAGATTCTGGATGGTTTGTTGGAAAACATGCTTACAATATGGGTACATCTTTCCAGTATTTACGCTTTATGTACAATGACACGAAACTGATAAAACACAGAAGCCTCGAGAATACGCAACTGAATTCCAGGGCAGCCTATCACGTACACAGAAGGAAAATGTAGGTCAGACACACCGCGCGTTAGCGCAAAAACAAATAAAAAAAAGATAATACAATATCTTAAAGACGGGGTTCGAAGCAAATGGTATTTACATTTCTAACATGGAGTTAGCTATTATCGACTTGACATATGCCTTTTTATGATTTACGAGTGGTATTGGAATTTCAGACTTAACGCTTGAGTTCAAAGCATTCCCTCGCAATCTTTTGAACAAAACAGTTACGTTTGTCTTTGTCTGTCAAACTACCAAATCCAGCTTCGACCAGAAACATAGGAGATCTGACCGCTAAAGAATTCCAAAGTTCTGTTGTAAACAAGTTTTCATGTCCAGGATGTTATTTCGGAATACAAAGGCAAAACTGACAGATGTCTCCTCTCTTGAATCAAGACACACAGCAGTGACCTCAGGCACAGTGAAGTATTTAATCATATATCTCATGCATAGACCAATCTTATGGCTGGTCATGTAAGACTCGGGAACAATTAAACAGAGTCGGATTGTAGTCAAAGTCTTCTTTATTCGTAGTACTATAGGCCTGAGGAGGAGACAAACAAAATGCATCTCAGTGTGAGCCGGTATCATACGGGAAGATGGCGACATGCATGACAACAAGCAGGAGGCCATTTGAAGCCACTCATCCACATATAGCAACACACAGAATGCACAAAGTTCGTCAGGCCCCGGTGACAATTCCTCATCATCAAAGTAAAATTTAACACTTGTGGTGAATAACTGACACAGTTAGAAAAACCTTAACATTATGACCTAAATACGCAAATTAGAGTGCTACACTAATGAAGGCTTAAACAATGAGGGTCCCTAGGGGGTCCCACGGTCAGCCATGCTATTCAAAGAAGTTTTGAGGATACGCAGACACAGGGATGTTTTAAAACATGGTTTAAATGCCTCAGAAGAACTAGTCCTTTTCCGAAAGTCAGTACCTCTGACCCTTTGTAGGTCGATCTTGCTGTGAAGTCTGTACATGCATGTGAATGTGTTCAATGATACGCTGTCTATATGTGCCCCCGCCCCCGACCTCTCTTACGACAGCCATTTACAGTATTCCCTAACTACAAGCGTGTTTTGATTTTGTTTCGTTTGTCCTTTATTAATCAGTAGGCTATCTAACTTGTAGTTTATGATTCTCTGTTATGTCTGTTACTCCTGTTTATATGTCTTATACAATATACGATAAAATCATCCTTTTAGATGTTTAATAATTGCTGTTACAACTCATATCCTTGTACAGTATATAATGTACATAAAATTCAAACTTTGCTGTCATGTCCGTTGCGAAAACACACCTTCCATTTCGACACAGCCATTGTTTGAGGCAGTGACACCATTAGCCAAATAAAAACGCATTTTACACAAGGCCCTTAAAACGTCGGTGACGTATAGGACGCACCACAGCCATTTTTCTCAGTGCGAACAAATGTTAATACCACCATGGATTTTTAGTGATTTCTAACGAATAACAAATTAATATTCAGAAGTAGACATTTGACATTAAACTTATTTCATTTCACTAATAGTAATTTTTTAAGTTTTTCACTTTTTGTCTGTCTTTAACATTCTATACCATCAGTAAAATGTTTAACCCAGGAAGCACAGCCCACCGTCTCGCCAAAAACAGCGAAGAATGCAAATTTCTCTTGCTGGCAATAACCTAGACAACGTCCAATGTGACACTTCGACTGAAATAAAGGCTGAAGAGGTACTTGTCAAACATATCCTGTGTCTGCAGCAAATTAAAAACACAACATATCAAGTTTAATGCCAAAATTCACACATACACACAAAAAAAGAAAAAATATTACGTTGCCTCTTTGGACGTATCCAGTGTATTAAGATGAGAGAAAGAGGAGAAAGAGGAAGGTAGTACTTCATAAAATCTTACCTTTTTAGTGATCGCCTGTGGCCCCCTATTGTGCTTAAAATGGTACGACGCATCAGGAAAACGCTGGACTGGTACATCATAACAACGCTGAGAGGGCTATAGCTCCATTATTTTACCAACAAAAGCAAGTAAAAAATATCTATATGTTAACATTTTCCCCCAAATATCTGATGTGTTTGTGAGGAAAAAAGAAGTTTGATATCTTTGAGAAAATGCCATATATATATGCCAGAAAAACGGCTGAATCGACTGTTTGAGAACTCGACCAGCGGCCTCGTCGACAAACAGTCGACCAGTCCGTTGTTTTTGTTTTTGTTTGTTTGCATGTATCTAAAGCATTTTCGCAAAACAGCGATGTGAGGAGCTTGAAGACAGTAGTGGTTCTCTCGGTACTTCATACTCATTGACTATAGACCTGAATATGGTTGTTTTTGCAAAATCATCTATCCACACAAATTATTTATTGTTTTCTGCAAAACAGGAATCATGTGAAAATTTTGTACTTGGAGAACGAAAATAGAACAGTTTTTATGGTTTGTAACAGTAATTTTCATTACTTGTTGCCTCTTCTTTTAAATGAAAATTTCACGGTTCTCACATCTTTACTTTCACATGTAGAATGACGCGAGCGACGTTTTATTGGGCGTGTTTCCAGTGAACGTGTCAAGAGTAGGAAACTACCAAAGTTTAAAGTTAAATTGCTGCGGTTCTTTTCTACCTTCCGTTTTATAAGTGACGCCATGATGTATTTTATTCATATAAAATGAAACTTACAAAAGAGCGACAAAATTACATGTTGTCGATTTGTCGCTCAAATTGACGGCGTGACAGAAAGATGACCACAATGGGCTTCTATGTTTAAAGGTTCTTGTATTAGACGAATCGGCACTGGACCCGTCTCACGCGATTAACGCTGTTTGGGCGAGGCATCAGTGGGTGCTGTCACAAACTAACACAAAATAACGCTAAAAAGACGTGATTCCCTGTAGTCGCTATACCTTAGAATGTTGTTGTTGTTGTAGCGATTACCAATTGTTTGAACAGTGGTAAAATATTTTGGCCCAATTACATTCCATGCTTGCTAGAGACAGAAAATGAATCAACATTTTAACAGGCAATGGAATAGGTAGTATTTACCACAATGTATGTGTAGAACAGAATCTATATGCACAAAGTGGGGGTTCTCCGTGGCTCGGTCAGTTAGCGCGCTATCGCAGCACAATGAACCGAAGCCTCCCACCAATGCGGTCGCTGTGAGTTCAAGTCCAACCCATGCTGGCCTCCTCTCCGGCCGTAAGGGGGAAGGTCTGCCAGCAACCTGCGGATGGTAGTGGGTTTCGCTTGGACTCTGCCCGGTTTCCTCCCACCATAATGCTGGCCGCAGTCGTATAAGTGAAATATTCTTGAGTACGGCGTAAAACACCAATCAAATAAATAAATAAAGAAATAAATATGCACCAAGTGTTTGGACAACTTCTAAAGCATTAATCTGTTCAATATTGCGGAGGTTTACTCAACGCATTCCACTAAAAAACCTGAACCGCCGTTGTAACATGGCAAATCTTGAGTGTGTCGAAGAGCATTGATGAGAGATAAATAGAGGTGGTAGACCCCTTTGCGTGTCTGCCATTTAGCGACATATACCTAGGTACAGCATCTTTACAGTAACACTGCCCTGAGTGAGATAGTAGACATGTAACATAACCATTATCTGATTTAATGGTTTTTACGTGTTTCACCATCAGCTATGAGTGGGTGCGTCACTGAATGACATTGTCGTACATATTTGCCTTCTACTCTCGCTCGTCGATTGATACAATCCTACAATCACTGCTTGATCCACTCTCCCGAGTCGCCCTCCCTGATCGGAATTCATAATGGTAGTTACATGGCGCTGCATGGAAATGTCAAAAAACCCCAGTCATCTTTGCTCTGTAACAGCACATTGCGTGTCCCATGGACAACAAGGTCTGGCAGTCGGTTTAAAAGGATGTCTCGTTACCAGCACATCAACATCACATGTCGTTCAACTTGAGCAAACATGGTTTTGCTTATATGCAGTGCGTAAACTGGACCGTTACTGTTATCGCAGTATACGCATGAGGGCGGACTGATATGGTGTGTCACCTTATCACGAGCTTACCTGGTGAAAACCTCATTATAAGGCAGACTTATCTTTCGTGTCATACTTTTATGGATGAGCACCCCTATCCTTAATAAATCAATTAACTTGATTTGGTCAACAACGGCAAGGCGTACTTTTGGCACCGTTGTCTACCAGCGATGACAAAGCTCGAAACGTACGTGGGAAGGCCTGCCAGCAACCCGCGGATGGACGTGTATTTTCTCTGGGCTCCGCCCTGTTTCCACCCACCATAATGCTGACCGCCGTCGTATAAATGAAATATTACTGAGCACGGCGCAGAGCACCAATCAAATAAATAAATAATAACCAAATAAATAACAAAGCTCGAAAGTCAGAAAAGCATACCAATGTACCACTGTCAACGTTATGTCACAACAACTTCATGGAGGATTGCATGTTACCAGGGTCAGCGTAACAAAGACAGAACAGGGAGGATCCGATCCCGGATTAAGATATACAGATACATTATAACAACAGTGTTCTCTGTAGATCACAAGGCAATATCAATATTTAAGCTTTCCAAGAAATATGCGGATTTCTGTAAAAAAGGAAAGCTAATTTTGCTTTAAATTGTTTGAACTTGTACAAAAGTAACTACTGAAGACAAAAGGCAGCCATAAACTCGTTATATAGAGATTAGGTGATAACATCCATCGACGTCTGTTCAAGACCAGTGACTGTGCAACGCCTTGTTTCATCGTCAGATAACACTGACTATGCGGCCAGTATTCCACGTTTTTGTCTCTGGTCGCTAGAGCCATGTGGCTTCGTATAAAAGATGGACACTTGGGTATATTCATTGGCCTTATCTCAAGCTAAAATCAAACTATTTTGGTTTTCACCTCAAAGATTCTTGAGCAAGGCTTTACGTTGAATATAGCACCACATGAAGTCTTTCTTGTAGAATTCACCAAAAACATAAAGACAGTTCGTTCGTACCGAGCGATTGGAATTGGTTTGTACAAACACTAATGGGTGTGTCAGTACTTGGCTTTATCACTTGTCCAGATGAAAAGTCACGTGCTGTGATGAAGTCTAATTTATCCATCCTACAGACAGTAACAGAGATTAAAGGAAGGGAAATCTTCAAATCACTGTATTTCTTACACCAGGATACTGATGTTCCGCCTCAGATTAGCCTACATTTGGTCATGTACTCAGAGCATCCAGCGGACAAATCAGACCAGATTGGACTAGTGTGATCTGTAACAATCTTCCAGAGAATTCCAGAGGACAGTAGAACTGTGCTGCTACGGACGAATACCATCTTCAGGAATTGTGTTCAGTGAAGACATTTCTTTGAGAGCAACCACTGAGAGATTGAATACACAGAAATCTAGCTAACGGCATGTGGACAATGGCAGACTGTTTGTGTGGACAGAGAGTGTATGTTCCGGTAACTTAGAACATAAAATTATGCGTAGTCAGCGTTGTATTTCACATGTTAGATTGTTAGTAACATCTTATTTGCTTTCACTTATATATCACGTAATATTACTTTACGCATCAGGTGGAAAAATAAAGGGTTACAAAACTGATGATTTTTTTTCTACATTCCTCCTATATAACCTGTATATTCTCATTTTACATATTATATAGTATTATCTCTTGCTACGTTGCAATGTAGTCTTATTTCAGATAGCAGAAGTCCATTACTATACGTTCCCACCATGAAACCTGCAGCCGTATTTCACACACTAGTTGATGTAATCTCTTTCAATATTTCAAGAATAATACTTTATTCTTCTTTCGCTTATCGGATACCAGTATCTCCTCCCACGTTCCTAGTTTATGGTTCCTGGCATTATCTCATTCTACCTTTCTCATTATACTCTAATTAATTACCCTAATTCTTCTAATTATTTTGACATACATAAGTACAGCTGAGAGCAAAATATTATATTTCTTTCCCAGGTTTTTTTTTTTTTTTTTTTTTTACCTTGGTAAGTCGACGGACTAACCCAGGGAGAAAAAAGGTACTGTGTATTTCTGTTACATTTACACGTACATCAGCTAAAAACGGCAGAGCAGGTGTCTCAAAAATTGAAAGAATTAGGCTATTTACAGAACTCTGTAGTCTTGTATCAAAATAAAGACTTTCTCCACTGTTGGAGGATCCGGGAACTGCCTATACCCCGGTGTAAGCTGTTTGCACGTGACATTTCTACATAGCTTATAGAGTTCATAGTTACGCCTAAAACCACATGGTTTGGTCCAGGGTTTGGGACACATATTCAGTGGACCGACTGCTACTTGTTAATGTTGCCTCACGTCTTTACACAGTGTGTTTACGTGCATGTAAGAGCTTCTCTCTCTCACAGACTACCCCGTAATTCACATATTGAGGACACTATAAACTCTGATTCGGCGCCTCCGTGGCCGAGGGGGGTTGGCAGGACGGCGCGGCGTGATGACCCAGATGCCTCTCATCAACGCGGTCGCTGTGAGTTCAAGTCCAGCTCATGCAGGCTTCCTCTCTGGCCGTACGTGGGAAGGTCTTTGAGCAACCTGCGCATGATCGTGGGTTTTCCCCGGGCTCGGCCCTGTTTCCTCCCATCATAATGCTGGCCGCCGTCGTATAGGTGAAATATTCTTGAGTACGGTGTAAAACATCAATCAAGTAAATATACAAATAAACTTTGATAGCCCGCACCGAAAAGAACGAGTGGTTTGCCTCCTGAAAGATATCCTTAAATTGATAAATAATCATTGCTAATTGGCTGGTGCGCGGATTGGCAAGCCCAGGCAAAGTTCAGTCACCATGTAGATTCATCTGGTGAACACCCAACTGAGATCAAGATAACACTCTAACCAATCAGCCTCGATTCCATACCCCCTCTTACTTAGCTTTAGTTCCTGAACATATGGCACTTACATCCTTCTGAAATACGCTAGTCTCTGGCCGGCTGTTTGCTATTATTAGCTATTGTGCCGAAGCAAAACATGTCCGAATGTCTCCAAAACCCTTCCCTGGAAAAAAATCTGGGAGGCATAAGCTCGATTTTTTTCCGGGCGAGCAGATTTACAAACAGTTATAGTGTACTATACACAAGTTGCGCAGTTGCAATCAAACCGCAACTGTGGTACCTATCTTTGTAATCGATCTGGATGTTATTCACGGATAAGATACGTATTAGAAATTTGAACTGGATGTTAGGCGTAGAATATCGACTGTCTTTCCTGCATCACTGAGAACTGAAGACTGCTTCTGTTTGACTTTTAAAACAGCTTTCTTTACTATGTACATGTCTTGACTTTTCTTTTGGAAGTTTTGGAAATGTGTCTTGCGAGTATCAACTTGAAATGCCTGTTTATGGTTTACGAGTCTATGGAGTAAGCGGACTTGACACTTAGATTTTGTTGACGTAGACTGACCAACATCCGCATGAATCCCCTGGAAAAGCCATCTGAAAAATTGTGAAATTACATTTGTTTGACCTTATTGTTGCAGGTTCCTGGAAATAGGCATTTGATGTTATTTCAAAGAAACTCTTGGTTGTCGACGAAGCTGAACTAGAGTCCCGACAATTGTAAACTCTTTATACTTCACTGAGATGACAAAGCCCAAAAGCCAATGGCGTAAAACTCACTAATCCATCTGCTTTTTGAACTATAATTAAAGCTAACATCTGGAAAATATGACAATGTTCCTTGATGATAAACTGCCAGCCAAGCGCGAGTCACTCGTCACCGATGTTTACATTCACCCGGAGTGCAGTCAAGGCCACACATAACCACGTAACGATCGCCAATCGATATTTTCATTCCTCTGTCAAGAAACACACAGGAGGTGAAGCGCCGTACAGTGCTGATGACCTTCATGTAACGCTGCGATGAGGCTCTGCTAAGATTACAGTAAAGTCCAAGTGAGGTCCCGGTGAAGTCTTGCCGAGGTCGTCGTGAGAACGTTCTGGTGAGTTACAGGAAAGGGTGTAGTGACATCAATCCAAAGACCACATGGCTATGGTGACGTTCAGGTAAGGCGGTTCCGGGGAGGTGGTTCTGGTGACGTACAGGTGAGCGTCTAGTGTCGTCGAGGTGAAGATCATGTGGCTATGGTAAAGTACTTGTGAGGTGCTTCAGGTGAGGTACAGGTAAAGGACTTGTGACGTTAAGGTGAACATTATATGACTATGGTTAAGTTCATTTGAGTCTCTGGTGGGGTACAGGTGAGGTTCTAGTGATGTTGGGGTGAAGATCATGAGGATATGGTAAAGTTCTGGTGAGGCGGTTCTGATGAGGTACAGGTAACGGACTTGCGACGTCAAGGTGAAGACCATGTGGCTGTGGTAAAGTTCAGGTGAGGCTCCGGTGAGGTTTTGGTAACGATCAGTTGAGGCTCTGGTAAGGTGAGTTGAGGCAGGTAAGGTTTCAGTGACCTTCGGATGAGACTCCCGTAAAAAGTTGTTGACAGATAGGTTTTCGGACATTGGACCGACCAGCCCGTACTGTTGCTTGTCACTGCCAACTGATGAAGGGGGTATATCGTGTGTTCTCAATAAGGGCCTCACATCCCATCTTTTGCGAGACAGCATTGGCTTTGTGGATGACACAGTTATTGCAATTCACTGGGTATGATAAGGCGCTGAAAATGAACATGGCTCTCACTGTTCGCTGACACAAATCAATTAGCTTGTCTCTGACGACTGTCAATCATCAGTTAACCGCAAACTGAGTCATCGGTATTCGAGTTATCCGAACAAAAGGCTACATAGCTTATCGACTACTGTTTGTTTTCCAACGTTTAATTTTTTCATTGACTTTTTGCTTTTCTTTTAACATCTCACAATCTGATGCAAGGTCTGTCGTCCCATTTTCTAAGGATCTATTCAAACTTTAGTTTTCTAATTCACGTCTCTTTAAAATATAATTGAAAAAAAGAAATGTGCGATGAACCAATATTACAGAATGTGTATACAATACAACACATGTGTATCATTGTTATAGTTCAATAATTCTTTGTGGCAGGTCGAGCCCATACCGCCAAAGATCTACCTATAGATGAAACATGTAGTTCATACGAGATCGACGGGTATTCTCATCAACTGTTTAGCTTTTCAAATGTTTTATCATATGATATTATTACAGTATTGCGTATGACAAGACAGTCTCAAATCCACAATCCCCTGGTCCAAACCATGATTCTCTAATATCTACAACAACTCAGCATACAATTACTACGACATCTATTTATTACACGTAAAGGTGAAAGATAGGTCGTGCAAATCAAGAGACAAAAGTTATTGTTTTAACTATGAAGGAAGTGGAGCCCCCAAAAGATATTTTGCATGAACACGAAACTCACTGAAATACAAGTCCTCTACAAGTTTTGTCCTGGGGCTCCTCTTCCTTCATGCCTAAACCAAACCTAGAATAGGTCCAAAACTGCACGAAATGGACCAGGTTGAACAATGGGGCATTTCCGGTTGACTGTAACACTTTCGCTGATTCAGAAGTTATACTTGTTTTTGGCAAAATCGTATACACTCATATCTAATATATGTCAAAAAGTAATGTAGGAAATTTGTTATCAAATAAAAATTCATCGTACCCATGTGGGACAAATTTCTCGCCTTGTACCCCCTCCTTTCCACTGGTTGTCGCCAGTTGAAATCTGTATGAGGAGTTATGTCCACGGATCTAAAGATTCAAATGGCATCAACTCAGAAAATAATTCATGAAATACTAATTAAAAAGCACATGCACAACTTTATATACCATCCCCAATGTAACAGCAAAGTATCGAGAAAATGTATTGAAACTACAAGACGTGATTCCTACATTCCATCTCTAAACGGCACAAGCTTGGAAAATAATTCCTGGAACGCTACGAAACGCTATGTCTGTATATTATCGTTCACATTAAGAGCAATTAAGCTACAGGTATATGAGTTACATTTACAAGCTATCGTTTTCCATACTACAGGCCTTTGTGGCCAAGTGCTTAGCATGCTAGAGCAGGGCAATGATCCAGAAGCCTTTCACCACTGCGGTCGCTGAGGGTTCAAACCTATGTCACCCCGGCCTCGTCTCCGGTCGTACTCAGGAAGATCTGCAAACAACCTGTGAATCTGCCAAAATTTTATCAGCTCTTCATTATTTTGTACATGGCCTGAACTTTTGAAATGTTTCACACAAATTAATTTACCAGTCAACATTTCGAGTTATCGTTTGCAGGAACAAGGAAACGAGCAAGATTTTCTTGAAGACGGCTTATAGGCACCAATGGCATTAATGGAAACTGTTTGACTTGAATCAGTTTTCGAGATACAGAGTTCAAACACATAAAGTTAATAAATAACCTCACTTGATAAAGGCGATGACATCATGCCTAATAGTTCTCTGTTATTCTGGTCAGATCATTTGAGGAGCAGGATACGTTTTGTTGCTGTAACAGGCATATTCGTTTAGTACTCTTCAAAATAAAGGACGTTCCATGTCAGTAGGAAAAAATCACTTTCCAAACCAAACCACCGAGCAAACAAACTGAGGTGTGACAGGCCAGATTCGTGGAAGGCAAGTGACCTTCATGTAAGGCTACATGAGAAACCACCATGGACTATGGTCCACGGTTCCAAGAACATTGACAGCAGAAGAATCTAGAATATTCCTTCTCTGAGAATGTGACAGAATCCATGTGTCGTGAGTTTCTAGTGATTGAAAGGTAGAATCTAAGGACCTTAATCACTCGCCATAACCACTTCCCTCTTGACCTTAGAGATAGCATGTTATGCCCTACTTAAGTGAGCATGTTTGTTATTCACCTCGTAAAATGTGGGCCTATAGTTTTCTCCACCTGTTAACTCATGATTTGATCACTTTCTTGTAAGTCAGATTGCTTAGGCATGGCACAAGAAAAAAATAAAAAAATAAATAAATAGGGCATATCTATGTCTTGGTTTGTAACATTTTCCAAACAAAACAGACCATCATCGGAAAAGGGTTATTCAGGGTTCCAAGAAACAAATTATTTATTAATTTTTATTTTATTGGTGTTTTACGCCGTAATCGAGAATATTTCACTTATACGACAGAGGCTAGCATTATGATGGGAGGAAACCAGGTACAGCCTGGGGGAAAAAGAAACAAATTAAGTCCAAATCTCATGTAACAAATGCTACAATACATCAGTTTTATTTTGAGGTATTCAGTATGTGGAAGGTGAGGTTGAGATGCGAATACAACTATTTTTCAAACTGACAAATAATGTAAGGATCTCATTGGTGGCCAGAGTCACATGGTCTGGCATCATGACCGCTGCTTGTTTCCAATGGCAACCAGGATCACTGGTATTAACATGAAGAGAGCCCCAGAGGTGAATGTCATACCAGAAGATGATGGCGGTAAGTGTGCCAGGCTGCGTCACAGGAACATGCACTTCTCTCCTCATCTCAAGAAATGGAGGTAAATCATCCAGTTTATCTGCTGCAAACAAATCTTCCGGTGAAGTTGCAGGTTTATTGAACTGTAAATCCAGTAGTTTTAGTGGATTGGAGAGTCTCTTGTGAGGAAGTGTTGACAAATCTATATCTATGTGTGTTGACATCTGTAACAAAAGTCAGACAAATCATATCTACTAGTTACTTGCATAAGCCATAAAAGTTTACAAAACATGTAAGATGTTATGTTACAATAATGTTACAAGCATAATTAATGTACATTGTTTCTAATGGATATGTATCATCTTTGCACAACTTAAGACAGTGCATGGCGCAACTGAGATTATTGCAATAAATAATTCTTCCAATATTGAGGCGGGGGCCTCCGTGGCTCAGTTGGTTAGCGTGCTGGCGCAGCGCAGTGGCCCAGAAAGCTTCCCAGCAACGCGGTCACTGTGAGTTCAAGTCCAGATCATGCTGGCTTCCTCTTTGGCCGTACGTGGGAAGGTCTGCCAGCAATCTGCCGATGGTCGTTGGTTTCCGCTGGGCTCTGCCCAGTTTCCTTCCATCATAATGCTGGCTGCCGTCGTATAAGTGAAATATTCTTGAGTATGGTGTAAAACACTAATCAAATAAATAAATAAATAAATAAATAAATATTGAGGGCCTCTCAAAAACTAGCCTGCTTTTACTGAATACATGGCTTTCCAGATTCCAAAAAATCAATTGGTATTGGTCAGTCTTATTGTTTTTTGACATGCTACCAGACTTGTCAATATGAACTCTATAGTTCAATGTGACTCACACCCTACTACAGGTAATGTTCAAATAACTTTAGTTAAAGAGTACATGAAACATACCCTTCTAATTTTTTAAAAGGATTAGGATTTATCCAAACATATAAAAGGACAACAGAAATTTCACAATATCTTTCCACATTGACCACATTGTCACCTTAATTTTCATTTTATAACTACTTTTCATATCTTTAGAACAATATGATGAAAACATATTAAAACTAAATAGAGGTATACAGAACCTCCTTCAATGGATGCTTCTTTTCTCTGGAAATTTGAACCCCATCAAAATGCCACTACTGTTACAGACTTTGTCAAATTTTAACATAACTTGGTGCAAGTGTAGATTATAACAAAATGCCTTATTCGTCGTGCTTAATTTCATTTGCTCAAAGGCTCTCATACACACCTGGAACTCGTTCATGGTGTCTGCTATGTGGTAACCCAGGGTCCAACTGTCCCCAACAACCTCACTGGCTTTCTGAAGAGCTAGAGACTCAATTAATAACCCATAGACAGAGACACCTGTGGGCAAAACGACGCCATCAGACCCAAGGCAAGTAACTCTGAAATGGATTTACAAACAGACATAACACCATACACTGATTTTTTTCTTACTAAAATTCATTTACTTCAGGTACTTGCGTCTGAAATTAACATGCAATTTTACAGGCAAATAAAGGTAATAACACTCATGTTAATATGTCAGTCAATTAAACAAATTAAACCAATACAATTTTTTATCACAATTCCATAATGCTCATGATGGGACACCATCCACATTCTCAGAAAATGCCAATCATTCATACAAACAAACACAACATCATACAAGGCATGTTTTCATCACTTCCGCTGAAAACACAAGGATGAAAATCATGCTTCCACATGCTGAAACCTGACACCCTATTCACTTCTGACAGCAAGTCAGCGGTCATTCTCAGCTGTTGACTGACACAGCCAACCCCTGACTTTCGATGTGTGATGTATTGATGACAATCAAATGTATTCAGGAGAACAAACAGATACCATCTGCTGGATACATGAACACTGCAACGCTTCGCTGTCACTAACAATAACTGACATCACATAATAATACCGCACCTCTTACGTTATATGAGGTGGACATTCAACCAACTGCACATGCCTATATTTCCAGCCATGCCACATGAATCCACCAACCTGAACTAGAACTATGTGGGTGGCCTGTTGTGTCTGAGACACCCCTCCCGAGGAATACCACCGGTTCTTAATAAACTTCTTCTTCCAAACTTGAAAACTGTTCAGCGTAACCCAAGATATGTTTTTTACCTTTTCTAGGTCATTCCTTTGTCTTTCCTCATGAAGACATTAAAGTGCAATTAATTGACTGATATTCATTGCACAATTTGCCAATCAGATACCATGTAGTTCTTGTAGTTTGGAACCATGACCTATGCTCCTTCCCTTCATTAACCACCTGTCTCAACATCAAGGCAGTTAAATCTGTGCCATTTCAATTCCTGTCCACTTGGGGTTTTCCAATCCCGGCAGCTTTTAAGAAGAATCATTCGATTGGTCACTGCATGGGGTCTGTAGAAAAGTGGACAGGATCTAACTTCCTTGCTTGGAAATCCATCTGCATTATTGAAGTTTCCATCGCAAGTTCAGCTTGTATTGCAGTTGAGAAGAGTGAAGGAACATAATGTAGACTTAATCCAATGCTATGTAGACAGTGCAATCAAACAACTGCTATTTTTACAATATCTTCCGTCATGCAAGTGCATGGCCAGTGTGTATTTTGAAAGGCATTCATACACAGAGCTCATAATCTATAATCAATAAGTTTCCTTCCCTCCTAATGCTGGCTGTCATCATCTAAGTGAGATACTCTTGAGTATGGCATAAAACACCAATCAAATAAATAAATGAACAAATATAATAAGCAACAAACTGGCTTAAGATTTTAATGCAAGTTTGCTTTACCAAATTTCTTCTTTCTTCTACATTTACCTACAATTTCCTTAGAAAACCTGAATCTTATGTAGGCTCCGATCCATAACGTGTGATGTCAATTCTAACTAGAAGTAATCTTAACTACACTGTTGTGAAAATTAATTTGACGAAAACAGCCCTGATACTGTTGCTAATCTGTAGAACGGTTAATTCTGCATGAATGTGCTAGTATTGAAGCATACACTTTAGAATAACAACATTTCATTCATTTCCTTCAACGAAACTTCAGTTGAGATTTCAGCCTTACCTCATCAGTGCCAGATTTTCCAATACCTGTTGATGAAAGACACCACAAGGTTCCGTCAAGTCAACCAACAAGCAGTCAGCTTTCTGGTTCTCTGGGAGCTCATTCACAACTGAATCTAGGAAGACAACTTTTTCTTTCTCAATGCCATTTTTTTTCATCACTTCAGAAAGAATGACTCTATCAGAAGAACTCTCCTCCTCCATCCCAAAGGCTGAAGGCAACACAATCACCAACCTGTCAAATCCAGACTTCAGGGCATGAAGACCAAAGGGGGATAATCCATGTGAGTATTCCAGAAAAGTCAAGGAGGCAGGAGTCTTACGCCTAAAATTTGCATGTACATTTTGTAACGCCTGGCAGATTGCTCTGTTCAGCATGGCATCATTTAATGCCCCTATTTTACTCCTTGGAAGTGAGAACCTTGATTTTCTGTTTCTCACATCTGCTCCAGTAAAACGTTGTGAACTTGAAGATGACAGCATCTGAGGAATCATTCTTGGGTTATGGTCAGAGGTTGTGAAGTGACAATTCTGGGAAGATTGGGTCCTATTGCATGCACAAGACTTCAGTAAGTCTCCTTGTGAGTTCTCATCTGAACACTTCATTTGTGATAGATTTTCACTCTGAAAGTGTTCGGCTAATGAGAGTTCTTGTGAACACAGCTCTTCTAAAAGATTTTCTTGTGTGAGCTCCTCAGACAAATATCGCCCTGATACATGGAGTTCACCTTGCTGGAAGTGGGAAGACTGCTTGCCACCATGGGAAAACTGCTTATGAACGCACTGCTCATGTGAACAACTGCTTGCTGCTAACTGCTGTTCTGAACACTTCTCTACCATGTCCAACGATTCCTGCTGAGTTGCTGAACGCCATTCATAGGAACAACAGGCATGTGAACGCTGTTCCAACTCAGAAGATTCCGCTGAGAGTTTCAGACGTTTTAATTTCTCTGAACTGTGAGACACATCCGGGTGAGGCTCCTCATCCACACCTAAAGGTTTTCCTGTGTTACACTCCTCAGGTGTGTGGGACTCTACTCTTGTCCTGTCTACTGCTGCTCTGTCCACCCCAACACACTGGACAGTTAACTTGTCATCTCTACACATGTACTGTACTCTCAAACTATCTCCTTCTTTGACCTCCACATCTTTGGTGCCGACTGCACAAGCAAACAAACAGATCAAAATTGACTGAAATATGGTGAATAAGGCAGTTGTAATATGCAACTGTTATTCTCCTGAACTGTTTGGGGTTAATTTTAGGGTTCAGGCAGCGAAAAGACTGATGATTTGACAAAGGAATGTACATAATGCTTATTGGTAAAGAAAACACTTTATGAGGTATTACTCTACTAGAATTTGTCAACCCCTCGTATAATGTCCAATACCACCATTTTGCGACTGGGTGAAGCATCACATCTGGTGTCTTCAGCATGACATTCCAGTGAGGCAGCACTTAGATATGTTGGCTAAGGGCCTAGCCTGCTACAATTAGGCGCCATCTGGCCATCATGATATAACTGAAATAATGCTTGATGTTGTCAGCCGAAATTAAGAAACTACTGTTATTCCCCTGGATGCAATATTAACCCAAAAAACTTATTCTTAAAAGAAAAGACAACAAAAAATATAGCTAAAGTTATATCAGAAGAGGGGTCCATACAGACCTAAACGGGCAAATTCATTTATTTACGACCTGCTGAGTAGATGTATAAATTATCTTTTAATCTGAAATTCTTACAAGGCCAAGAGATATGCCATTTTAGAGAAACTGGAAACACATGTCACGTCATCCATGCCCTACGCTATTCAATATTAGGGGCTAGACACTCCTTTGTGTGAGAAGTATGGTGCCCCTTATTACTACAAATGAGGGCCATGCACTGTGACCTCCGGGACAAGACCTTAAGAATTAACCCCAGACGCATTCCACTACCTCTTTTTCATTGAATATGGCTTTAAAGTATATCAGAATTGTCTCGTAATCACAAGGAAAACAGCTGATTTAACACTACTTCAATATGGCTAAGTGGTGAACTTGGTACAGGTGACGTCACAGCTGAAACTGATGTCTTCTCGAGTCTGAGAAATTTCTCACCCTTGATTGACTAAAACTGAGAGCGTGGTGGCCCAATCGATTTTAGTCACTGAGGCATTTTTTTTTACTTTGGACTGTGATATCTCGGTTATCATACATCACAAAAATAAACGGTGCTATTTTTTTGAACTCTGAAAAGGATTCTTTATCGATATATATGTATACATTTGGTCTAGTGTTGTCTTTTCTTTTAAACAATACATAATGATTTACCTTTGTTCAGGTGATGCGAGAAGACAGGGAATATGGCTTGATGCCAGCAGTTTTCATCTGCTGGCGATGTAGAAATCGTGATGGTGTCATCCAGGTGAAGGTCAAACCATACGGCCAATGCATCCAGCTGACCAGTGCGTCTGATTGGGCAAGAGACGATGTCCTGAACACCCTTCAACAGTTCAGAAATTCTCTGAAATACACGGAAAATAAAACTGCATCGCTGAGACCAGGTAGTTTTACTTGATTTGTTTTAACTGCCATAGGCAGCTCCCTTTTCTGGAATGGTATATGTTAACAAGGCATGGGATTGGCCTCCAGATGTGGTCGGCTTTTCAAAGTAATTATCAATTACTTTGAAAAGTAACTCTCAGTAATTATCAGTTTTGCATTTTATCTGATGCGCAATTTTATTTTCACTGCTTTCAGAACTGCCTTTCCCTGCGAATATTGCACCTAGCCCTGATAAGTCAGGAACAGTTGAGCAAATCTGTGAGACCCACAGGACAGGACTGAACTATATGTGTCTTAACTTTCAGTTGTTTCAGTGATCTCCCTTCAGCAAACAGAAACTTCAGTAACGGCATTAGTTTTCCAAAGAAAAGGGTGCTACACTCTTCTTTTAACTTATCGCCTATATTCCGCTCTCTGTAAAATCTCTCATAACTACTACCACAATTTCCTTCAATGAACAACATGTAATGCCTCAAGCTCTACACAATGATATAATGGATGACCATATTAATGAAAGAAAAACAAAAACACAACACTCTTTCCACTACTTAATGTTAAACACTGTAAGACACTCATTGCCTCCCGTGCCATTATAATAATTCAAAATGGGCGTGGAGGGTAATTTGTCTCACAACAGCTGCACACCATGCAAACAGAACAAACTCCAAACAGTAGAAAAGCCTACATTACTATCTCCAGGAATAGAATACACTGAGTTTTTGCAACAAAATTTCCGAACATTTAAATCTATAAATCATTTAAATTATAAATCTTTAAAACAATTTCAAACACGGAAGCATCAGAAACAGGGTTTAATCCATCACCGCTTATACTACTGGTGTCTCTCTCCGTCAATCGTGCTGGACTCATTAACCAGTATGCCTTCAGCATTGGAATAATGATGATGTTGCCCAATGAAAGCAAACTTACAGAGTTTAACATTATTAGATAGAAAACATGCTCTAACTGCACTGTCCGTGCAATAATATGGACATCCAACATATCAATGCCTGGAGTCTGTGGCTTTGTATTTGTTTATTTATTTAATTGGTGTTTTACCCTGTACTCAAGAATATTTCACTTACGCAATGGTGGACCAGCATTATGGTGGGAGGAAACCGAGCAGAGCCCGGGGGAATCCCACAACCACCTGCTGTGGTGTTCCACGTCAATAACTAAAACCAATAGTAGTAGTGAATATGACTGATATTACAGAGAGCTAAATACATATGCAACACAGGGATAAACCAATACACAGCAAGACATAATCTATCATAATCTGATAATTCAAAAATAAAGTAATTCAAGAAGAGAAATTACACATATTAACGAGTCTTTTCAATACAATTCCAGGCAATATTGATATGTGAAGGGCATTATACAAAATAAAAATTTCAGAGCATAGCTGATGAACATATCAGTAGCCATGACAACCAAACAAATCACACATTACAGACTCATATTGTCATCACTACTCTGCACCATGTTCTAATGTCTGGCTAACAAAAGTCTAATGTCTAGCCTTGACAACATTACTTTTCTTCTTAAACACAACTTTCTCAACAATACTGCTTTCTGCATATAGGCTGACAGTCTGTGCTCAGTGCCATACAGCCAAGTGTACATCAGCACTTGAAACATCATTTTATCATTAACTTTTTTCAGGAATTGAAATTATGAGCATGTATCATGTGCTGCATCAAGAAAAAAAGGGATGATAAACTATTAAAATAATGGAATAACAAGGCTTTACATGCTGACTTTGTAAAAACAGCCAGTGGACAGGATCCCTAATTAAACTGTTCTCTGCAGCTTGACAGAATCACATATATACAGCACACACAGCACAGGGATCATGTTGACAGTATCATACAGCCACAGTACAGGGATCATGTTGACAGCAACAGCACTGGGATCATGTTGACAGTACCATACAGCCACAGCACAGGGATCATGTTGAAAGTACCATACAGCCACAATATGGGGATCATGCCAAATGTACCATACAGCCACAGCACAGGGATCATGTTGAAAGTACCATACAGCCACAGCACAGGGAACATGTTGACAGCAACAGCACTGGGATCATGTTGACAGTACCATACAGCCACAGCACAGGGATCATGTTGACAGCAACAACACAAGGATCATGTTGACAGTATCATACAGACACAGTACATGGATCATATTGACAGTACCATACAGCCACATCACAGGGATCATGTTGACAGTACCATACAACCACGGCAGAGTGATCATGTTGACAGCCACAGCACAGGGATCATGTTGACAGTACCATACAGCCACAGCACAGGGATCATGTTGACAGTACCATACACAGGGATCATGTTGACAGCAGCAGCACAGGGATCATGTTGACAGCAACAGCACAGGGATCATGTTGACAGCAACAGCACAGGGATCATGTTGACAGTATCATACAGCCACAGCACAGGGATCATGCTGACAGTAGCATACAGCCACAGCACAGGGATCATGTTGACAGCAACATATAGCTATCATACAAGGATCATGTCAACAATACCACACAGCCATAACATGAGGTCATGTCAACAGAACCATACAGCCACATTACAGGGATCACGTTAACAGCAATATATATCTACCATACATGGATCACGTCAACAGAACCTTACAGCCACAGCACAGGGATCATGTTGACAGCAACATACAGCTACCATAAAAGGATCACGTCAACAGAACCTTACAGCCACAGCACAGGGATCATGTTGACAGCAACATACAGCTACCATAAAAGGATCACGTCAACAAAATCTTACATCCATAGCACAGAAATCTTGTTGACAGCAACATATAGCTAGCACACAAGGATCACATTCACAGAATCATTTGGCTACCATACAGGGACCATAACTGACAGAATCATGTACATTTATGATTTTATCACAGTCAGTACTCAAAAACACTTCCTGGCCCCATCAGAGTGTTACCTACCTGTGGGTCAGAGAAATCGACATGAAGCAGCGGGGCGACCTCTGAAAGCTCCGTATAGCCTTCCCGAATAGTAGCCAGCTCTTCTGTGGTATAGGGCTCATTGTCTACATTCCCTGTGTCACACACGATCTGCACACTGCTTAAGTCCACACCCTCAATACCAGGAAACCTGCATCTGTCATCAAAATACACATTCAGTTAGTTAAGTTTACAACCTTACCAATCCATCTACACACAAATACCAAAAATTCTAAACAATGTCATTAATTTTTATTTCTACCTGAATTAGAGTTTGTAAATTCAAGGTTTCAAGAATATACTGCTTTACCTCCTGGTGCATCCACATGACATTTACTATCAACCCTGGTTAACATGGTTTGGGGAATTCATATTGGCGGCATTATAATCATTCAACTCACAGTGTCAACTGTCATTTCTCAAGGCTCATACATGGGCTTCTACAGTTACAAACTGTTCCACGGCTAGTTCTTGTTGAAAATTTTAAAGGCAACAATCCTGTATAATCCTATTTTTCTCCTTAATGTACAGGTCTAGCATAAGTCAACCTGTTCAATTTTTTGCAGGAAAGGGCAATTCCAAACAATTACTGCTTGCAAGTGCACTGTAAAGCCACTACTGTTCCAATTAGACACCAAGAAAAAGACAGAGGGAATGGAAAAAACCCTTTATAATTGTAATATCAAGAACACTTCATAGCATATGCTCAATATCAAACAGTACAAGCACTATAATCTGACATGCTCTAACGAAATTGGAGCCTAGCCATACATTCGATAGTACCTCAGATCATTTAGTTATTAATTTCACTAATGATTGATGCCATACAGGAAATTTCACTACACTATGGCGGTTACTGTAATTTAATGAGTGAAGCAAACAGGAGTGCTTGGAGTAAACCACTGGCCTTAGCCAGGTACCTGACACACCTATTGACTAACACGGGGACCTACATGTACTGCTGTACTGGGCTACCCAGAGTTGGATTTGAACTGGTGACCTCTGTGCCCAGGGGCCAATGGGCAGTGACGAGACCAAGGCTAGTGACGACCCTGGCTACATAATTCCACAACACTGAGATAGCCAGTGCATCACAAAGTCTGAGTGAAGCCATATTTCAAAAAGAAACAGTGGTATTGTACATGCTTGGTACTTTTATTGCGCAGGTCTGAAACTCTTAGAGTGGCCTGATTTCATGAACACCACATCTGTTTTGTTTCCTGGACTACACCATTTAATGCTTGACCACCTGTTGTTGCTTACCGACCTACAACATTTAACCCTTGACCACCTGTTGATGATAACTCACCTGTTTTGCTTGCTGACTGACCCACACTGAATGGCACAGACATACACCTGGGCCGCTGAGGGAATCACTCTTGGGCTGCACTCAGCTCTGTCCTGCAGGAAATCAGAGCGAGAAATAACTATCAGTTCAGCCCTGGGGTTTGGGGTAACAGCTTAGGGTATAAACCATACATGTATATTACTTGGTTGAAAAGTAAGCAAAAAGATAACTCAAACTGATACACTGAATGATGACCATGTTACAACATTACATGAGCCTGATCTGTAGAAAGGATTGTCTCAACTCATTCGGCTACTACAGCGTTAGACTGGTATTTTCCCACTCAAACTTAATTCAATTATACCAGTACATTGTGGAAAAAGTAGGTGTGCCTTGAGTAAACCACCAGCATTCGGCAAATATCTGATGAACCTTCAAAGATGCATGACAGCGGGAATCTTGCAAGTCCCCTGTCCAAATATGGGATAAAGCCAAGATCTGGTTTGACAAAGGTATGTAAAGGCAAACCCTTCTAATGTATGTTTTAAAAACTGAATCATAATAAGATCTGTAACATGTGTAACATCTGTACAGTTATACACTGCAACACAGAAACAACTCCAAAAGAAAAACTGTCTGTTGTAATGTAAACACCTCACCATAGTCCATACTGATATCTTACCTGTGCTAGCTGGTGTTTCCAGACATGCTGTAATGTAAACACCTCACCATAGTCCATACTGATATCTTACCTGTGCTAGCTGGTGTTTCCAGACACGCTGTAATGTAAACACCTCACCATAGTCCATACTGATATCTTACCTGTGCTAGCTGGTGTTTCCAGACACGTTGTAATGTAAACACCTCACTATAACCCATACTGATATCTTACCTGTGCTAGCAGGTGTTTCCAGGCATGTTGTAATGTGGAAAACACCTCACTATAACCCATACTGATATCTTACCTGTGCTAGCAGGTGTTTCCAGGCATGTTGTAATGTGGAAAACACCTCACTATAACCCATACTGATATCTTACCTGTGCTAGCAGGTGTTTCCAGGCATGTTGTAATGTGGAAAACACCTCACTATAACCCATACTGATATCTTACCTGTGCTATCAGGTGTTTCCAGGCATGTTGTAATGTGGAAAACACCTCACTATAACCCATACTGATATCTTACCTGTGCTAGCTGGTGTTTCCAGACACGCTGTAATGTAAACACCTCACCATAGTCCATACTGATATCTTACCTGTGCTAGCTGGTGTTTCCAGACACGCTGTAATGTAAACACCTCACCATAGTCCATACTGATATCTTACCTGTGCTAGCTGGTGTTTCCAGACACGTTGTAATGTAAACACCTCACCATAGTCCATACTGATATCTTACCTGTGCTATCAGGTGTTTCCAGGCATGTTGTAATGTGGAAAACACCTCACTATAACCCATACTGATATCTTACCTGTGCTAGCAGGTGTTCCCAGACATGTTGTAATGTAAACACCTCACTCTAGTCCATACTGATATCTTACCTGTGTTAGCAGGTGTTTCTAGGCATGTTGTGATGTAAACACCTCACTAAAGTCCACACTGATATCTTACCTGTGCTAGCAGGTGTTTCCAGACACGTTGTAATGTAAACACCTCACTACAGTCCATACTGATATCTTACCTGTGCTAGCAGGTGTTTCCAGGCATGTTGTAATTTGGACAACTCCTCACTGTAGTCCACACTGATATCTTACCTGTGCTAACAGGTGTTTCCAGGCATGTTGTAATGTAGACAACACCTGCTCTCCTAATAAACCAGCATCAAATGTCTCTGTTACCACAAGAGATACCCTGAAATGCAGCCATAGCTAATGTAGCTATTTAAACATGCATTAAAACCATGTCAAGACAGCATACATGTACATACAGCGAAAATGCTATAAAATGGGAATTCCAAGGATAAACCCTTTCAGATCAAAACCCTACATAGTCCAGCCAGTACATGGTTAGACTAGACTAGATTATACATAATACCTATATGTTGTATAGTCTTCCAATAGGCTAGCAATAGTATATATCCCTGTACCAGTCAGCTAGGGCAAATTGCTCACCCCACAGATTAGCAGTTTTCGCTGTAATTTGTAATCAGGGATTTTAGAAATGAACAGATGAAGTCACAACCTGGGATATCCTTTGATCAATTGGCAAAAATTTTGATTTCACCCCACCTGTGAGACTGGGGGTTCAAATCCAGCTCTGGTTGTTTGGCTGTGACTTTAAGTCAGGAGATTTTATGAGGTGCCTGCCTTTCTTCCAACAGTAAACCTTTCAGCCATCCTGAAGTCCATTATTCATTATGAACACCAATCAAGTATTAATATATAAATCAAATAAATTTTATTCAGACATGAACTCAGAGATGACAGACTGAGAGGAGTGGTGAGTCACCTGTGTGGAATATCCTGTGGAATGATCAGATCCGTGGAAGACTTGGGCACTAGGATGACCTTTTCGGACATTTTATTGATGAACAGCACCTCTGCAGCCACATCACACATTGTCCTTGACCTCTCACATGCGTAGACAGCCTTTGCACCTGCTGTCACTGCCATCATGCTGGAACAAGAACACAGAGCAAGGAAAACACTTAGACTATTCTGATTTATTTATTTGTTTATTTGATTGGTGTTTTATGCCATACTCAAGAATATTTCACTTATACGACAGCGGCCAGCATTATTTTGGGAGGAAACCGAGCAGAGCCCAAAGGAAACCCACGACCATCCGCAGGTTGCTGGCAGACCTTCCCACTTATGGCCAGAGAGGAAGCCAGCATGAGCCGGGCTTGAACTCACAGTGACCACATTGGTGGGAGGCTTCAGTCATTGCGCTGCAAGCGTGCTACCTGACTTAGCCATGGAGGCCCCTAGATTAGTCTGACTATAGTCGGGCAATAAAGTGTGTCCAAATGTAAACTGTTACATTCCTAAAAGTCTTCTATCTTTATGTTCTATGTCGTCTATCTTCTATCTACACAACTAAAGAAGCCAGAAGGATTTGGGTGACTTTTGTCATGTGTTAAACTAATATGTTTAATGACAAACTGTACAGGATATGAAGTAAATCTAGAAACCAGTCATTTGATGAAAAACATTTATTAAATGTGTCTACTTTCTTTTTTCATCACAATTCGTCCAGGCAACATGATCAAGAAAAATACTGTGGAAGGGGAGATAACTTTGGTACATGTCTTCCGACTGTATCTTTGACTTGAACGCACAGAGCTTTCAGTTTCATCCCCACCCATGAATTTCACTGACAGTCACTGACGACTGTTAAGTCAGGCCTTACCTTAGCAGCCCTGTCCCAGCCCCTATATCCAGCACACAGGCCCTGCCGCTCCTTATGCCCTGCTGTAGGGCTGCCTTATATGCTGCGTTTCTTCGCACATCATTTAGCATACGGAAGTGCCATCTTTCCACAAGATGACCACAGACATTTTCAAAATTTTCTCTGGCCACTATGCATCTCGGATTTACTTTCAAAGCTTTTCTGATGTACTGGGCAGCCTCCTCCATGTACCCCAATCTGAATAAGATTAATTTGCACCCACACAATGAACAGTTAAGTCTCAATTACATATGCATATATGCCATGTATTCATTTATCTGATTGGTGTTTTATGCCACACTCAAGAATATTTCACTTCAAGGCCAGGATTAAGTTTGCAGGAAAACTGGTTGCTGGCAGACCTTCCAACATATGGCTGGACAGGAAGCCAGCATGAGTTGGGCTTGAACTCCCAGTGATTGCCTTAACACCATAGTACAGCGTGATCATAACTATTACTGTGTACAATGAAATATTGTGGCTTAACACCACTTCAGTACAGGTCATATTTCTGCCTTACTGTAGCAAAATATAGTTATGAGATGAATTGATGATAAATTAAGAGATACCAGATGGAACCAGATCTGATGGAAGTATGAAGCAATGACTGATCTTGCCAGGTTCTTTACATTCTGATTTTATATAAAAACTGATTGGACAGGCTTAATTTAGGCCTGTGTATATTGCATTTTTTATTATAATTTCCTGTTCAATGGTGTTGCACTATTAATCACCTAAATAATTGCGCTCCGATATTGTTGAGGATCTCCTCACAGTCTGGAAAAAGTTCGCAAGCTTGTGCATAGCAAGAAAAAAGCTCCTGGAGTCGCCCTGCATTCAGAAGTTCCTCGCTCCATTCTCTGGAAGCTAATATAAAATCCTCTCTAAGCTCATCCCGTACTGACGGAGCAAGTTCGAGGGTCAAAAGGAAGTTTTTAAACGCGCGCTCGTAATCTCTGCGACTGATGCATGTCTTTCCAGTTCGAAGGGATTGCTTGGCTACAGCATTTGTCTCCACTGTCTTTCCAGACGAAGACATATCGGACACCCGGCTGTCACACACGTGATTCTCGTCTCAACAGCAACAACATCCGTATGCTCGACATGCGCAGAAACACGCTCAGCCTTTCTTCCGGTGTCAAATATACGGCGAAAACATGTCAAAGTTACCATCACTGGAAGAGGTGGGCTTTGCCGGCCTCGGATTTTCTTTTGGAATATGGACAAACTTCATCAGAAAGAGACCAATTTATACAGGTGAGTGGCTGCCCTTGTCATGGTAAAATAATATGACAGATTAAGCAAAGTGATGCGTTGTTGGTGTAGTGCAACAACAACAACGTTGTCCCAATACCTCCGTGTTGGTATTTCAATCCCTTTTTATATACTGGATTGGCGGGATATCATAGATACAGGCGGAAGCAATGCTAGAACTTACGTGCTTTCACGCCAAGTCAGATAAGGGGATTCGTAAAGTTCAGGTTGCAGGGCGTGTCCCTTCTGTATAACGCTATTATTTTCCGCGGTGAAGTGCATGTGCTGTGTTTTCATGAGTCAAAAAATGGAATTTTTATTGTAGGAAAAAAAAAATAGTGAACATAACATATGTTCTGTTCGGTACAGTACCGGGAGTCTTACATGATATTGCCACGTGTTTATCACGCCGATCACACATAGGTATATGTAGAGTTACTGTACGTGTTACCTTGAAATTTCTCGAGGCATTCACTGGTCTTGAACTCTCACCACACATCATTGTTGAATCCATAAGCAGACGTCTATACCACTACACCATTTGGTTTGCTGTGTCAAAAGCTGTTGTTTAGATGTGGTTAAGATTGATGAATTTAGTAAGGATTCAGTGCATATGTGCATATGTCACATGGTTCAGTCATTGGTCAACATTTGAAAAGGGATTCCTCTATGATACACAGAGTGTTCAACAAGATTTATTCAGGGAAGCATGAATGAACTGACGTCACGTACCGCTTGGAAAGCGACACACCCATCTTTACTATCAACCTCATCTTTACTGTAACCCAGGTTAGTCCTTTTAGAACAATGTTTGCGGCGCAAAACAGGTGTGCAACATCCTGTGTATATTCCACTCAGTAATGGCACGTGATAGGACCAAGTATTTTACAACTATCCAGCTATGGTGTGCTTCTTTTGAGTTTAACACGCATACGCCGCCACAGGAACAAGAACTCCTCAACACCCATAACTCTGGCTGATGCAAGATGGCCACCTCCCAAGCGATGACAGTTCTGTGAACTTTGGGCTTGCCTGCCATTACTAAGTGGAATATACGTGGGATGTTGTGTGTGCAGCTGAGCTGAGAGGTAAGAGACATAGTTGACACCTGTTTTGGGATGCAATCATCCTTCAGAAAGGACTTATCTACCTTGATGTGAAAGTGAGTAAGCTATAGCATTGCTTCCCTCATTGGCTTTGATATCCCATCAGTTCAGTATGTAAAAGAGGGATGGAAATGGCAATCCTAACAGTAGCACAGCTGTAGGTACAGCTATGCTGAACAAAAATATGAACACATATTGTTTTGGCCATTTTGGAAGTTAATGCTGTGATTTTTTTCAGTATAGTACAGATGGATGGCCAAGAGTGAAACCCTTACACTAGTCTGAGATTGCTCTGAGGTTGGGAGTTGCCTAGTCCTACATGAACTCCACTGTTGCTAAGATACTTGATTGTTTACTATACCGGTGGAGTCATATAACCTTTCATTTACATACCAGGGTGTAGTGCCAGAGTTCTGCTGCCTCACAACCTAGCCACTTTCTCTTTTGTTTCCTGCCAAAGTACAGAGCCTCGCAAACATGAAGCTACAATTTAGGCGAAAAATTAGAAATCGGCTCTTTTTTGAATGCATCTTTGCAACATGGGAATTAAAATGTTAGTTTAGAAATGAAACTTTTCTGGATTTCTTAACTATATATACAATGTATATAAAAAGTTTACTAAACTTTGAATATATGGGCATTTCCTTATTTTTAAAGGTCTTCGGTTCTAAAAACTGCCCTCTTTCCTATAGTAATAAATCTGTTCTTTTGATCAGGTATTCATATGCACTTGATTGGCACTGTTGTTGGGTTCATGTTTGGACGATACATTCACAACTTGACAGAGAGGAAAGCCAGAGAGAAGCGCATATACATAGAGGATTACATGAGACTTCATCCCGAAGACTTTGTGGAACCTCGTAAGTTGATCCATTTAGCACAAAAATAAAACGTCTTATCACCATTTCTGCATGTGCTGTAAATGACTTAAAATTTTCTCCAAGAAATCCCATTTTCAGACGCAAATAAATGTCCTAAAATATTATTTCAGGTGCTGAAACTTACATCACCCTAACTTCCACACAAACCTGTAATCCAGCAAAATTGAATGACTCCATCTGTTCTTTGCTCATCCCTCACGAAATTTTGTGAAAAATGTAGCACATGGGAAAGTTATTCAGCTAATAGCCAAAGATTGGTAGCTTATTCCAGGCATTTCTGTTCTTGCACTCATCAAACTGAGAAAGTGTTAATTTCCTGAGTGTTTTGCATTCAGGAACAATCAGATAAAGTGAGGTCAGACTGTATTGAACCAGATGGAACTGATGATGTCCCCAGATTCATTCTAGCTGTAATGTGTGTGTTGAACAATATGCAGTTAATGCATGCCGCGGAGAGAAACATGGTGATTTTGTTGGTTGGAGACAGCTGTTGGACATTGAGTCTGCGCCATGAATTGTACACCGTGGTCCAGAGCCAGCTAATCATGATGTTCCACCTGGTAACATGTAATAGCGGTGTTTTCAAACCAGTTAACACGTGAAATGTAACTGCAAGTTGATTTCAGCTCAGATTGATATATCAGAAAGAATGTATATTTGAAGCTGACTGTGCTCACGATGGAACCGAAAATTTATTTATTTATTTGATTGGTGTTCTACACCCTACTCAGAAATATTTACTTATGCGATGACAGCCTGCATTATGGTGGGAGGAAACTGGTCAGAGCCTGTTGGAAATCCAGGACCATCCGTAGGATGTAGCACAGCTGAACATCACAGACGATATCACTGAGTGCAGCATCACAAGTTGCTGAGCCCCACATGATGTTTTTTTTTTTTTGCCATTGGGTGGAGAGAATAATGGATAATTGCACTAATCACTGAAACTCACATGTTGTGGTTTTATCCTGTAAGGGGGAGAGATACCTACATGATGTACATGTGTAATAAAACTTATTATATAGTTAATAAATATCTCTCCTGCGATTGGTTGTAAGCGCCACATGTGATATGTGACATTTCCTTACGTTGCATAGTTATCTATGGGATATAATGCCTGAGGGAATCCTCTGACATCATATGGAACTCCCAGTTGGTCACCTGATGTTTTGACTAACATCTAGCAATGTCGACAAGCGCGCCCGCTGGCGAAATGTCTGCAGTGAAAACATGCGGTTCGGTGATATTGATCGCAGTGACATGAGAAATGACTGTATAATAAAATAATTATTGACCGCTAATGTGACTGACTTTACATAAAATCGACCAGATGAAAGCAATGCTAAGTCGTGTCAGTCACGTTAGAAGTCAATAATTGTATAATATTGCAAATCTTCTATTTATTCCTTTATACTGGGATATATTTTATTTCTTTTTCAGCTCCCAAGTACTATAAGGATGTCTTACTGAAGTGGTATCCAGTTCGATGATGGATTTTACATAGTGTTTCTGTAGACTGTGTGAATGTGACAGGCTTCAGCTTGGGCTCAGTCCTGTTTTGTGGCAAACAACAACACCATTGAGTCTGTTTATCAGTTGAAGTAGTTGTGCTGTGTACTGAAAACTGTTGAACGCATGTAGAGGACGTATTTGTTTCAGCAATCAGTGCTAACCAGAAATCTGCATATTATGAATAAATTTTTTTCTGTTACATCATTTTGTTATGTGATGATTTTGGATTAAAGTCGAAAGTTAACTTGCTGGTAAGTTTCTTTCGCCCAGTTGGATAGCTGAAAATAGATTCTTGGAGGGTCTAAGGCTACGTAATGCATTTTACTGGAAACGTTTTGACATAAACAAATGTGTACCATAGGTTTAATACTGGTTGTCAAATCCAGGAAAGTGTGGCTCAATATAACCATTCCAATGCCTTCAGGATCAATCTGCATGGTTTAAATGCTCACTTCGCAGATTGGCCTCCACTTTACAAGCCATATGCTCTACACAATTTGCTCACTGAAGTGGAGGTCAAGCATTAAATACTAAAATCCACTTTCAAAGATACATGAAACAGAACTGAAAAATGGTCAAGTGTAGATGTTTGTCATTTAAGCTCGGTCCTATTCCAGGGACTGTTGGGATGAGAGCTGATAAGGCTGATAAGCCATTTTTACCCCATAAAACAAAGACTATGAAGCCTTAGTTCTAGTTGTAAATGTTTGAACGTCTTCTCTGAATTCTTCACGATCACCTCGGTGGCCTTGTGGCTAGAGCGTCCACCGTGAGGTTGGGAGATCCCAGACCAATCCCCACCATGGTCATACAAAACACTTAAAGAACGGTCTTGCTGTCGGGCTTGGTGCTCAGCACCGAGAGGTTAGAGTAAGGGTATAACTGGTCGGCCAAGGGTCAATGTCATGTGACTGGGTGGGGTGTTGGCATTTTTATGTACGCCATGAAATCTAAGCATACCTACATGAGTGCATGTGCGTTGAATGCTTCATGTGTAAATTCGCAAATCACTTCGGTTTAAGTAAATCTTAACAAGATGTGGCTAGGTCTCTTCCAAAAACAAATTAGCCTTCAGCGTTCAATCCGTCGTGAAATCTCATCTAAAATCTACTGATTGGTCCATGTTACCTTGTCTCGTATTCTCTTTGAAATGGTCACTCATTTCATTTGTCCTTGTAGTAAAGAACAGCCCTTTAAACTTCAGGCACGTTGCCTGGGCATTTCTCAGTCTTAATGAGTGTCTGTCTATTCAGCAGCTGACGAGGCGACCAGTGAGGTCATGTGTTCAAATCCAGTTTCTACGATTTTGCCTGCAGCACGGCAACTTTGCATTAGAGTTTTAGTACATTGGGAAAAGTGAACCATGTAACACCATCATTCTAACTTAGTCTCTGTATTCGGGGAAGACAAGCAAGACTGTGCACATTGGCCCACTGGCACCATTGATTGCCTACTCTCACCACTGCCCAGCAAATGAGAGCAGAAGAATTTACAAAACTGTAATGCCAGGATTGAACCTAACCTAAACCCTCAATCTTTTTGCATAAGAAAGAGCAAGTTTTATTGCAACTTGTGCATATTTTTAAATCGATTTTGGAGACAAACCTACATTGGTTGGATTGGTGCTTGAATAAACAACTTACAATCATGCAGAAAAGTAGATCTTGGGTGGATTTTTTTGTGTGGAGTTAATAGTCATGCAGTGGGTCGTGTCCCAACTCCACTGACCATGATGAAATGTATGCTTAGCACCCTTTAAAGCACACAGGTAGAGCATGTTTTGTGCTATTAAAAATGTACGGGTAGAGCATGCATTGTACTTTATTAGTCGGCACAAGTAATTGCAGCACATGCATTTTTAACGGCGCTAAGTATATAATATGTAAAAATACGTAACGTGTCATGCAGTTATTCGAGGCTAGAAGTTACATGCACGAAGTACTAGGAGGGCTTCGCATAAAGTGGCCCAGGACACTCAGATGAAATTTCAAAAACAACAGCTTTCTAGGGCCTGAACTTCGTGTTCGGTGAGATCACGCTTTGGAGCAAGATTTGCAAATAATTTGATGGACCGGTGCCTTTCTTGTCAGTTTGAAGACAATTGACGTGGAGAAATGGGACTTCACTGTTCATGAGATACATCCCAATTCTGGCCAACCTGTTGATCCACAACATCCTAGCAGGGAATGATTGATTGTTGCACACTGCCACACTCAAGAATTTTTCACATACAGCAGTCAGTATTGTGGCTGGATGAAATCAGGACCCAGGGTAAATCACTGAAGTTTAGCAACTTACTGACAAAACCTTTCCACTTCTGATGCTCGTACTTGCAACAGACTAGTCAGGAACCTCAAAGATGTTTCAGGAAAAAACACTCTTCTACAAAAGAATAACTTAACAAAAGAATCAGTTCTGCAACATTTATTGCTTGATCACAAGCAGTGGGAGAGCGCTTTAAAATCTAAAGGTTTTAAAATTACGAGGTCATGTTGGGTCAGGCTAACTTTGCTGGATAATGAATGGCTGACTTCTGACTGCAAGTCATTGTTAAGTCACAATTTTAACTGATAAAGTACAAGTGCATTAAAAGACTGGCATTAGGCTTTTACAACTCACAGAAAAAGTACCAGTTACACAACAATGTCTACAAGCAGTACGTCGTTAGATAGGGCAGTCCAAAATCTATGCATGACTGTTTCTAGAGTTCAACTCAGCATCCTCCCCTCAGTCGGAGAACCAGATGAAGTGTAGATTCCTTCTGGATGTTGTAATCCGAGAGTGTGCGACCATCTTCCAGCTGCTTTCCAGCGAAGATCAGACGTTGTTGGTCTGGGGGAATTCCCTCTTTGTCTTGGATCTTGGCCTTCACATTCTCAATGGTATCAGATGCCTCTACTTCCAGGGTGATGGTTTTCCCAGTCAGGGTCTTGACAAAGATTTGCATGCCTCCCCTCAATCGAAGAACCAGATGAAGTGTGGATTCCTTCTGGATGTTGTAATCCGAGAGTGTGCGACCATCTTCCAGCTGCTTTCCAGCGAAGATCAGACGTTGTTGGTCTGGGGGAATTCCCTCTTTGTCTTGGATCTTGGCCTTCACATTCTCAATGGTATCAGATGCCTCTACTTCCAGGGTGATGGTTTTCCCAGTCAGGGTCTTGACAAAGATTTGCATGCCTCCCCTCAATCGAAGAACCAGATGAAGTGTGGATTCCTTCTGGATGTTGTAATCCGAGAGTGTGCGACCATCTTCCAGCTGCTTTCCAGCGAAGATCAGACGTTGTTGGTCTGGGGGAATTCCCTCCTTGTCTTGGATCTTGGCCTTCACATTCTCAATGGTATCAGATGCCTCTACTTCCAGGGTGATGGTTTTACCGGTCAGGGTCTTGACAAAGATTTGCATGCCTCCCCTCAATCGAAGAACCAGATGAAGTGTGGATTCCTTCTGGATGTTGTAATCCGAGAGTGTGCGACCATCTTCCAGCTGCTTTCCAGCGAAGATCAGACGTTGTTGGTCTGGGGGAATTCCCTCTTTGTCTTGGATCTTGGCCTTCACATTCTCAATGGTATCAGATGCCTCTACTTCCAGGGTGATGGTTTTCCCAGTCAGGGTCTTGACAAAGATTTGCATGCCTCCCCTTAATCGAAGAACCAGATGAAGTGTGGATTCCTTCTGGATGTTGTAATCCGAGAGTGTGCGACCATCTTCCAGCTGCTTTCCAGCGAAGATCAGACGTTGTTGGTCTGGGGGAATTCCCTCCTTGTCTTGGATCTTGGCCTTCACATTCTCAATGGTATCAGATGCCTCTACTTCCAGGGTGATGGTTTTCCCGGTCAGGGTCTTGACAAAGATTTGCATGCCTCCCCTCAATCGAAGAACCAGATGAAGTGTGGATTCCTTCTGGATGTTGTAATCCGAGAGTGTGCGACCATCTTCCAGCTGCTTTCCAGCGAAGATCAGACGTTGTTGGTCTGGGGGAATTCCCTCCTTGTCTTGGATCTTGGCCTTCACATTCTCAATGGTATCAGATGCCTCGACTTCCAGGGTGATGGTTTTACCGGTCAGGGTCTTGACAAAGATTTGCATGCCTCCCCTCAATCGAAGAACCAGATGAAGTGTGGATTCCTTTTGGATGTTGTAATCCGAGAGTGTGCGACCATCTTCCAGCTGCTTTCCAGCGAAGATCAGACGTTGTTGGTCAGGGGGAATTCCCTCTTTGTCTTGGATTTTGGCCTTCACATTCTCAATGGTATCAGATGCCTCCACTTCAAGAGTGATGGTTTTACCAGTGAGGGTCTTCACAAAAATCTGCATTTTGGACTGAAAAAACAAACATTAAAAACCGTATCAGCTCATGTATGACATAAGGGACCAAGTTGCAAAGGCCTAATTGAGACTATATATCCACTGCTCAGCCATATAGTACTTCACACTTTCCATTTCCACAAAACGAAACACATTTACGAAGTTTTGTGAAATTTACCCTTAAAAGACTATACTGGATAATTATGGCAAATTTTTGGTTTGATCAACTCATTAAACCTTCTGTGTTTTTCCTTCAGTAGCCAATTTAAGCACTCTCAAAAAATGTGTCCCTTGGTATCTTGTGATTTTCTGTTTTTACCAGTAAATAATTTCCAAACAGTTTCATTTTGGCCCAAACTACAAAAGTTAATGTATGCACGAAAAGTAAGGCATATTACCATTTATGAATACAGAAGGCTGCTATACAATGTTTGGGCAAACCAGACGCTTACATTTCACTCATTCAATTTTGGATGTTCAAACACCTGTAACCACTATTTGTGCCATCTGCTTAACATACTTGCAACAATACTGAGGTTCATATGCACGTTCTTAAGTTACAGTTCAGAAAACAGGCCGCCAGAAAACTGGATATGAAGGAGTTTATGAATATCGCACAAACCTAAAAAAACCTTTCCAAGCCAATTTGTCCTGATTTACTTACATTTCAGCCTACAACAAACAAAGCTCCTGTATTAATTCAAGGAATATAGAATCTACGATGTACAAATTCTCCGGAAAAATTCTTAAGTTTACCTTCCTCGTTCTGAAAGTATCCCTGTTAAAATTATGAATTTTCCCCCATAACTTTCCACATGTACATTTTATCTTTTTCAGAAGAATGGATTACAATTTTCGCGAAAAATGGAACATCAGCTAAATCTTATTACTCCACAGCAAACAATGTTAAAATTTAGCAACTCCATAACAGCTTTCGTGCAGACTGAGCATGACTTAAGAGTATTTGCATTTATGGTGCCTGGCGGTCTGTGATTGTGAATTCCGTCGCAGAAGATCGGAAAACAGGGAATATTTCAAAATAAATTTTCAATAACTGCGGTTGTTCTTTAAAGCGATCTGTGGTTTTCATTATTCCCAAGCACCTCACAGTATAGTTTGTCATTTGAGTTCAGTATTTTAGCGAAGATCAAGTAATGTGTCTTACCAAGATCCAAAGCTCACCTGATGCAGTCAGAAGATGAAATTTAGGTACGACGTAGCGCGATTGTTCGTGTCACATGACCATCGAGGATTGTGGGTCCCCGTCTAAAATTTGATTTCGGCTAGGATTCTGGATTGCGTACAATTTGGCGCTTTAAAACAGTGATAAAATGAATAATTATATTCTTTAGTATATTAAATATTCGTATTTCTGTTCAAGTGAACACAGCTGAACACAATTGAAGGTGCGAGTGATGGACGATGACAGAGCATACTTTTCAAAGGACAGATGTCATTGGTGGAAATGAGCAGGCTCGCATTTCTGTACTTTCGCAATCAATGTTGAATATATCTTTTTATTTTGGATACAACGTTATTGTTGCCATGATTTACAAGTGATAAGAATTACCACTTGCTTCTGAGAGACGTAGTATCTGTACATTTATTACAAAGAGCAAGCATTATTCGGCTATGTTCCTTTTAAGGTCTTCTAAGGGGGAACGACAGTTATCCAATAGGAGAAGCCGACACAAAGGTCGAAGGCAATCGTCAACAAGGTACGAAGCAGTCAGCGAATAAGCTTGCACCACGCGTTAGAGCAAAGCGTCGTATGAGCCGGTGAGCAGAAGTCGCATGTTACACACGGCGTAACTGGGTATGTATTCCAGGAAATCTGAAGAAATGTTCGTAATATGTCCACCGTACAGTGGTTAACACTTAGGTAGTTAATGATTTGTCTATTGGACTGCTATGAGGATGCATCTGAGTTTTAAACGGTGGCGATGTTACAACTGCAACATAAGTAAACCATTGACTGATTGACACGGGACAAGAGAAAGGCCTTGTCACTGTCAGGTTGGGTCACCCATCTTAGAGGTGTAGGCTACAATTGTCTGGCATGTTAACATGTTTTGTACATTCTAAACCATCCTAGCTAATTTCTTCCTAATGCGTGTAGGCTGAAAAAGAGTACAGATATCGTCACTTAAAAATGAAAGGTGTACTTGTTCAGTCATCATGGTCAGAGTGATGATCAGAGTAAGCATTCAGTGATCAAGGATCTTAAAATATTTAAATTAATGCTTGCAATATTTTCTCACATGTAGTGTGGGATGTATGAATTATATTTTTTATTGTATTTAGTATTCCTCCAGCTTTATAAAGTCGTTTAAGTAGTGCTAGTTCTCAAACTTAAAAGACACTAAGACATGATAACTGACGCTGTCTGCGCAGCTATAAGGCTGGCCATGAAGATTTCAGTGGATGACAAGTGCATTCCATAACCAGGCATCGTAGAAAGAAATCTGTAAAACAGCGCAGTTGTTCAGATGAAAGTTGAATTGAAAGTACTTAAGTTGACCTTTTGTTATCGCCTTTCACTGTCTGCATTGGCGTAACTTCAACTCTTGCACTCAAGACTGCGGACAACCAGGCATTAGAGGTTTCGCTCGTGAAGGCACAGCAGTGAAAACATTATCAAAATAACATGAAAGCTAAAAGGGAAGTCTGCTTCACGGCCTTATAAGACCAAACCTAGATTTCGTTAATTTTCGTAATTTACATTTTCTATGCAAATTGTTCTTTAGTAAAACATACTGTAATTTCTAGTTATTATATGCCATAGTTCTCAGAATATTGGCCAGTGTTCTTAATTTTCCTATCCCTTCCATTGTTATCTTTCACCTCATCCTCTCTTAGCCGCTGCCTCCAGCAAGTGAAGTGCCCAGATTTCTATGGTCTAGAATCTATATTTGGAATTTATTGACATTCAGTAAGCCACTGTGTGTACAACCATGTGAAGTCTTGTGCATGCATTTGTAAGGTGAAGCATGCACACATGATGTGCCATCATGGATCCGGGCCTTCACAACCTTATTGTTTGCATTTGCCATTGTTGAGAACCAGAATAGTATTGTGAACCTGCATGGTTGATGACGTGCAAGAGGAAATATTAACACAAAAACACACGCCTTGTGGAGAATGCAAGAATCTGAGTAAATGCTGCTGAAGGACAGAAATATTGTTGAATACAATGTTAACTTAATAAAATAATCAAGTAGATTTTTTTATCTTTCCCCAACTTTACTACATGTTTATCAGTTTTGCCTGATATTGGTCTCCCACAGCTTTATTATAATCCATGAAGATGAAGTTGTTAAGCCATTCAGTCCTGTTGGTGCTGATGGGAGGCCTGTTGTTGGTGCGATGTGAGCTACCAGATGATGATGATGATGATCTCACTGATGTAGAAGAGGAAGAATCCACTGAGTCCACAACACGCTCCTCTAAGTCAAAGGTAATACAGAAATTGAACTAATAAACCTCACATTTCCTCTAGGTCACATTAAAGTCAATGGTAATAAAGAAATAAAACCGATGAACTCCATGCCACCTTTAAGCACCGTAGGCAAAGAGTAAAAACTAACTAACTTTCAGACTTGTCTGCCCTAAAGTCTTCTGAAAGGAATACCCTGAATGTAATTTAAATACACATACATTGCATTGTATGATTTCTTGTCCATGTAATTAAACATTTGTGTCTTACAAGTGAAATATTCAATTAGAATAATTAGAGGAGACATTAGCAGCTTGAACGTTATTCATTTTCTGAAATAAAGCATTTGAATGTGTTAAAATTATCTACATGTACGTACAGGCATAGGCGATCACGAATATGCATGATAATACTATGTGACAGTAAACATTGCAAACATTCCTTTTTGTTGCACTTGGACAAAGGTGGTTTTGGTCGGCCTTCATAAGGCTAGCTGTGACCCTAGGAGTCTGAGCATACCAACACAAACTTGGGCACACAGACTTTGGACTGGTTCATGCCTGGGGCCATGTTCAGAATAAATTACCTACCTTAAGGTATCCAGTGTACTTGTAGGTGAATGTAGCCCGGCTTCTGCTAGAAATTGGAGTAAGTTGTTGGAGTGAGATTACATTACACCTATAGAAGTACAAGCTTTCCTGTGATGTTACATTCGAACTGAAATGTGATAACATGAGACAGTAATTGAGATCTACACTTGAATATCCATTGGCTGGATTGGTCAGCATTAAACAGTTCAATTTTGTGGAACTTGTCTATCCAGTACATTTGTTGCAATGCCTACTTTATTTTGTGTGTTAACAGCCTGAATATAAAGCTCCAAAGATCAACCCTAACGTGTACTTTGCAGAACCATTCTCCAACCCAGCAAGTTATAAAAAACGGTGAGTGTATAATTTTTTTATATATCAGTTTAAATGTTACCTTTACATGAATGTAGACATGCTTTGTTAATGAGCAGTTCATTGTGAAAATTGAACAGGTTGATTGTAATAGTCCTCAGTCTGTATAGTAAACCGTGCTCAAATGACCTACTTTTGAGATCAGGTCTGTTACTCTTCCTCTGTACTTGCAGGTGGATTGTGTCTCAGGCAAAGAAAGACGGTGTTGATGAAGCCATTGCTAAGTATGAAGGTTGGTAACTTTTGTTCCTGGCTCATTTGTTGGGGGATATTTTTGGGTTGTAGTGTGATCTCAAACTAATCATAACAAAATGTTTTTTTGTTATTGTTACTCATCATTTATCAAGAAACTGTCCCCTCTTGTGTAAAGTTTAGCCAGTCATCTTTGTGTGTGTGAAATGGACTCAGGCGTTTATGGGGCGTGGTCTAGCATGTTACCTCAAAGTTCTTGAGCAGATTTTCCCTTATGATTTTAGAGTGTTTTTTGAAATCAGAGATGAAAGGTTAACTTAATTTGTGGTTTGGCATGCTGAGGGGTTGTCTGAATTGTGGTACAGTACATCTGCTTGAGAACTACATGTGCCTGCACAGTGAATTTAATTTCATGCAACCAGATCCACGCGATATTGGTTTTTCATGAGTCATAAGTGTCAGAATCACCATTCATGTTCGTTGTTCATCTGATTAAACTGTGACATGCATCTGAACTCTTGATCATTATAATAAGCCTCATTCCAGTATGACCTTTGTGTCAAGGACAGGTTTAGGGATATTAAACAGAGCAATTTCTAAAGTTCTATAATTAAGACTAAATTATTCTACCAGCATTTACCTTACTTCATTTGTTCCACTTTACCTGAACAAATCTACTTGTGTTAGCCCTCATAATATGAGTAAGTGTAATCTGTGATAAAGACATTTAACAAATCCAGGCTGATTTCCTTGACAAAAGGCAGTATCATATTGCTGCAGGTCTGGAATGCTAATGTGACCCGTTAGTCCTGTAAGAGAGGCAGTCTGCATAATCAGATTCATCTCTCTCAGTTAAGGTTAATCACGGATAATTATACATGTGCTTGTGCAAAGCAGGAAAATCTGTTTTTCTCATTAGCCTTAATTTTTTAGCTTGATGTATAACTATATAGCCTCATTTGCAGTTTGCAGTATTTTTCTGCTTTTCAATGGTAGGCAGTTGTTGTCACCAGCAGAAGTGATGTTTTCATGTCACTAGTTAAGAACATTAGTGTTGCTGGATTGTGGAACGGTTCTTGCGATACCAATTTTGGCTGCAAAAATTTGTCTATATCACTGGTTTGCATTATTTATGGTGCCTGCTTAACATTTACTAGCCCTTTACCATTGAGATCACGTGCTCAAATCCAACTTGTGGCGAAGAAGAACAGGTCCTAAAGATTTTTCCTCGGCTCAGATGATGAAAAAAATGACCTGGGGCCACTTTCACAAATATCATAGCCGTATAACACACTGTAACACAAAGGATGTCTTGGTTATCACACTATAAGCTGACCAGATCATTTCAAAGAAAAGATGCATTTTACTGAGGGGAGCAGTGAATGCTATTTTACATGTACAAGTATCAGTGAAACACTCTAGAGCATGGTGTTAAACTTCAAACAGATTATTTGAATCCATAATAGTACTTGCCATCATGTGTACATGGGTTTGTATTGTGTGTGATTTGCAAAGAAAAATAAATTCTTAGATGTTTTACATGTATACTGTGTGTGTGTACCACCATTTCTCTTTTACATGCTAATGTGCATGTACAGTTGACAGTGTATAGCATTGTGATAAGAATGGCCACATAAGCTGTGATCTGTCCTGTGATTTTATTCTTCAGGCTCGCTCAGAATCTGTTAGGAGATCAGTTTTAATCTGTTGTTACTGGGAAGCATCTGTCAGTGGCCGAGATAGTCAGCCAGCTGTTGTATGTACACATGTACATTGTTCCCAGAAAAACATCTTGTTCTGGCACTAGTGTACTTGTATCTTTGATGACATGGAGATTAAAGTATAGATGGGGGTAAGGGTGGGGAGCAGGCCAGAAGGGAGGTCGGGGGAAGGGTGGGGGCAGTCTCAAGGGGTAGGACAGCTGTCACCTGCATGATTACAGGTGTACTGTTTAGCTCATCTGACTGGTCAGGTGTTGCCTAGTTATACCTGTGGGTTGGTGTTAATCCCTCTTCATCCCCTCTAATTATGACAAGCCCTAATGATGAAGTGGATAATTTCAGAATGAATCACTGTGTTGGCATAGTTTGATAAGGGGCCATTTTTATCAGGTCCACAGTTTGGCAGTGTGCTTGATTAAGATTAAGGTGTATTAAAGATACATGTATTAGACTTAACCAGGTGTCCTGTGTAGACAGTGGCACCTCAGGGTGTCCTGTATAGAATGAGCTCACCTAAGTTCTGACAGTGATGATACCCAGGACCCATAAGAGGCCCAGGCAATGGGAATGTCACTGGTCACTTCAGCAGTATTAACTATAATTAAAGAATGAAATTATTTGTCCTTTTTATATATAGAACAGAGGGCCTCTGTGGCTGAGTGGGTTAGTGCACCAGTGCGGTGTTATGATCCTGTGCCTCTCACTAATGTGGTCGCTGTGAGTTCAAGTCCAACTCATGCCTGCTTCCTCTCCAGCCATAGGTGGAACGGTCCACCAGCAATTTGCAGATAGTTGTGGGTTTCCCCCAGGCTCTGCCCAGTTTCCTTCCACCATAATGTTGGCTGCTGTCGTATAAGTGAAATATTCTTGAGTACGGTAAAATACCAATCAAATAAATAGATATATATAGAACAGTACATAATACTTGTATGTACATGTGCTGTGTTATGAGCAAAGGGCTATACAACAAAGGTAATACAACAAAATTACACATATGATCGTCGTGCAGATTGTTCTGGTGTCTTGCATGCTATAGTTTTCAATCATTATCGGGCGCAGAATTAGGAATATTGTCCATGAAGTGTTTTTTATTTCCCTAACCTTCCCATGTTATCCTTCACACTGTCTGCTTATCTCCGCTTCAGGAGATTGAACTTTCCAAACGTGTGTGTGGTCTCAAATAAATGCTATCTAAAATCCTTTGTCCGCCTTTTATCCACTTGGGGAAATATTTCTGTGTGTCTACTACTCCTTCATAACCTCTGGTCTGTTTATGTTTGCTTCATTTTTAATATTTTTAGGGAAGTGGGCCTTTGAAGAGCCTGATGACAGTGCATTGAAAGGAGACTCTGGCCTTGTGCTTAAGGTATGTTTTCACTGTGAAAAGTCTTGCGAATTATGTGGTTTATTTACTAGAAACGTTTCAGAGGTTAACATTTACCATGCTGCTGAATTTGAGGGTTAGCAGTGTGGTTGACGACAGGATTTTAAGGATTGTGTCACGTGGTAAAGGCTTTTGTGTTGTAATACGAGAGGAAGAAATTTTCTCAAGTTATAAGCGTATTTCAGACAAAGGAGATAAAAAGTTTGTGGCAGACAAATGTATTATTCCTGCTAATCGCATTCAGAAAATAGAAAACCAATATCAAGAAAAGGTTGTGGCCTACAATATGGACAGTACCCACCAGATGATACCGTAATGACCGCAAAACTACGACCACTGGAGTAATTGACCGTGGCAATCATCAGTGGACATACGCAGATCCCCCCCGGGGTAAATTTGATCTCTGCTGCCACCGTATAAAAGCGCGCACTGGTCGCTGTTCAGCAGGACATTGACCTCAAGAACATATGTATCTAGCATAATGATCTCAGCAGTATGTGGAGAACTCACCTTCACTGGAAAATTTTTAGAAAAAAAAGTTTTTCTATTGTCATTTGTGTTGTTGTAAACTTGCCATTCTAACTTTCACATTATTAGCAATACAGTCAAGAATTTGGCGCGAATGAAACAACCATTCAGGTGTCGGTTACATGGAGTGTAATTGTGCAGACCAATAAAGTTACCTTTGCTGACGCAAATGGTTTGTGGTCACTTTAGCTGAGAGCATTTCGAATGTACTAAACGGCTCACCCTTGACAGCCATTTTGAAAAGTCTCATAACCTACGATTGGTCTTGAAATGTAGTGGAATTATGACATCCCAGACATCTTGAGAACTATGACGCTTTCGTTGTTGTCTGTAGGCTCTACTTAAATCTTCAGGATACAACTGATAAAAAACATGTGTGTCCATCTACATCGATATGCAGTTTTACTTCAAGCACATGGCCATTTTCTGACAGCAGGAGTAATTGATATGCCCGATGCAGGTTGTCAGTGACAATGCCGAGAAGCTTGATTAATGCATGAAGGCTTGGGTTATGTAGACTTGAAAGTGTTATAGCTAACAAACCAATAATAGAGGCTAAGTGTTATCACTGCTGTTCTGTAAACTTTATTAACAACAGGGAGTAAAAACCGTATGGCGACATGCATATAAGCCATTCTGGATATCATGACAAGTTACCAATCGGCAGACACTGGCGGCATGACTCCAAGTTCACGGACATTGTCTGAAAGTTTTAAACAAACAACGTGTACCAGATGCAATAATTATGAGATGTTGACATATCTAATTATGTAAATGGTAATGCATACTGTGAAGATCATTCTTGGTTGTGTTTATCCACGAAATAAGGGGACAGAATAATAGCTCTTGATCTGTGGGTTCACAACGACGTTTTGGCGATCAAATCCCAGGCCACCTGTCTCAAAAGTCTGAAGAATGATTTCACGGTAACCACATTCATTGTCCCGTCAACGGCTGCACAAATTAATACTCTATGTTTGTCACAGCTCAACTAGACTTGATGTTTCTGTCAGCTGTGAAGCTACCGTTAATCCAATCACATCATGGGCTCCTGTGGCCAGACTGACGGGTTCTTTGTTAGCCTAATCCATGACCTAACACCCTGATGCTATATATCATGTGACCACAGCTGACATTTCGGCCAAAATTTTTCGTCCATTACGGTAATTTAAAGAAGATATACATATTCCCAGATGCTCAGATGATGTTTGGAGTATTGAAACTGGATAACCAATCTGGAAAAAATGTAAAACACTAAGAACTTCCTTTGGGAAAAGTTACGTGCAGAGTGGATTAGAAAAAATATTAATTACGACATTTAACTTAATTTTTGTTGTTTGAAGTATATTCAATTTTCTTAAATAATTTTGTCAGTTGAATTTTGTGGATTCTTGTCACAGGCATAGCTGGTTATCCAGCTGGATTCTCCCAGTCATACGAAATTGTAACCCTGTTTAAATATGTACATGTAGAGAATGCTGAGACATTTGGCTAAGCAGAATTAGGTGAAAGCTCTTTGACATTACGTGTGATAAAGTGGCCATTAACCTGCATTATTGGAACTTTAATTGTTATTTATACTTATACACAATACTGTTGATAAGTAAAGCCTTTCAGAGCAGCTTGCTTTAGAATTTACATCAAAACAGCTGTATCAAAACATCAAATCAGAAGTTGTTATCCTTGTGTAGTCCTTGTGATGTTACTGCTGATGATGGTCACAGATCATGATATAGATGCAATACATGTATGTGCTGTTATGCCTCATGTTGTGTCATGGTTTGGGATCATTCTATAAGCATAATCGGTTAAATTTGTTACCTTTAACTTACCTGTCAGTAATTAAAATAGAATGGTGAACAGTAGGTGTACATTTGTAGTGTCTTGATTTTTTCAGTCGAAGGCCAAACATCATGCAATTTCAGCAAAACTTGACAAAGATTTTGAATTTGAAGGGAAACCATTTATTGTTCAGTAAGTATATTGAGTGGTAAGAAAGACACAAACTGATAGCAAGCAAGTTTTAGGTTCATTGGGTACCAGTAAGTTTCATATCCATGTTATGACCCGAAAGGATTCAGTTTTAAATACAAGAATTCTCTTTCGAAATAATTAACGTGGATGAATAAAAGTGTTATGAAATTGAAGATATTTTATATAGAATAATCAGAAAGGTACATGGAAATGATTTGTAAGAATTTGCTGTTTAGGTCACCCAAATGCATGAATCTCATTGGACGTTAAGTTGTCTGAGGGAGATAGAGAGGAGTGATGTAGTTTTGTCCTCTTGAATTCACGGCTTCATCTACCTTTAACACGGAAAGCATGAGATTTTACCTGAATCAGATGTAATGGACATTTCATGAGTAGCTTTTTGCAGACTGCTAGAATTCACTGTGATGAGCTTTTACATGATCATCTGGTTATCTTGTGTGAATTGTGAGTTGCTCTGATTTCCCAGATATGAAGTTCGCTTCAAGAACGGCATCGAGTGTGGAGGAGCCTATGTTAAACTGCTGTCCAAGAATAACAAGATGGATCTTGTAAGTCAACATACACATGAACTGTCAGTCAGGTACTGGAAAAGTTATTCAATAAGTTCTGTTGCCTTGCATGACCTGAAACTCGGGTGATTCTGGAATGTTCTAGTTCCCTTTCTGCTCCTTCATTATTCTAACATTCAATAAGTGGTATATGCCAGATACTCTTTTACTTATATAAAATACCAACTAGGCTAGTTTTGTTGTGTAGCTCATGTTGTAGCTCATGTTGATATTATTGTTTGGCAGAAACATTTCCATGACAAGACGCCTTACACCATCATGTTCGGACCAGACAAGTGTGGAATGGATCACAAGGTAAGTGGACATGATTGCCACACTAACTGCAGCCTCAGTCAGAACAAAATAGCTGGCTTGTGTCAAATCATTTGTTCACTATTTGTGGGCAGGTTGTTTCTCTGAACTTTAATAGTGCAAATGCATGTGGTAATATTTTGTCTGCAGCTCTTGTTAATTTTGACCAGTAGTAATCAAGAACCACTGTGAGGATATGCTTTCATATTACTTGTACTTAGCCTAAATACTCCACAAGTGAGAAGATAGGGTAACCACGTGGGATTTAGGTTGGTATTCATTTACCAAATTTGTGCATGTTGTACTACATGAGTTGTGGCTATTTGAAGTGAAAGACAGCTCATGATTGAGGCACTGATCATTAGAAAGATTACAACATTCTCAAAACCTGATTAAATTTGTAGCAATTTTCATTACTGAATTATCTGTGATTGAAATGCGAAGTGTACTGGGGATCTGAAGGTGCCCATGCTTTTTAGCACGACGAACCAATCAGAGAACTAAGAGGTATCAGCTGTTCATAAGCTGTGATGAGTTGGTTAGCGTGCTAGCGTAGCGCAGCGCAATGACTCAGAAGCCTCCCACCAGTGCAGTCGCGGTGAGTTCCAGTCCAGCTTATACTCGCTTCCTCTCTTGCTGTAGGTGGGAAGGTCTGCCAGCAACCTGCAGATGGCTGTGGGTTTCCTCCTGGTTCTGCCCAGTTTCCTCCCACCATAATGCTGTCCGCCGTCGTATGAGTGAAATATTCTGGAGTACAGTGTGAAACACCATTCAAATAAATAAATAAACCTTGATGCCAGTCTTCTGAGTCAACTGTCAATGTAAAATAATAACATACAGTACAGACAGGACACTGTTTTAATGCCATGTATTTTAGTTATAACACGTACATGGGTGAACAACACCGCAAAGTATTTCCAGGCCATTGTGTTGTGGTGGAAGTAAGCGTCTTGATCATTTCATGTTACAAATTGACATATATACTTAATTTTCAACGACAACCCTAGCAGCTTAATACAGCCTCAGGTGACGAGTGTTCCACGCTTGGAACAATTACATCACAGCCCAGACAGAATGGCAGCACTTCATCCTAGCCAACAGATCACGGTGACCTGTCAGTGTCCGTTGTCGTGGTAGGGGTTAGAAAAAAAGAATTTACCGAAATATGTATAATATTGTCCAGCCTGTTGTGCAAGTTTAACTTGCAAACATGCGCTGTCTTTCACTTTAATTTACACACAAATTGCACGGAGGCATGTTTCTGTAAAATGTAAAATTTATGTAAAAGATAGTAAGTTAATAAAGTGTTGTTGTTTTTCTTTCAGCTTCACTTCATATTTAGACACAAAAACCCAAAGACTGGAGAATTTGAGGTTAGTATTTAGACACAAAAACCCAAAGACTGGAGAATTTGAGGTTGGTGTGAATGGGATTGTTTCACATTTTTAATATCGTTTTGGTGTTTTTAAGGATAATGGGGTTTGTTATTTCTTTGAATGGTCTCCTGAATGATGTCTTTGTGATTTGAGGACTGTCTCATGAAGACATGTAACATGTAATAGATGGCAGTAAGATGGCTGTCATGTTGTCGTCGTACGTGTGTTTTGTAGGAGAAACATGCCAAGAAACCAAGTGCCAACATTGATGCCTACTTTTCTGACAAGAAAACCCATCTCTTCACTCTGAGTAAGTACCATGTGTACAAATCAGACACAATTCCGATGAATCGTAAAGGGGTTTACCCCTAATTAAAATTTAGTCAACTTTATAGTCTTGACTCCAACTGTGAAATCATCTTGAAATATGAAATGTTTTGTCCCTCTGATGTAATACCACATAGTGTCAGTACCAAACCTGTGCTCACACATGAGAATGTTTTGGCCCTCTGATGTAATACCACACAGTGTCAGTACCAAACCTGGGTTCACACATGGAAATGTTTTGGCCCTCTGATGTGATACCACACAGTGTCAGTACTAAACCTGGGCTCACACATGGAAATGTTTTGTCTCTCTGATGTAAATACCACACAGTGTCAGTACCAAACCTGGGCTCACACATGAAAATGATTTGTCCTTCTGATGTAATATCACACAGTGTCAGTACCAAACCTGGGCTCACACATGAGAATGTTTTGTCCCTCTGATGTGATACGACACAGTGTCAGTACCAAACCTGGGCTCACACATGAGAATGTTTTGTCCCTCTGATGTGATACGGCACAGTGTCAGTACCATACCTGGGCTCACACATGGAAATCTTTTGTCCCTCTGATGTGATACCACACAGTGTCAGTACCAAACCTGGGCTCACACATGAGAATGTTTTGTCCCTCTGATGTGATACGTCACAGTGTCAGTACCAAACCTGGGCTCACACATGGACATGTTTTGTCCCTCTGATGTGATACGGCACAGTGTCAGTACCAAACCTGGGCTCACACATGAAAGTGTTTTGTCCCACTGATGTGATACCACACAGTGTCAGTACCAAACCTGGGCTCACACATGAGAATGTTTTGTCCCTCTGATGTGATGCCACACAGTGTCAGTACCAAACCTGGGCTCACACGTGAAAATGATTTGTTCCTCTGATGTGATACCACACAGTGTCAGTACCAAACCTGGGCTCACACGTGAAAATGTTTTCAAGTCATTTTGTAATTATTTAATGATCTGCATAGTGAGTACACAACTTTATTGGAGAAATTCTCAAATGTATTGGTAATTGCCATGATGACAAAGGATTAATCATGTATTGGACTGCTTTAGAAGCCTGTTGTATCCGTGTGGTGATGCTGGAGCTTAATAGGCAATTTCTAGAAGTTTGTGATATAAAATGTACATGGGTAGGGTGTTGGCCATCCTCTGACTTCATATGAAAAGATGAAATGTTTAGAAAATTGTAGGACACCTGTAAAGTTTGCCATGAAATGATTGAATAGACCTGTTTGATTATACATGGCTATTCATTTGTGTTCCCTTCAGTTGTTAGCCCAGACAACACATTCGAAGTGTACATTGACCAGACACTTGTCAACAGTGGAAGTCTTCTGGATGATTTCACGTAAGCAATCCAGTAGCTAGAGTTTAATTAACAGTAAATCACATGGCTTTTGTAGGTATATAGGATTGTATTTTAGACCTTGAATCCATAAAACAGATAACATACAACCAAGAAATATAAAAACAACTTCTAATCCTGTTTTTCCCTCTCGGCTCATGAAATAGAAAGCTTTTCATGTAAGATAATTTAATTTTCTTTTTTGGAAAAGTCAACACGTTAAATTGTATGACACTCTGGTAATTAGGGTCAGGTGCTCACAATAACAACAAAATTAAAATGTGGATGTATTTTGAGGAGTAATGCTGGTTCATAAGCCATTGTGAATACTTTACGTGGACCTTGATGTAAACGTAATCAGTCCTCTCCCCTCCTGTCTTACAGTCCCCCAGTCAACCCTCCCAAAGAGATCCAGGATGTCAATGACAAGAAGCCAGATGACTGGGATGAGCGGGAAAAGTAAGCTTCTGTGGTCTTTATGATGTAGTTAGGCAAAGTCTGTGTTTGTCAGTCTCCACTTTAGGCCTCGACATAAGAGGCGATAGAACCGGCCGATCTCCTGCCGATCTCCTAAACGTAAATTCAGGGGAACGAATTTTCGATCACCGCGTAAACTCCAGGGGAACGATAATTTCACATGTTGGCAAGTACAGGGTGCTTTCAGTAGGTCGCTAATAGCTACATTTATTTTACTTACAGGAAAATACGCACAAACTTTATGCCGGTTTAAATAGAAAAAGAACTGATCACTGATGTTGGTAAAATGAAAATGGCCGCTTGCATCGGTGATCATAGGCTACTTATGTTTAATGTGACCTATGATTGGCTCAGCAAAAATTGTGTGACCTATGAAATGTTTGGTTTCATAATCCCAAATAAATGTTCACACCTCTGATCAGTTTGTGGACCCACATGGTTTGAAAAATCGAAAAAGCCATCAAAAAACCTGTAACAAATAGCCAGTCAAGGAGGAGTTTACTAGCCTGGACACTGACAGTGACGGTTATATAACTAAGCTGCAACCAGCATCATGGTGGGAGGAAACCCGGCGGGGAAGTAACATTGTAGTCCAGTCACCAACAGTTATGCGAGTGACGTAATACATGAATACACAGAATATCAACTGTAATTTAATGATTAATATTTTAATTAACAGTATTACAACGTTAAAATCAATCAAAGAATATTAAAATCGATACATATATATGACAATTCTCTGTATGAGGTTTTTTTTTCAAACACGATCAAACCTGATTCTTAAAATGAAGGAAACATATAGCTTGTACATTGGGCCGCGTTATCTTTAAACAGCAATGTGGATATATGTACAAAGAAATACATTTGTACAAGACCTTTCTGTAGTCAGAATGTGAAGCTAACGTATGGGTTTGGGGTTCCCATACACCTTTCTAGAGGGTGATGTCCCCCCAGAATACAGAAAAGTCGTCAGAAAGAGGGGACAATACAAGATTAGATGAACTCTGTAAGCTTAAGGTAATGAAATGTGGGGACGGATTGGTCCTCTTGACCTCTGCAGGGGTGATCAGAATTTTGATGTTGTGGTTGAAAATCCAGAACAATTTTCTGATCTCCTCGTTCATCATTATGTGAAGGCCTGCACTTCATTTACAAACACCAAAAAAACTACATAGGTTAAGCGTCTAAACATTCTACAATATACAGTTTATTTATTGATCCCCAGACTGCTGATCTTTGGCCAACGTATGTGATCATGAGTTCAAACCTACATTTGGGCCTCTGTGGCTGACGGGGTGAATCCGCTAGTGTTAATTGTGCCTTAGTGTAAATCCTCCAGGGTGGCCTCTGTGGCTCGGTTAGTCTGCTAGTGCAGCATAAAGAATTAGGCAAATCTCAACAATGTGATCGCTGTGAGTTCAAACCCAGCTCGTGCTGGCTGTCTTTCCTACCATACGTGGAAAGGTCCACCAGCAGCCTGCGAATGGTTGTGGGTTTCTCCCACCATGCTCTGGCTGGTTTTCTCCTACTCACAATGCTGGCTGCAGTCATACATGTGAAATATAATCAGGTAAATAAATAAATCAAACCTACATGTATGTACTGCTGGAATGTTCATCTGCTCCCTTGGTCCAGTGATATGGCTACCAGCTGACTAATTCACCATTACTCTGTTTCTCTAGGATTGCAGATCCAGATGCTGAAAAGCCAGAGGATTGGTAAGTACCACATCTGTCAGAAATTAGTGTTTACAGACGTGATGCCAGAGGAGTATTATCATTGTTCTGCCCATCCATCCACTCCATGGATAATTGTGATACAAATTGATGAACTGTACATGAGATTCCTCAGTCATTTTACATATGAAAGAGCAACTTTGAAAGTGATTTATGCACTTTTAAGTTAAACAGGGCTTCAGTAAAAGTATTATTTTCTTTTTCTGTGCACAATTGTGCTCTCGGAATGTGCTTGAATAATACACCTTGCAAACATGGAAAAAGGTTGTTGAATTACAGTAGAATCAATAAATTGTGAGACGCTACAAGGAGCATATCATGCGCTGCTCTGTCATATTCACGGAACTGAGAGATGGATATATTGCGTTTCGTTTACGTCAGGTTTTGTTTGCTTTCACCGTGAGTGGTGTGATAAAATAAAACTTGTTCACATTATCTGGGATAAATTTTCCAGTGCATTAATATGCAGTCCTCAAAAAGCATTTTGTCTGTAAGTAAATGCAGGACTAATTTTGTTTAAAGCAAGCATAGCTAACAGGAGAATTTTTCTTCCAACAAAGGGATGAGACTCAGCCTGAGAAGATTGAGGATCCAGACGCAGTGAAGCCTTCTGATTGGCTGGATGATGAGAACGAGCTTGTCCCTGACCCTGATGCTGAGAAACCAGATGACTGGTGAGTGTCGGATATGAATGTAGTGTAGGAGAAGAATGTAGCGTCGGAGCGGATTGTAGTGTCATGGCTTGGAGAGATTTTGCCAGTTTAGTGCTAGGTTGGATTGAGTCATAGGTAAAACTGCTCCATGACAGTCTCTTTTGCTTGTGACGCTGTGGGCTGTGAGTGGATTCTTTAGTGATATAGTAACAGGCAGTATGTACTGAACAAAAATGTAAACGTAAGGTCCAACAATTTGAAAAACATTAACCACATTATCAGATTCATTTCAATACTGTTTTTCATGTGGTCATAAAATGAACTCCAAGTAATACATTTCCATAACTGATGGAAACAGAAAACCGACGGCAATGCTAAGGCGGATTAGGAAGTAGGTGTGGGGTCAGTTTGGGAAATTCCACACTTCAGTACCGAGTATTTCCACAGTTTGCCTGCTGCACTGTTGCACATCGTCAACACATAGACCTGATGAGATGGTTAGTCATGACTTGCGGAATGTTTTCTCACTCCTGTGTGAGGGCAACACGTAACTCTGTGATGTTACCCTGAACTGGAAGTCTCCAACGAACACGCCAGTCGAGGGCATCTGACAGGTGTTCATTCGGGGACAGATCAGGTGAATACGCTGGCTAATCAAACACTTCAATGTTTTTGGCCTGTACAAATGCTCTGCATCAAGCAGCAACATGGGGACAGGCATTGTCGTGCTGAAACGTTACCCCAGGGCGCCAGACAAATGGCATCGCGTAGGGGTAAGGTCCATCCCCTGGAGTGCTCTACAGACTCACAAATTTGGTTCTCTGAGGTGATTCCAAACCATTTGAGCAGAAATCAGGTTATTATGGAGCCCGGCCCTTTCATTAGCTCTGGCAGTGGCTGGCCTGAAATGGTGGCGGAGGTCAAGGTGGCCAATATGGTGGCCTTGGTTGGGGGTCATTACACATAGTCGATGAGCATGTGGGCGATGAGCTCTCATGCCAAATTCTTCATGACCCCTTCTTGGAGTAATTGTTGACACGTTAAGGGCTCTGGCAACAGCTCTAAGGGTCATGTCATCGTCGAGCATGCTGAGGGCGTACTCTCGTTGGCTTTGTGGCATCTGTGGCAGCGTGCCTTTTGACAGAACTTGTAATCTACAGGTGAGAGGAGGAGTGTTCGCGAAGACTGAATACTACATACAGGGCCACACCTGTCTGACGGGTCAAAATGGTGAATGCTCGTGAAATCGACAACAGAGTGGGTTTGAAGACTGGAATGTACACAGTTGTAGAGGTTTTGTTCTTGACCACCCCTTGGTACTATATTCACAAATATCACAGCATCATCACAGCAAAAGCAGAAGTGTTGCTGCTTTATTTTTGTTCAGTATATGTTAATGTTACCACTCCTCATACTTAGAGGATATTGCTCGTTGAAGGTTGAATACTATAAGTGTTGTTTGATCTCTTATTTCCAACTTTCCTGAGAACAATTTTGTCTTCTTGTTGCAACACATAGGATTGTAAAAGTTTACTATCCAAATAACGTCATCCAGGGACGTCGATTGGAAAGTTATGAATTTTTTGTTGTTGTTGTTTTTCTTTTTATTTATCATGGCTTCTGGTAGTGAAATAGTGAAATGTACTGAAATGATGTCTGACATGAAATATCACTATCACTAAAGGAAATTCTGACATTATACATATAATAAGTACTGTTGTTTTGGGTTGCAGGGATGAAGATATGGACGGAGAATGGGAAGCGCCAATGATCAGTGAGTAACATTTCTGCTTAAAAGGACTTATTCAAGTGGAAACGCAGGCAGGCCAAAGTCGTTTAATGCATTTCAAGTGCAGACATACCACTGGATGTTTGATGTGGCCCGTTAGAATGCAGTAGCCTCTGGGGCTGCTTGCATTGTTAGGAGTACTTTGCAAGGCACAATGATATTCTTTACGCTTCACGTTTCATAACTAAGGATGTTTGGCATGATTGGACTGTTTTTGATGCGACTAAATCTTGTGACAGTATTTCACCATTGAGTGACAAAGTGTGGTAGGCTTTTCTCACTCTTCATGTCATGAGACATGAAATTGAGTCAGTTTTCATTGATGATTGGTTACGATCCTTACACAAATCTTTCCAATTACATAGGATTGAAGAAAAACCATATTGTAATAAGTCAAGCTTATACGCAGTGTTTTAAAGGTTGTGTTGGGATGCAATCATTCCGGTTTGTGTTTGTCAAGCTTGTACATAGTGTTTTAAAGGTTGTGTTGGGATGCAATCATTCCGGTTTGTGTTTGTCAAGCTTATACACAGTGTTTTAAAGGTTGTGTTGGGATGCAATCATTCTGGTTTGTAGGTAACCCTAAATGCAAGGAAGTGAGTGGATGTGGGGAATGGAAGGTGCCCATGATAAAGAACCCGCTGTACAAAGGCAAATGGAAGCCGCGTCTGATAGAGAACCCTAACTACAAGGTAAAACCCAAACCCTGGGAAATATAACTAACACACTAACATGGTCCAGGTCAGTTCCTGAGTCTGAATTGTAGAAGAATCTAATTTGGAAGTAATTGGCTGTTAGCATGGTTTTGAATGTCTGAAGTTAGGATATTTACTGTTTTACAATATGTATTAGCAAGTCTATGCATTGTGTATATAGCATCTACTCCTGTTTTTTTTTGTTTTTTTTTTCTACGTTTTCATGAAAGTCAAGAATCCGTTTTCTTCAAAAGTGTGTGTACGTCAGTTGTGTTCTTGTATTTGTCTCACCTGGACTGTTTCTGTTGGCAGGGTGTGTGGAAGGCCAGACTCATCCCTAACCCAGATTATTTTGAGGATTTACAGCCCTACAAAATGACACCTATAGTAAGTACATAATGAGACTCTCTACTGACAGTGCAGTATTTCTTGAAGATGTTGTGTTTTGTTGTAATACGTATATGCAAAGTCTAATATGCCACTTCCCCTTGCTGTCATTTTACCATTATGTGTATAATTATGAAGCATAATGGCTCAAGGAAGACTCAGCTGATTAACTTCAGATCTGTTCGGTAGGAAATACTTTAGTACATCTACATGTATGACTCTAATGTGATGTACCATTGACATTTCTTACATTTACACACAGTAAAATTTCTTAGTTGTTTCTCTGTTATATTTGAGTTTCATCTGACTGGGAACAAGGTACTTTGAATGTAAAGGTGTGGCATTTCTCTTCACCCTTGTTGTTGAGCTGACAATCTGTCTAGATAATGTTCCTGGATCAAACTGCTGCATCCGCACACCAATCCTGCCAACCCTCTGTTGTCAGTAGTGTACTACGTTATTTTGCAGGCAGCAATAGGTCTGGAGTTGTGGTCCATGACTGAGGACATCATATTCGACAACTTCCTGGTGACCGATGAGAAAACCATAGCAGATGAGTGGGCTGCTGAAACCTGGGAGGTCAAACAGAGCGAGGAGAGAGCTCTGATAGCCTCAGGGGTAAGGCTTGAACCATGGAGTATACACTGCTCAAGTTAGAGCTGCTGTGATAGGGTCACATGCACCTGTAAGGGTGCTGATACAGGATGTGAAGAACAATAAGGCTTCTGCAAATTTGCTCAACTTCAGGTTAAATTTTTAATACCAATTGTCATTTCCTAATTTTTATTCTTTGTAGTTGATCATGGTTGCCATTTGAGTAATGCAAGCAATTCCCTGCTTTAGTTTACAGCATTGGTATTGTATAAACAGTGAATTTAATGTGATATGAAGGCAGTAAAATATGAGCTGTCTACAGTTATATATGTCTGTAAATCAAAAAGTGGGACAACCCAAGAGAAGGATTTTCGGTGGTAAAATTGTGAATGTGTTGAGGAAATAATGTTAAATAACCCATTAGTCGTTTTGTGTAGTGACCGGTGACATCACATCCCGGAACTCTGCAGCCCCCTGGCTCAGCCACAGCGCTGTCATTTTGTGTAGTGACCGGTGACATCACATCCCGGAACTCTGCAGCCCCCTGGCTCAGCCACAGCGCTGTCATTTTGTGTAGTGACCGGTGACATCACATCCCGGAACTCTGCAGCCCCCTGGCTCAGCCACATTGCTGTCAGGAGGTTTGTCAGGTGCCTGGTCAGGCCATGCCCATACCAACAAACTTGACAGCAGTCGTAATAAGTCAGATATACACCAATGAATTATAGCAGCAACCGTAACAGTTTCTGATCTCTGTGATCTGCTGTGTAGCCTCTCGCCAACATATTGGGGAGGTTCAAACTGATTTAAGCTGAATTGTTTCTAGGGCATATTCCACTCAGTCATTTATGACTTGGATTTTGGCACAAAAGTTAAAAGTTTGACACATTTGTCTTAGAATGTCATTGATGAGATGGTCAACATTTTTATTCCTAGGACTGAAAAGTAAGTTTGAAAATCATTTTGCAAATGCTGACTTTTGTCAGAAATGGTTTTGTGGCAAAGCCCCCACAGCATATCTCATGAGAACTTTTGCCTGAAGGTTGGCAAGCAGTGCATTTACCATGTTTCCTCCATCGGTCAAACCTGTCAGTATTTCTGTGGGTGACCCAAGAAGACAGGACATGAATATACCATACTGGCTAAACCTAGAATTCTAGTATTTTGAGTTCAACGAGAACAAATATGCTTCTTAAATCAGATTTTCACCAAAAATCAAGCTTTATACATATTTATCCCTTGTCCAGTCTTAAGGTGGAGCATGATTCCTTTCTTTCGTATTAAATTGCAACTGTACTACAGTTTTTTGCCAATTCATATACATGTAAAAGGATTTATATCTTAATGTTCTAAGCTAACCTGATCTGTTTGTGTCTTGATTCCAGAAAAGTTTAGTAGATGCAGTTGTAGATGTAACTAAGGACAGGCCATGGCTGTGGGCAGTGTTCCTCATTGTCATTGTCCTGCCTATTGTCCTTATCATAGCCTACTGTTGTTTTTCGGGCTCCAAGGTAAGAGTTCAGAACCAGGGCCCTGTAGCTGGTGTGTTGTTGTTGTAGCCCATTCCACTGGCAAGCAGGTTAATGGGGTCGAATTGTCCAAGCCAGACATCACCAAAATCATCTGAGTTTATAATCCAAATGTTATCAGGGTTGATTCACAAGAAATGAATGAAATGGAAAGTATGCGCTAAAACTTTCAGGTACCAATTCACACTTTTTCCTTCTGTTCATGTCGCTGCCTGACATCAGATCCCCATCAGCATGCTGGCCAGTTGTACCTGTATTCATTCATTTTTCGTGTTTGTTATATTTATTTTCTTTTGTTTTGTTTGATTTTTTTCTCCTGCCACCCAGGGATTTTTCCAGTCCTTAATGGATGCCACTGAGGGTCGACCTTGGCTATGGGCTGTGTACGCCGTAGTCATTCTGCTGCCCATTGTGCTTCTATCTATCTTTTTGTGTCCAAAAGCTGGACCTATCAAGGTAGTCCATTCTCTGACATTAGTTGGCTCTGGGATTCTGCCTTCCCTCTTCACATGCTTACCTGTCACATCTGTCAACACATAGGTGTGCTCACTTGATAATGGATACAAACTAAATACAAAATTTGAACAGCAGGCACAGGAGGACAGAGTTGACTAAAGCCTGGCTATGTGTGAATTGTTTCCTTCAGCCAATTTGACCACCTTTTCCTACCCATTTTCGATAAAATAGGTGCTGCAGATTGGCTGTCTGTCTGTCCATTCAGCAGTTCACTGCACTTTTTGGCTTTCACTCTGTCGATATTGACCTAATGGTATCGTCATGGTGTTTGTCTGTTACCTTGTTAATGCTCTGTTTCTTGAACTCTATAAAACCAGACTAACTAAACTTACCTCCTCTTGTAGTTTCACAGAACACATAAGACACTTTGTCTATTTTTATCAAGGTCCTTTATGTTGTCTGAGGAAACAGTTGTGAAGGATTATTTAGTGGTTTATCTCCTGAGCATAGGCTTAGGAAAGAAAAATCCCAACATTGACCTCATGGATAATATAAATTACATGACTGGCTTTATGACAAAGTTCAAAAGTTCCCATTTCCACAGTTCAACATTTGTGAAGTGTCCCCAATGTAGTGAAAGTGTATTGCAGCTGCAGCACTTGGCATGGATGAGTGTTCGTTGTAACAGATAATTTCTCTCTCCGTTCTGTCATTTGACTTTGGAATTTCTGTGACGTCATTGTGTTCTGTAATGCAAACCATAAATCTCTACATCATGTGTAGAGCGTTTTGTATGGTGACTGCTTTGCATATGTATACAATAATACATGTGTGTTATTTTCAATACGTGATGTTTTGGTGAATTTAACATTGTCAGCATGAAAAAATGATAGAGTTCTATGTTCATGTAAATTGTTCCAAAGTTATGATGAACATGTCTGTCATTTGTACTTATACAGTCTCTTTAATCAGCATGTTTTTACTCATCTCTTCCACACATCAGAAACTGGCAAACATTACAATTTCTCCAGTGTATTCTAGCACTTGTATACTGATCTTTAATTTAATCATTAAAAGTTTTGCACATTAAACTTTGAGATCAGTGTTCATGATCAGTATATACAAGTGAATGTTCATTTGTTTTAATGTATACCCTCTCTCCTGCTAGCCTGAGGATATTGCGGCTGCTCATAAGAAAACAGACACCTCTTCCCCTGATGACGTAGCAGAAGATGAGGCAGGGGAGGGGACTGAGGAAGGTGGCGAGGATGTAGGGGCCTCCGGAGATGCATCAGGAGGTGCGAAGAAAAAGAAATCCAGCAAAGCGCAATTAGAAGAAAACCTGGATGAGGTTCGTTATATTTCAGAGTATTCATTTGTTGCCTTCTGTACATGTATCTTGCTATGGTAAGATTTGCAAGGGATGCCATTTGCATTCAGGTAGTATGTCTGGCTATAGATGGCTGAAGAGTTGGACCCTGTAGCTGTCAGAGAAATTTCCAATTGGGACAGCGGGGAGTGGAGAATATGGTGTGATCGGTAACACTGACCCTCGAGATCATTGGGAGGATCCAGGGCAGTTTTACAGTGAGGATGAAACG